>VZTY01029368.1:101243-197627 GCA_013400935.1 Turnix velox
AAGATAAAGAGCTGCTGCTGTGCAGTAGGGAGGAGGTTGCTTTAGAAGCTGCCTTGTCAAGGACATGGCTTGAAGTTGAGAGTTTAAAAGCTGAAGGAAACATCAGTTGGGTTCCAGTCAGGCTGGGTTCCTTGGCAGGTAGGATTCCATAGCACTGGTGGGTAGTTTAACCCCGACTGTACTTCTCAGGTAGAAGAAGAGGTTGCAGTGTTTTGAAGTTGCCCAGGAAAGGAGAAGGGAAGTGTTTGGGATGAAAATAGTCAGGACAAATAATTAATGGGTCAGCAGCTGCTGGCGAGGAGGAGAAGCCATTAAGTGGAGATAACAAGGGATAATGCTGCCACGATGAGAAAATGCACTAATGATTTAACTGCTCCCTGCACCTCTCCATAAAATCCTCCTGAGGGAATTCTCTGCTCAGTGCCCAGGAAGCAGTGGTGTCCATCTGCTCCCGGCACCGCAGCAGCCACCTGAGTAGCTCCCTTCTTCCCTTTGTGCTCGTCTCCCTTCCTCCTCCCTGCTCTTCTGCCCTCTTTTGACTTCCTTTCACTGTGATATCCAGCCCCGGGGCAGAAGACATCCCCTTTCTCCGGTGAGCTCGGAGCCATCCCAGCGGGGAGACTGGTTACCCCCCCCACTTCAGCAACACTTTCCAGACCACACACGAGGAAAATGCAGACTAAGCATCCCTACGGGGCAGGAAACACTAAGGACACATTCCAAAACCAGGCTATTTAACTGTCTTAATTAATATTCTGGACTATGTCTAAGCCTTTATCCCACAGCAGGATCATGGTGAAAGAATTACAAGAGTGGTTCTGGTTCACCTTTCTTAAGAGCTGCTTTGGGTCATCAGCACAAACTTCTCAGCCCGTGCATCAGTGGGGAGAGGGAAGGGTAACATCTGCACAAACAGGATGTGACCTACTTTTACAGCAATTTGAATGCATATCTGGGGAAAAAAAAACAAAAAACCACTCTCTAAAATTTTAAGGAATAATTCTAAAACAAGGCATGACAGTAAAGAAGTAATTTGTGAAGTCATAGTGTCTGCTCAGTACAAACAAGAGATTCATCAAATAATAAAACACTACTTAAGAAGAAAACAAGCACAATTATTTTATAATCATCGCCGCTTCAGCCTTTGGAGGGCAGGAAGCCCTCTTACCTCCACAGAATCATAATCAAGACTCATCAAAGTCCTGTAAAAGCAAATCAATACCTGCTGTTGGCAGGAGGAGTTAATTAGCACTGGCCTCCTTTGCCTTCTGCCTTCCTGTTTGCCAGGCTGAAGGTGCTGGAGTTCAGCACCTCGGTGACGGCATGTGACAGAAAGCCATGTGGGTACCATAGGCTGTGCTCCTCTTTGAAAAGGACACAGACCCAGGCCTTTAACATCAGTAAAATTAACCATTTCCATGGTTCTCCAGATGCTCATCTCATCAGAGGAAAGGGCTGTGTAGGGGAGGTAAGGTGGGAAGACAATTCAGCACCATGCAGCTCATTTTCTGGTTTATCTCCCTCTGAATATACTGGGAAATCAAAGATGGGTCCTATTTGCCACCCTGCAGTGGTAGGGCTGGCTGCTGGGTGTGTGTGGCTCTGTGTCAGGCTGCTGTTCCCAGATAACCCACCCCTGCCCACTGCAGGGCTTAATGCTCTGCCAGAGACTTCAGAGAGGTCATCTCAAATACTGGCAATCAGAGCCCACCCTACATCTCTCCCAATCTCTCCTTGGCAGATCCACTGGGGATTGATGACATTTACTGCATGTCTCTTCTGTCTTTCATTTTTTTGTTTTCTCTCAAGACCTGTAAAAGGCCCCTGCCTTCCCTCTGTGACTGGAGCAGGGACCAAGCCACAGGACTGGCATTTGCCCGGGAGAAGCAGTTTTTCTCTCCCTCATTAGCACAGACTTTCATATGCTTCAGAAAGAGGATGGGGAGGGATTGCAGGCTGTTAGGTTTCTCCAGGGCTAAGTGCTATAAAAATCCATGGCTGGAGCTCAGATAAGTGTCTGAGTAAATCCACCCCCAGCCTGAGGCAGCAGGGTCCAGCAGGCAGTGCTGCTCTGTCAGAAAGCAGAGTAGGGATGCTGTGGTTTGTAAGATGGCTCTGATTTCAGAGCAGGCTGTTGGGTGACAGTGCCACGTCTCTGCCTGGCAGCTGCAGAGACCATCAGGATGGTCAGGGAAAGGCTCCTCATCACTCCTTTAGTGCAACAACCAGTGGAGCAAGCAAGAAGAGATGGAAAGGCAGAGGGCAAGCAACATCCAGCCCAGGTGGGTCACAAGAGCAGCAGGGCTCAGCTTGGTCATGGACAACTCACAGGGATCCCTCCCCTTGGGGCTAGTGCAGGCTCCTACCAGTCAAACAGACTTCCCACATCCCCGATCATGTTTCAGAGGCAGTCATGGTGTTCCATGTTGAGACCTCCCAACAAAGCAGCACCCCACAAAACCATGGTCACCATGGAAGAATCCCTCTCATTTTCTTAAGATGTAAATCCTCGGGCTTGGTGTCCTGAGCTGCCTCAAAGACCAGGCTTTGTTTTATTGATACTTCAGGCAAAATATTTCTCATCAGCCAAACCACTTCTCTGAGCACCTACTCTCTCCCATTGCCATCCTGCTGCTGAGGGAGGTTGTGAATGGGCAACGCCACAGACATCCATCTTCTTCAGGTTTCACCTTTCCTGTGGATTTGGAAGTTGCTGCAAACACCACAGGATGAGCTCAATAGCAGGGGAGTGAAACACTGCATCTGACAGCCCTAATTGAGCCTAAAGTCCCATTGACTGAAAACGATCTGGCATAATTAAAAATTCACAACTGGAGACCAGTTGTGGTGAACATTGTACATTATGGATTCTCTGAATCACTCCTCTGGGAAACACACTCTCCAGGTTTGGGACTGGCAGACAAAACAGCTCCAAACACATGGATGGATGGTGTCACCTGGATTCTGGAGGGGGGGAGTAGACAGCCCCTCATTCTCAGCAGCCACCACACGTCATGGCAAGAGGTGGCTGTGCCCACTTTAGGCCAAGCACAACTTTCCAAACATTCTCTCCTCTTAGTATTTTTCCTGGTTCAGTTTTTCAATGTCCCCACACCCTGGGGATACTCTCTTCACTACCCCATGAAGGCAGTGACAGGACAGCTGCTGCTTTCCTGGTTTATTTCAAGTTTTTCATGTTACCTCAGCATAAAGCAAAGGGACAAACTTCCTTGCAAGTATGAACAAACAGCTCTGCACACATCAAGACTCTGAAACCTCTGCACTGAGCCACACAACATCCTGGATGCAATTTTTCGATTGCTTTCTCCTCATTAACATGATTGGAAATTGATTTCAGCACCTCATTTGCAAGCTTCACATAGCCTGAGACAGCTTAGGGGAATGTGACTGCAAACATCTTCCTTTCTGCTTTTAACATGGTGCCAAGATACCTTCAGCAAACAGACTCCCTCAACACACAGCTGCCAGCTTTCAACAGGGCAGGGAATGGGAAGGTGTGAGTTGGGGCAGTTGTGGAGTGTCTGCAGGGTAATAAAAGCCTCTATAAGCAAAGCATGTTCTGTTCCGCACACAAACATACTGGGCACAGCTAAATAACAGCCTTTGCAGCACTTACAGTAAGAGACAACTTTCCATTTACGAGTGTTTTTAGGAACAGCCTTCAAATGGGAGATTTAACTGAGCTGAGCACTGAAGGTACCGATCAAACACTCTGGGACTGTATCTTGCTCCATAGGCAGAATGCTCATGGGAGAGAAAGAATAATTACTTCATCATTAGGATTTCTGAAAGCAAATAAATCCACATTCTTACATAGACTAGTATATGCTGATCCTCCCATCCTACACCTGAGACTATAATGTGCCATCCAGCCCTCCCTCCCAGCAGGGGTATGGGGTGCAGTGAATTTTTCCCTCCCTTTCTCCCTGCCAGCTGCTGAGAACTGTCACAACAACCTGAACTTCCCAATAAATCACTGAGACAATGACTCATTTAAATAAACCCTTTGGTCCGGAGGCACAGTGAGGTGTCATCTCCTCAGCAGCACCACAGTCATACTTAGTGCTGAGATGCAGCTTTCCTTGGCGGATCACCTGTGCTGCAATCCCAAAAGTAGGCCATCCCAAAATAGGCTGCCGAAGCCTGCACACGCAGCATTTCCAGCAGGTAACACCAAACCTATTGCTGGAGAAAAACCTATGGCTCCTCAGGCTGGAGAAAAAAAATCCCCAAACCCAGATCTGGCCCCCATTAATTGCACTTAGTCCTTTCCAAGCCCTGCCTGGTGGCCAATGTGGGCACCTCGGTGTGAGACGAGCATCTGTGCACCAAGGTGCCTCTCTGCCACCATAGCAGAATCCATGATGGTGCACACCTTGTGAGCAGGAGGGTGGTCAGATGGGGCAGCTCTCCCCATGCAGACATGGGAAGCACCTCTGCCTGTCACATCTGTAAATGCCTGACTTAGCCCCTCCCCAAACTGCCCAGGTCCACCAGTGATCAAAGCACAACAAAGTCCAGAAGACTCAAAAACTACCACTCCCAGCCACAGAATTTCACTACATTTGCTTCTGTCCTTCTGCTTTTCTGGCACAATACTTGGGACACTGTAACAGACTATCTGCACAGCATCTGCCATTATGGAGAGATTCTGTGTGCAAGCATGCAGCACATCACAGAATCACAGAGTATCAGGGATTGGAAGGGACCTCAAGAGATCACCTAGACCAATCCCCCTCCATCTAGACCAGGTCACACAGGAATTCATCCAGGTGGGTTTTGAATGTCTCCAGACAAGGAGACTCCACAACAGGCAGGGCAGCCTGTGCCACTGTTCTGTCAACCTCACTGTGAAAAAGTTAACTAATCTTACAGTGATTATCTTTGTATTTACTTATTGCTGTCTGCATCGACGGGGAGATGAAATGGGACACCACCACATCAGCAGAGGGGAAGCCACATCGGAGCTCAGATAATCTGCAGCTAGGGCAAATACCCATGGGTTTCTTTTAGTTAGTCTGAAAGTTATTCTACCTCATAAAAACGTGCCTTTTCCCAAACCGCTGGATCCCAGAGTATTTTACAGTCTCGGAAGAGCCCCCAGGGTGTCAGCTGAGCTGACAAATTATCAACTTTCTACCTATCAAATATCTGAAATGAGCTCAAACCTGGCAAGCAGCCACTTTGCAAACCCATAGAATAACAAGCTCATTGAAAGTTCTTTTATCAGGGATGAATTGGAGCGCAAAGGGGTAAGAAACCAACCACCTCACTCCCCTTGCAAAACACAGAAAGCTCATCAGATCACATCTGCTGCAAAGCCCTCCCAGTGTGAGCAGGGACCAGCTACTGCCCAGCCAGCCATCACTCCCTCTCTCTGCTGCCCTTTTAACATTTCCTGCCATTTCAGCGGTTGTTTGGGAGAGGAAATGGATTAAAAAAGTACCTGGAAACACTGGAGCTAACACCAAGAAAAGAAAAACTCCCCCAACTCTCCCTGGTGCATCCGTGGAGAAAGGAACTCAGAAGCTCTGCTCTGTTCCCAGTGCTATGGGCTGCATCCTCCACCTCCTTCACATGTTAAAAAGAGCATTAATAGTGTCTTAATGCATTGCAGGGACACAGGAAGAAGTTTATTTAACATAAAGTCAAGGTGCTGTCAGTAAGAGTTGTAGTCAACATTTGGATCTGGTAAGAATATCCTGGTGCCAAGTTAAACCCCAGGAGTCACTAGTTGCCCTGCAAATCACTGAATCTACCTCCTTTTCCCCCACACCCTCCTACCTTTCAGTTCCATAGGAGCTGGGGGGATGGTGTAACCCCGCCAGGCAGACCCACACTGCAGGAGCCTAGGCAGAGGGCTGGGTACTGAGTGTGTGACCCCAGTGGGCGCAGGAGAGAAGGGACTGCCAAGAGGAATAGGACAGACACTTTGAAATCCCAAGATGCATTTTCCCTGACAGTTCACTGGGCAAAGGACAGTCAAAGGATTGTGTTGTCTAATGAATCAATATTTTTTGGAGAGAATTTCATTAGCTGTGACACCTCTTCCTGACACAGGGGTAACTGGAAGTCATTCAAGTCACAGGACCCTGTGGAAGCATCTGCATACTGATGGAGCACTAATTGTATTCGGGACATCAAAAGGTCATAAATCAAACCCGCGCCTCCCAGGGAATAGGATAACTTGATTCATACATGAAGGATTTAAAAATTTAAACTCATCAAACAGGGAACAACATTTATTAACATTTCTTCCACTATGCTTCAACCCCTCAGTCAAGTGGCTGAATTGTTCAAATGGGTTTAAAACTACAGTTAATCAATATTGAATGTGTTATTTAAGCAGCATGCAGCCAAAAAATGCCTTCTGCTCTGTGTCAGCCCATTTTTCTTCCAAAGACAAAATGGTAGAAGCAGCCTCTTTATTTCAAGGAGATGCCTGCAAAAGCTCAGCACCAAGCTCAGCTGATTTTACACCTCAGATTTTACATCTTCAGATTTCTCTCTCAGCAGGAACCAAATGCCATACACCCCGCAGGCCAGAAGAGCTTATAGTGACAGGAGGAAGCTGCTGGTGGTGGCCACCTCCCCACACAGAAAGCATCCCCAGACCTGCAGAACCAATGTGCTCCAGAGTTTAACTTGATATCAAACTTTTACTTTGCCCAGATGACGATTAGAAATAATAGATGCAAGGCAGAATAAATGCTAAATGTGATTGCAGTGTGCAGAGTCCTGTGGTGCTCTCTCATATGGAATCACAAGAAAAATTAACACCATCACAAAAAAATAGCAAAGAGGAGGGAGCTGTAAGGACAGGCAGCCCAACCCAGTCCAGCACAGTGCCAAGTGGCCAGGAACAGCACCTCTTCCTGAAGCAGATACTGTGGTGCAGGGCACCCCTGACCAGCACCCTGACACAGCTGTCCTTGGGCACTTTAAACACATTGCTTAGCATGTGGCAAAAACAGGGCAGAGCCTGCTTAGGATGGGAGGAATCTCAGCTCTGGGGACTCAAATGCAACTTGCAAATTAAAGCACAACCTGGGCAGCACATGGTTGCATTTTTAGTTCACAGATTTCTTTGTCCAGGTTCCTCAGGAAGGCACCTCTTGCTGGAACATGGCTCCCAGTGATGGGGCTGTGCCCAGTGCTGGCTCTGCCACTGGTATCTCCCTGGCAAGTGCCTGAACTCTCAGCAAGTGGCACCCTCCCAGCACCACAGTGGGATGCGCAAAGCCATGGTGCTCAGCCACCCTGCTAGGGCTGCATCAGCTTTCCCTCCTCTCTCACCGCAATCTCTTTTTCCACAGTGCTGAGGAGCAAATGCAGCTCTCTACAGCCCATCACAGGGATCCCTGATCCTCCCCTTGGCTCACAGATCCAAAGGAAGACTCTCACACTCTGACTACAGCCCATGCTATCCACCCTCCCACCCTTCAGGGTCAGGCAGAACGGGGCTATGAAGCCAACTCAGCATCATCCCAGTGACCACTGCATACAGTGGGAGCTTCCTCCACCAACCAGGGGGCTGGATCCCTCCCTCCCACCCCACCATATCCTTCTCAGCAGCTCAAGTGCTGCATGGTCTGGGTGATCTCCCTTTCTCCCCCTTTGTATTTTTAATTAAACCAAACCCACCCACTCTAAACAGCAGCCTAATGAGCTGCATCCCAGTGTCAAACTGTGCATCAGCAAACCCCACATGAGAACACAGTTTGGTTGTTCCCAGGCTATCCCTTTGCATTTGGAACCACTGGGGTAGTCAGCGGAGCCCAAAATTTTTATTTTAATGAGTTCTAAATGTGCAGGTGTTAAATTGAAACACATAATCACATTCAGGGTGAAGCTGCGGGTCCATTTATTTAAATGGCTCATTTCCAACTTGTCCCTCTGTTTTGAGAACATCTGCCCTACTGAAGGAGTTGGTAGGGCCCCTGCACCAGAGGACTCCTCCAAAGGCCTCTCACCAGGGCTGGGCAGGAAGGAGAAGTCCAGGAGTGCATGGACACTACCTCTCCCTACCCGGATGTGGCAGGGGACACATGACACAAATGTGTGGCTGTAACAGTGGTCACTCACTGCCCATCTCCTGCATTTAACACAGGAAACGGTGTCAGCATTTATTCCATTGTCTTATGCCTTCTGGCACCTCCCAAGATCAACACATCATCCAACATGGATGAGCCACAAGATTCGGAGATCACAGGATTGGAGGTAGGGGAGTGGGGACTTCAAAGGACTTTGTGAGAATTATGATAGGATGAATTAGCTGAGCATCTGCAGGCCAGAGCTGCATAGAAACAAGGAGCATTTGTAAGCTAGACCAAAGCTTTTCCTGGGTTAAGTCTTTCCGCTGTTCTTTTCAAAATTAATAAAGCCAAGGTAAGATGAATTTCTTGTCAAGGCCATGAAGAACAAACTCCAGCACGGAAATAAACCCAAATTGAATTTACTCTGGTGGCTTCAGATAGGTCATGTCAAGCCCGAGCTAATGCAGTATTGACCCACTCTTACTTTAGCGT
This sequence comes from Turnix velox, assembly GCA_013400935.1. Classification (NCBI taxonomy): domain Eukaryota; kingdom Metazoa; phylum Chordata; class Aves; order Charadriiformes; family Turnicidae; genus Turnix; species Turnix velox. Next base: position 109,793 of record VZTY01029368.1, read on the forward strand.
ATGAAACAGAGCAGCAAACAGCACTGCAGGTGTGGTAAAACTCATTCCATCTAATACCCTCTTTGCAGTGAAGTCAGCCTGGGATCCCAGATGCATTATCTGTCCATGGGAAACAGGAGGTATACTAAAAGCTGGGTACTAGAGCACCACTGAGAGACAAACACTGCCATCACTTGCCACAGCAGCACAAAGCCTAGACACTGACAAAATCCTGGGGTTTCCACTAGACAGGGAAAGCAAAAGGCAGCAGCTGACCCCCAGACCTCCCACTGCAGGCACTCCAGATACACTTCAAACCATCCAAATCTGGCTGAATTGGGGTAGTCTGGCCACCAAAAGGAAAACCTGTCCCATGCAGTGGCAGGTAAGCGACCCCCATGGAGTACTCCCTGCAGGTGCTGTGGGATTTTCACCCATTGCTGCAGCCCTCAGTGGGAACTAGCCACAGGAGCTGTGCAAGAGAACCCATGCATCCTTTTTCCCTCATGGCCTGGGAAGACCAGGAAGATCAGCTCTGCTGAATCCTTTATTGATGTTTTTGCAGGTCAGGGCACACATGGGTAAGAGTCACAAGAGCAAAGCATTAAGTGGTGCCAAGGTGGCAGCATAAGAAGTTTCAAGCAACCTCCCATCCGTCCTGCCCTGGTATTGAAGGTGACACCCTTACAGGACATACAAACAAGTTCATATTTTCCCCACATCACTTTGTAAAGCATCCTAAAACATTTACCACGTTCTACATCTCCTTCAATGCAAGCACACAGCAGTCAAAGTAAACACCACACAAATTTCGGTGGCTCCTTGGTACCCGAAGGACCTCTGCAGACCAGCACCTTCTGCTCTTCCATCCAAGCAGGCCCTTCACTGTCCTCTGTCCTCTCTGCAATTTACTATCAGCCACATCACTGGGATGGAAATCACCGTGAAAAGCACAAAACACCAACACAGCTATTGTCCATGATACATGTAGCACTGCTTTTTGAACTAATTTCTACCAGTTGTAACTCTCTCTAGAAGCTCATCAGGCTGTGGGTCATCCCCACTTGTCAATTGCAATCTTGGGAACCATCAAAGAGTTGCTCCCACAGCTTGTTCATAACTGCAACCCCGTTAATCATCAAAGGGCAAAATAAATCAAGCATATAAGGGTGGAGCAAGACCAAGGGTGTGCATTACTGAGAAGTTTCTCTCAGAACAAAGATTTCCATTCCCTCAGGTAGCTTCCAAGGATAGGGAAGTTAAACACTTGAGACAAAGTGATCAAAAAGCCTCCAGCTGAGGAGCTCCACTGCCTCATCTCACCAGGCAACCCTAGAGCTGCCTTTTCCCTGCATTTCCCTCTCTCTAGAAAATCTCCCCAGAGTTTCTTAAATTGCTCCCTGAGCCAGCAATGTGCACTTGCAGCTCAGAAGACCAACCCTATCCTGAGCTGCATTAAAAGAAGCATGACCAAGAGAGGTGATTCAGTCTCTGCTCTGCTGAGACCCCACCTTAAGTTACTGCCCAAGAAGGACACGGAGCTGATGGAGAGGGACCAGAGGAAGTCCACAAGGATGATTTGAGGGCAGGAGTCCTCTGCTAAGAGGACTGGCTGATCGGCCATAAGAAGAAAAGGCCCTGGGGAGGCCTTACAGCCACCTCCCACTACTTGAAGGGGCTTACAAGAAATATGGAGATTTTTGAATTTTCCAAAATCAAAACTCACAAAGGTCTATTTTATCTTCCGGATACAGGAAGATAAAAGGAAGATAAAAGATAGGAACAGGCTAGACAGGAGTGCTCAGCAGCAAGCAGGGACCCGAGATATCGCTCAGTCCACATATCTCATGACACGAGCAGATACAAGGACCCATTGTTTGGAGACTGAAAAGTGGCCCCAACTATACACTTACATGTTTCATCACTTAGAAGCTTGGGAAAAGACAAGACTGCCACAAAGGCTATGTTGCAAACACAACAAATACAAGTGCTACAAGAGACTGCAGACTGTGATAGCGCTGGCTGTGCAGAGAGAGACAGAGGGAACTGGAGAATTAATGTTCTTACAGTAGAGAGAAACAAAAGCTTCTGGTGCTGAACAATTAGTACTCCTGTTAATTGTGCGTGTGGGTTAGAAAACACCAAGCGTTTGGGACAGCTTCCATTTTGATTGTTTTCTTTCTGCACCAGGTAACAAAAATATATTCAGACAGCTAAATAAATCCTTTCCAACACCGACGGGACTTCTTGTTCACAGCAAGCAGTACTGCAAATTGCTAATTATGAGGCAGAGATGATAATAATCTAGCACGTTTATGCAACCACATGTGTGGCAGGGAAAGCTAAAGCAAGAGCTTCCCTATTGTCCCCACTGAGCTCTGCTGAGGGTGGGCACACTGCTCTGCACTGCTGCTCCTGCAACAGCAGCACTGCCCAGCACCACCCAGGGATTCAGAAAGGCCACAAGCTGGACTGTTTAATACACTGGAAAATAACAGTCACAGGAATAAAATAAAAGTCCAGGTACTACTGAGGGAAATAAATGTGAGAGAGGGTGTCAGAGCATCCCCAAAGGTTTTAAGCTGTCCCTCAAGAACCAGCTGCTCCCCAAGCTCATGGAGCTGCTCAGCTGCTAGTCTTAGAGTGCAGGGCTTCCAGTGCTGGCTTCTCAGGACACAATAAGACCACTGTGTCAAGTCTCACCAGCCCCTAAACTGCCCCAAATCTAATCCTCATCTGGTGTATTTGGTATGGAAGTGCAAAAAATGGCAGGGATTCCTAGAGGATCAATCCATTTTCTGGGAAAAACCCTCTGTGCTGACAAGATTCATAGCTTCTTGATTCTAACCCCCTTGACTCTAACAAAGCAGACACACGTTATCTGAGCTGCACTGCCTCCTCAAACCTCTTTTAAGAAAAAGAATGAGCTTCAGGGATATTCTGCTGCTTGGGACAGTGAACTGAACACCAGCCATTAAAGTCCATGAGCAAGAAGGAAGACAAACACAAACCCTCCCAAATCTCCAGCTATTCCTGCCCATTTGCTCTCAGCTGGCACACACAAGTGTGGCTATTTCTCTCCAGTTTCCCAGGATAGTTATTCCAGCTCAATAAAACCAGCATTGCATTATCATTTTCTCTAAAATCTTTTAAAATCTTTCTCTAAATTCTTTTAATGCTCTAAAACCAGAAGCCCCCATCACTTAATGAAAAAAAAAAAACAAAACCAAACAGCCCAGAGGTAAGAGTGCAAAGTGCTGCAATGCTGAAGAAAGTGCATCCCAAAAAAGTCCTGCAAAGAGCAAGTCTGGAAGATGGCCCGGTCTGCCCTAATTAGCTATTGCTTTGGCAAAGGAAGCACAGTGAAAAAATCCTTTTGCCTTCCTGTACCCAAAACACGGACAGAAGCTCTGGATGGGCTCTGAACTAGAAATTATGGATGTGACTCTCTGGCACTGTAATTAAATCTGCTTCCACACAGCAAGAACAGAGAGAGCTGAGTCCTGACAGAAAACGTGCTGTATAATGGAAACAGAAAAGACCAATTGGGCTGAGTCAGGAGGAACTGCCAAGGTGGATTTGCTTCTTGGCAAAACATTCAACTTTGAGAATGAAAGAAAGGGCTTTCTCAGACCTGGCTGCCTCTGCCAGGTAAGCAGCAGGAGAGAGGGCTCTGCCTGGCCTGGGAGAGCTACCCCATGTTGGCAGCAGAATGCAGAGCCATCTGCTTGCAACAGGGTGAGAAGAAACTCCTGCAGGGCTGGGCTCCTGCTCATGCCATGCCAGCCTGGCACTGCACCTACCTGCTGGTGCTGGCAAACTCATGGGAACTGCTCCTGGCACCTTGCCTCTAGGCACCCATGCCAGGCTATCCCAGTGCCCCAGGAACCAGCTAAAACATAGCACAGGCAGGGAAAGGTTATTTGTATGAGACTTCACAGTGCTTAGGTTCTTGTCTTCAAGCTGCCCTTCTGAGCCAGAGGATGAGAAAGCTGGAATGAAAAGAAACCCCCACACCATTTTCAAGAGTTGAACCCTCAGTAAACTCTTGGTTGGTGTTCAAACATATTATACCATGTATACCTCTACCATGGCACAAAGAAGTCAGTTTTACCCCGCCTGGTGGGAATGCTGCAGCTTTGATACCTAATCCTTGGAATATGTGAGCGACCAATCTGTTACAACTTTTGTCAGTTTTCTCCCCAAAATGTGGTGTAAAGCCTTGGCAGAGCAAAGATGCAGATACAAATGAGCTTTTAATACAAATGAGCTTTCCTTCTAATAGGAATTTCCAGAAGAGTTATGATAAATAAAAAATGCTAAATATTCAGTCATTTCAGCATTTCAAATCAATGCAGGTGAAAGGCATGAGGAAAGAAACAAAAAGATACCAATTAGCACAACAAATGTAGTGGTTGCAGCATGTATTTTTAACACTGTAATTACACTTGTAATTCCTCTAAGAATCACAAGTTCTCCTTCCAATGTTCCTTTAAAAGATTCACTTCTATTTGAGATTGGCCTTAATCTCACAGCCCTCACTCCGGCAGAACTCCCCCAAGGGACATGGAAACACAGAGCAGCCAAGGGTAGCTCTGCAAAGCTGGACTGAGTTCTAGGACCCCAGCTGTGAAAATCCACAAACCTCCCAGGAAAGATCCAGCAAGGGGACAGCCATAACTCACACCCCAGAGCCGCTAAAGCCTCTAGCTCACACTCTGCTCTGCTGTTAAACACATTCCTATCTGTGGCTGGAGGGTGCATTTCAAATCCATTCTTGGAGGAAGAAAACAAAGCTTCATTCCAGCCCCAGCCCATTTCTTGCACATATAACTTTATGCAATCAAGCCACACACAACTGTAATAAAAAGAACTCTGTAAAACATAGGTTTATAATGCTTGAGCACAGGTTTAAAGAGCTGAGGGGCTCCTCCAGCCTGATGGAGAAGACTGTTCTCCATCTATTCCAAGAGATTGCATACCAGAGATGGCTTTCACAGCTCCTCACTGGCTGCTGTTTCTCCCCAGCTATTCACTGGGGCTGCTCTGCCTCATAGAGAAGCAGTAATTCTCTGCTGCACTATGAGAGGAACCCGCCTTCCCAGGGCAGCTTTAGGTAAGAATAGGCTGAGGGTTGCCACAGAGCAATTCTGTTTAGAATTTGGATTTGTTTGGGTTTTTTGGTGTTCTTCCTCCCCTTCTTCAAAATTGAAGGAAAATCTGTGAACTGATACTTCGAAGATAAGAAATACTGGGCAAACAGTATTGCTAATTCTCACACACCAGCAAGTCGTAGCTCCTGGAATCATATGAAATAAAAATCAGAGCTGCCATTAATAAAAATAGTAATTTCTACTGCCAGATTACAGGAAAAAGCTTGAAAATGTGATCTCTACAGGCTTGATGGAAGCAACTAAAGAAAACTCAAGCCTGGCTTATATCCTGCAAAGCACTTAAGGACATGGTTAGTTCTGCAGAATCAATGGGACTTGGTGAGCTTCTAGAAAACTCGGAGCACACAAGAGATTTGTGAGATCAAATTAGAAAAACCCAAAACTTAAGCCTTAACCTAATGGTATTTCAGCTACCTTCAACCCTGGCTCATGATTTTAATTTAAATGCTGAAGACTGAGATTAATGTGCTTGCATAAAAATATTTACTCAGAGTCTTCAGGAAGTCTTGCTGAGGATGAGGGGATGTGATGTGGCTGCTATCAACTGCCTCCACTTGTGTTCCCAGGCCAGGGTTCTGAAGGAAGGCAGATCCAAAAGATTAAGACGCATTCAAAATCCCTCTGCCTCTATCATTATTACAGCAATTCTTCCAGTAACTTCAACATAAACATGACCTCCACACTCAAGTCTGCAAAATTTAAAATGGAAAAAAACCTTACAAAATTGTTGTTGCAATTCAACCGAGTCTCAGTCACTGCCTTGGAAAGCAAAATAACAGTAGCTGTCTGCATTCTGAAGCTTTGGGGGGGAAAAAAGTGAAAATAAAATAAAAGGATTTTGCTCAAACATCTGCCAGGCACCCAACGGACAACGACTCTTTGACCAACACATTTGCTAGTAACATCTAACAAGAAAAAGTGACAAGATCGCAGAGTTGGCTTAACACAGTTTAGTTTTTTGTATCAAATCTTAATCCTCAAAGCTCGCCCTGTTCTGCTAGGGCACTCACCACTTCAGCACCTCCCCGGGGGCTATTTCAAGGAGATACTGACACTGGGAGAATCAATGCTGCAAATAACACCATTGCCTTCTGCCTCGGCTTCTTTGAAATTGGTCTCAACAGCTGAGTCTGAGGGCTTGTCCGAAAAGCCCACCAAGATATCTTATGGAGAAAATGGAAGCTGATCTAACACACAAACAAAAAAAAAAACCCCAATGAAAGCGCAATTCCACTGAGTTAAGGAGAGGAGGAAAAGTGGAACAAAAGAAACGCTCTCCTGTAAAATGAGAGGATGGAGTGGCACAGACTGAGCCTCTGCTCCCCCGTTTCTAAACCTGCCTATTTGCAATCAGAAGCAGGAGAGAGAAGACACTTAAAATCTATTAACGAAATACATTTTAAATTATTCCTTTTTAGTGGCTGTTAAACCACAAGCATGCATTCTACCAAAGCTCTTTCCTCATATTTCCCCCAAAATGCTGGGTTTAGTGACACTTCTATATTTCTTCTGCTCCCTTTAAGAGGAAGGCATGTTCCTCAGCAATGCACTTGCCAAGGCAACAACCACGGGCTGTTACAGTGAATGATGATGAGAATGACTGAACAAATCTTCAGCAAATGGTGTTTAGTGCTGTCTGGATGTTACCCATGCCAGCCCAGCTTCTTACAGCATTCAGCTCCCCTGTTTGTCTCCTACACTGGGAATGAATTAGCTGAGTGAATCCCAGCTGTTTCTGTACCCTCCCACCACAATGTGAGTCAAACACTCAGCACAGAACTTCCACTGGGCTCTGGACTCACACACCCAAAGTCACTCTCACTTTGGGCACTCAACAAGTCTAGCCAACATTTTCCTCTGTAAAATCAGTTTTTCCACAAGTGTAAACTTTGAACACCACAAGATAACAGGAAAAAGTATTAAAAGAAAACCTGAAGATTAAGAACTTTAAAAAGAGCTTAATTTAATACCACAGTAAAATATCTAATCGCCTGAATCCTCTTCAAGTGACTTTTTCTCAGCTGGACGCCTGAACTTGCAGCAATTTGGGTAAGAAGGAAACCACACACAGCAGAAACACAGCAAGTCAAGGACAAAGATGCACTTAGTGCTGACTAGGATTTGGAAAGATTACCAGAATTTTTTTTTTTTCATATTTTGTGCTTAATAACCCCAGCCTTGCCTCTGAAAGGAGCAAAGGCTTTTACAGTGCAGTGCTTTATAGTCAGCCAGGCAAAGGGCGACCACCAGATCACATCCATCTCCAACAGCAGCTGGCTAAGAGCTACGACAAAGTCTAACTGAAATGGGAATGTTTTGGGGCGGAGTGGGACAAAATGTGTCTCCAGAAAAGAATACAAAAAGAGCACAGCAAAATAAATTGTCTGGAGCTACTCATAAGAATTAGCCAAAGGCAAAAGAAGAATATAAATTAGAATCTTCACTCCTTCCCCCAGCCATTGCACATTCCAGCCTGAGATTATCAGGACTAATGTCTGCTGAAAAGCACCCAGGGCCAGTCTCAGGCATGGCTGTTGGGCTGGGCAGTGGCAGCTGTGCCAGGAGAGCATGGTCCTGCTGCTCCCAATGACTGAAGCCCTTGGCAAGGGAAATGGGTGACTCCCACTGCACCTCCTCCTGCAGACAAAGCTGGCCCCAACTCCAGCCCTAAAATACAACCAAGAAACCTGCTGCATTAAAAATAGGGGCCTGAACTTAACATGTCTTGGTTTCTCCAAGGAGCAAACAGCTAGGGGTTTATTGGCATAAATTCCTTCCATAGGAAGGGTTTCACTTTTAATTACACCGTTTTAGGGTTATAAATTCTGTTCTGGTCCTTATACATAAATAAATATAGATGTTCTCTAAGCTTAATGTCAGTTTAAATTCCGGGCCAGAGCAAGTAATTTGTTTGCATATTCAATGAACAAACCGTTTCTTGCAGGTTTCAAAGACTTTGCTCATGCATCATATATAAAGATTGCTTTTTTGCCAAGCTAAAAGGTCAAGCAAAGTTGACCTGAAATTACACTTGGCCCTTTCAGTCTGTAGCTGGCATTTTATGGTTCTTTGTTGCTTTCTGAGGTTAAGCTGAGACATAAACTTACCAGGGCTTCATGTAGTGAGTGAGGTTCCAGGATGAGAAAACATCCAGAGATTCAAACAGTGCCAAAATCCAACAAGAAACAGACAGGCCACTGAGCCAGTGGGCACAGATGGTGACACACAACTGTCTGTGCTGTTAAGAGCTATTTTCAAATACAAGTCTCTTCACCCTGAGCTTCCAACAAGGATCCACCTCTTCAGACTTGCCTTTGGCTGAGTTGTGTATCACCCAGTGGGTACCACCTCAGGCCACAGCATAGCTGTGAAGAGTCAACAGTGAAGTTTGATTCACTCAGGAGCCCCCAGCATCGAGCAGCACAGCACTGGAGATGCCAAGCTCAAGGATCATCCTCTGAAAACAGAGCAGATGACTGCTGCAGGAGGGTTTTTCCATTCACAAGTCTGGACAGAAAGGACACAGCATAGCAGGAAACCAAAGGAGCAGGACGGCAACACCCACCACAGCCCCAACCATATAGCTACAGTCTTTACTGCCGAGAGGAAAAACAGCAACAGGGACCTCTAAGGAAAGCTTTTATAAAGCACTTCACTTCAGGCTCTGGCTTCCAGTGCCTTGCCTGTAATTTAACCAAAATGGACAATTTAATTAATTGACTTAAAATGCATTAACCAATCCAACAGGAAGGTGGGACTGCCTGTTTTGGTTCTTCTAAAGCACCAATTATTACAGCAGGGGGAAAGCAAGCAGCCATCATCACAGCCCCACTCACAATAAATATAAAATTCAGGGGAAAAATAAGATGAAACAATAGTGGAACATGATGTGCAGTGCGGTCCTGTATGACTCAGGAATGAGAAGTGCTGGTGCAGAAGAAAATGGGAAGGGAGCAGAGGGAAGCTCCCTGCCAGGCGAGAGGCACACTGTGCCCACCAGCACAAAACCCCCAGCAAGCACCCCCAGCACAAAACACTCAGATGGGCCACTTCCTCCTTAATTTGAAAGCAACAAATTACTTTGGTGCAATTGGGCACAGAACACGGCCTGGGGGAAGGGATCAGGCTCCTCATTAAGAAAATGTGTATCTTTACCAAAGGCATTTTTACAGAGTATACCCCTGGAAATGCCAGTGTAGAAGAATGCCTGCATCCTAGTTGGAGTACCCAAGCACCATCACCACATGGCACAGAAAAATACACATCTCCCCTTTAAGCATTTTCTGAATGTTCTCTCCCCTTTGCTCAAGAGTAAGTGCACAACTCTGAAATAATGCAGAGCTCTGGCCGGTGGGAACACCACACTCCTGTAGGCACTGCCGGCCACCACCACTGGGATCAATATCGCTTATCAATGAAGGGGAAATACATCCCAGCCTTCAAAGACTTCTGAGCTCATGGAAATGAAGCCTCCTGCTCTAATTCTGTCTGCGTGGATAACACAAACAGCCAGCCTTCTGTTTGCAGCTCTTGTATTTTAAATAATTCACAAAGAAATCAATAGAGTTTCCCACGGTGCAGCAGTGGATGGGGTTTTGCTGCACAGCTCCTCCTTGGGAAGCCTCTTGCTCCTGGTTCTGCAGGACAACCCCATTCCTGCTCCAACAGTGCTGGAAGAAATGTGAGGCCTTCATCAGCCAAACTCAACATAAGAGCAGACCTTGGCGGACCACAGCAAGCCTCAACAGGGAGCACAGAGCAAGAAATGAGCTCCTTGGCAGAGGGGGCTGCAGAGTGGACTCTGATAAAGGATCTGTGGGCCCTGGGCTCTGCCACAGGACTTGTGTGCTGAGTTGGGGGCACTGGTTACCTCCCGGGTACCCTGGGGCTGGCTACACACACGCCATGAGTCTGGTGCACTGCCGGCAGCCTGGCTCCATCCTCAGCCCTTGGGCAAGAAGGGGAGCCAGCAGAGATGATGTGCCTTGGATAAGAGGAAGCAGACAAGGCTGGAGGGGGGGTACACGTGTGGGTACACGTGCAGCAAAGGGAAAGAAGACCAGGAAATCCCCCCCAGGGAGACACAGTCCAACACCACGGTGAGAATACCTCTTCAGTGCTCTTATTCTTCAGGATTTCCACTCAACCATATCCAGCCAAGCTGTTGTTTCTGGCACAGCACAGCTGTCCCCGAGTTGAATTAGTGCTACCTGCACAGCCAGCTATGCTCCTGCCCTCAGGCTGCCAGAGATGGGGGTAAGAAGGCTCCTTCCAGCAGGCGCCCTGCGGCATGGACGTGCGATTCACTTTGAAGCTCCCACCCTGCAGGCACAAAGCGGTAACTAACAGACAGCTCATCTTGCTCTTATACTCCCAATGAACAGAGAGTGTTTCTCAGCACTGCCATCTTCCCTGCTTGGTCTGTGACATCAGAACTGCTCTGCTGTCCTCAAAGAAGGGCCTTTTGGGAGGTGTGGAGGAAGCACCCCTTCCACGAGTGAGAGCCAGAGGGCTGGCGTCCCACTGAGTCTGGGGCTGTAAAAGCAGTAGGACACTGGCACACCTCGCTGCAGCTTCATCTCTTGAACCTTTATGTCTTGCTTTCCCAAGACACATGCTAACTGCCAGCAGCTATCTTTCTTCCAGTTTTACTTTCAAAAACTGGAAAAAGTCAGTTTGCTTACTTAATAAAAATCAGGAAGTCTGAGAAGTAGCTTCATCTAAAGGATATTTCTCAAACGATGAAGAACCAGGGGAAATTGCTCCCACCAGAGGAGCTCACCTGGCTTGGAAGCAATTCTCTGGTTCCCTATTCCCCAGAAACCTCAGCCACATTGCAGGGTCCCTGCCAAAAACACTAAGCTACTCCTTCAGGGGCCCATCAACCTCTCTCTTGGGTTCCCAGTGCTCCTAGTCCTCAGCCTACCTGCAGAGCTGAGCGTATCCAAGAGCTGCCCATCACTGGGCTACAGCCCAGAACTCTGAATCACAGACTGGTTTTGGTTAAAAGCAAGCTCAAAGCCACTCCCTGGCCTGGGCAGGGACTCCTCCCACCAGCCGAAGTTGCTCCAAGCTACATCCAACCTTGCCTTGAACCCCTCCAGGGATGGGGCAGTCACAGCTTCTATGGGCAACCTGGGCTAAGAATCACCCCCCTCACAGCAAAGAATTCCTCCCCAAGATATCATCTCTGTCTCCTGGAGCAGATGGGCCATAGAAGACTTGGCTGTTGGGCCAAGGCAGGAGCCAGGCTGCACCAGAGCAAACTCCTGGAGAAGCTCTGCAGCCTGTTTAGGTAGTACGCTTTTCTCTCCCCTGAAAGCCACAGCCAAAGCCCAAGCTTTTTAATCTGACATTGGCATTTAAGCATTCTGCTAATTAAACAAAGCATTGTGAAGGTGCTGCTGGGGTGCCTCCCCATCTCTTGAGTCCAGGTGCCAAAGCAGGGCATTACGCAGTGATACCAGCAGCTGCCAGATGGGAATAAGATGCCATCAGCTCTGGAGAGCACCAAACCCTCATATCTTGGGGATTATGTTACACTTCAGCTTGTCATCCATCAAAACCTATAAACTGATCTCATGCACTGGAAGGAAGATCAATAGCTTTCTCTTTCAGTCGCAGGGGATGTATTTTGTCCCCACTCTCGGGGTTTTAATCAAGGGAAGTAATCCCAGATAATGTATCAGTGAGGGTTCTGCATCTGGCACTCAACTTCCAACAGGAATCTTTGCTGACTTGCATGGAACCCCCCCACAGAATCCCAGGTAAGGGCCCACAGCTGCTTAAATCAGTTCCACAACTGGGTCATGGGGGAGAGTATTGGCACAACTCCAACGAGGAGGTGCTGGAGAAACTCTGTTTCTATGGCAACCCCATTTTACAAAGCCACTGGGATGTTCATCAGGGTTTTCCAACTCTAGCAAGCCTGCTCCATCCATAATTCCCATTCATTCAAAGAGCATCTGTGTGATCTGTGTGACCCTCACTGTGAAAGAGCTCTCCTTGCCCACCTCACCATGGAGGAGACCTTTACTCGGGTGTTCTAGGGGCTGCTGTGTCTTCACAAGGAAGTGTAAAATAATGCTCTGTACCTCAGTGAAGGGAGTCAAGAAAATAACAGCATTCTGCAATGCTCACTGCAACTCCCACCACAAGCACACAGAACAATTTCAGCCTTAAAATAGACTGTGAACAAAAGGCTAACATAATTTATAAAAAGTGTCAGACAGTAAAAAGATTTCCAAGCATAAATCAGGAGAACAGAAGAAAACCACTCACCAGATCAACACCATTGCACTCAGGCATAGCACAGCCATCTGCTAGAACACAGGCCCCATGAAGCACAAAGGCACATGCAGCACTGCTTATGCAAGAAAAGGCTTTGTAGAAAAATGTGTGCACTGGCACCAAAGTACTGCCCCTTAAAGCATGTCCCCCCCAGAAGCACCATCTCCTGAACATCAGTTTCCTTCTCCACCCCAGGTCTCTCAGAGCAGGTCCTTCATCCACACTAATGTGGCAGTGTATGCACACACTGAACACACCAAAAGAGCAACTAAAAATGAAGACCCTGCTGCAGTAACAGTTCCATCTAATCTAATACAAACTTAAATATGCATACTAGTCTAACAAGCACCTAAATATGCACACGGGGAAAAAAAAGAAAAAAATCCACACTAATGTGGCACTTGCGACACAAATATTATGGAGCCAAGCTGTCCCTCACCAATTTCCGGTGTTACTTTACCAATGGCTATAAAAATCATCTCTGTACAAGATAGCAAATAGTCTTGACAAAAGTGAAAACTTTACAGGGGATTCTAACTATTTTTCCAAACTTAGAGGAATCATCATGCAGAGGGAGAGCTGGTGAGATGCCACAGAAATGTGTCAGCAGAGAAACACATTTCCGCTGGAGCAGGGAATGATGGAAAGATGTTTGTGTATTTTTAGCCTCTAGAGGTCACAGCCTCACAGTTAAATCTGTGGAGTCAGACAAGCAGTCTCTATTTTTGCTCCAATACCTCAATTACAACACACTGTAATCTTTTACACAGCCTAGTTGAAGGTCTTAATTTTGAGGACAACAGAAGCAGCACTGCTTGCTCTTTCCAGCTCTCCCTGACCCCATGTCAGACACAGGAAGGGTTCCATTGACTATTTGGTTTCTCCTTTATGTGTGTGTGTCCTACCTGTGACCCATGGCGCCGAGACAGTAAGAGCTGGTACAACTGCTAGAGCATGAAATTGGCTCTAAATGATGAAATCAAACCACATCTGAGAACAATGACAGCTGTCTATTTAATTCCCTCAGAATCTGACCCATGCCATTTTTTTCCAGTTCCTTCATTTTCCTGTTCAGACCCAACATTCACAGATGGTACACTATTTCCTGTGAGTTTTTCACTTGATCAGATGTCACCGGGAAGTTTGACAAGAAACGGAGAGGAAGAAATGACTCCCTCACAGTTGTGCAGTCAGTGAGAGAGAACCCATGCCATATCACTGTGCAGATGCTCCTAGAGCCATCATCCCATGGCAAGAGCTGAGCAAGCAGAGCTTCTGGCAGTGATGGACACCTCAATCCCTCCTTGTCTGACCATCATTTGACCCAAGTGTGGCAACCACTTAGAGCCACTTTAACATTGCAGGAAATGGCCAAGCACCAAAGCTCTCCAAGGGAGTGAGGAGGAACAGGAGAATGATGAGGAAGCTGGGCTCCTCTGATGCCAGACATTTCATTCAATGTGACACCTGAGCCAGACTCTGCATCATCAGACACCACACCATAAAGGTCCAAGGCCCTAAGAGGTCCCTCTTCCAGAGACAAACAGGCCCTCTCTTTCCACAATACTCCTCGTCTATAAATAGCTCAAACTCATTCATAACTTATAAGCAGGTGATGCTTGATATGGTTCAGCTATACCTCAGCATTTAGTGTCCCACCACTCCTTGGCATGCCTCTGACAAACAGTACTAGCATCTTGTAATCAGATAAAAGACATTCTCATAGGGCGCTAAACCTCAGCTTGAAGCAAGCAAACAGGTTTTTGTCTAAATCAGAAGTCTAAACATGATGGCACTACTGCAGATTCTCTTTCTTGACGTGGGAAAGCTGTCAGAGAAGCAGAAGCCCAGACCAAAGCTGTGCGTTCAAAATCAGGTCCCTAATTTGCTCTTGACACCAGTTAATCAGGGAAGCCATGAATAGCTGCGCACATACTCTGGATCCTTTAGGGCAGCTGGATTTGTAGACAAGGAGAACACAAATGGCACCCTCAGACCAGCATCCCTGTGCTTCAAACTGCTCTAATGAGTGCTGTGTAATGCAGGTAAAGCAAAGCTGATGGGTTAATGCCAGCTTAACACACAGCAGAGACTAAAAAATAATCCATACCTACATCTTCACAAGGATTAGTATGGCTTAAGCTGGTCTAGGAATACTTCCATGTATTTTCCCCCCAAATCTCTGATTAATTAAAAAGCAGTAACTCCCATCTGAGGGGGTTTGCACACCACTAACCATGCTATATCCACACACAGTGCCAATTGGTGGCTTTCAGATACTCTTGGTTTGCTGGGGCTCAGCTACCAGCAGCACCCACCTGCACATTTAATGCATTTTAAACCAGTTGTATTTGCTGCATTATTGCTGCGGGCTCTGGAGGCTGTCCAAGCCTACTGTGTTCAGGTACAGAAACTGGCTGTTTTAAAATAATCTCCTTGTTAAGAAGCTGCCTGCAGAGCCTGTGGCTGCTGCCTGGCACCACAGAGGACAAGGCTGTGTTTGCTGGGAGAAAGCAGCACCCTTGTGCCCCAGTGCTGTTTCCCACTCAGGGGCATAGGATATCTCAGAGGAAAGTGTCCTGATAAAGCCAGGCAGCTCCCCAGGGCTGCAGCCAGCAAAGAGCAGAGAGATCCCCCTGAGAACTCCAGCAGCCCCCAACCAGAGATACCCAAAGATCAGTATATACAGCTCTTCCAAGGCTCACACTTAGGGTCTTCTGCAAACAATGACCTGGACAGTTTGCCACCAGCCCAGCTGTCTCCAAGCCTTACAATATCACATCCAATTCTCTGCCCTGGGAAGAAACCCAGTGTAGGGACCTGGCTGCAGGAGCAGGTCCCTTCTGCCAAGTAACTCGGAGCCAGTTCTCATGAACATGTAACAACGCATACATTTAACTTTTATACAGATCATCTGCTGTGAGGAAAACTGAACATTATACTAATCCCAATTGGATCTGAAAGCAAGAACAGTCAGTGTATCACTTTGTAATGATTATTCACTTTGCTACTTTCATCTAACAGCAATTACAACTGTTTACCCCTTCTAAAGCACATTCTTTAGGAAACCATGAGTCATATTTCATGCTGATCACAGCTTATTTGGTATTCTTTTCCAAAAATAAAGGGATCAGTTTACAAACCCTTAAACAGAAATGATAAGAAAGAGAAAAAAACCACACCAAATTAAGTGGTGCATCAGAAAGAGATTAAAACCCCCTAAAATCTTCCACGCTCTAAATAGTTTTACAAAGCATCCATTGTAAAAATCCATCCTTAGGACTAATGCTGACTGCAAATAAGTCTGTTCAAGGCAATGCTTTGAAGCCACCTGGAAAAAATTAGCAGCCTAGTGGTATCACAAAGAGCTTTCCTTCGAGGAGAGATGGAAGCTGTGTTTTATGAGAGGAAAGGTTCCAGCAGAGAGGTGAGAGACACGCACTGATCACTAACATGTACACCACAGCTTCCAGGCCACCAAACAAGACCATGGGAAAAATCTGGGGTGATGACTGTGCTCACAGAGAAACAAACCCCTCCTGCTCCCAGCACTGATTTGGCTCCTTCACCTCCAGCCTGGCTCCCACTCTCCCATCTCTTCCCACAGCAGATTTTTGGACAATATCCTTAATGCCAGCAATGTACCTTATCCTTTGCAGTTTAAATCTACAGGTCTGAAAATATTACAGTATACAGAATACAGTATACAGTAGATCAGGCTGGAAAGTGCCCCCAGATCATTGGGGTGGACGCCTCTAAGTGGCCAGCAGCTACACAAGGGATGGTCAGTGGGTATGCTGCGGACACCAGCTCTGAGCAGGACCTCATACATGCAGAATAGGCTCCTTCTATTTGTGTTGATTGATCAAAAACTAACGCAGAGGTGACCACCACAAACATCCCCAGCCATTTGGAATTCTTCACAGTAGTTACTCCTTCTTTTTGATTTACAAGAGAAAGTCTTCCTCACAGTCCCTAGGAAACCCCTCTAGAGAGAATAGCATGAATAAAGGAAAATGCTTCATGAACAAAAATAGCGGAGCAGCACGGAAGCATTTTTATATTCTCTTAATCAAGAGGAATTTAAGCACTAACAAGATACAAATGTTAGAGAACCAATTTCACATGATTTCTTTCCTCCAAATTAGGCTCAGTTAATCTTTAAAATAGAAAAAAATAGCATTTTGCATTGTAAATTACTTCCAGAGCTGTGCCTTGAAGTCCCACCAACTATATGGCAATTCTCCAGCTGGTGGGATTGCAGAACGTCTTCAACATACACAGAAACTGAGGCTTCCATACTCTCCTCCTTTCAAGCCCAGTTTCCATTCCCATTAATTTGGTGAGAATTTTTAAAGGACATTTTAAGTGTAAAAATACAGTAGTTTGTTCCAAGCAGAAGGGCAATGAGGGGATAGACACACATGAACCCCGTCTGCATTAATTGGGGTGCAGCCTGAAATGGAATCAGCTGCATCATCAACAAGCCTTTCTCTTTGTTCTCCAAGTGTGGGGACATGTCACCACATATCCCCAGAGATGGCAGCATGTCACAGTGCCATCTAGGCTTGCCTTATTACACGCAGAGCGCAGCAGCAAGGGCCTCATGGGGTCTTCTGACAGGCAAAAGAGCCAGAACCCAGAATACTGGCTTATTTTATAGAACTACAGAATTGGAAGGGACCTTAAGAGGTCATACAGTTCCTCAGCCCTGGAGTGAGCAGGGACATCCTAGATCAGGCTGCTTAGAGCCTCACAAAGCCTGCCCTTGAATGGCTCCAGGGGTGGGGTCTCCAACAGTTCTCTGGGCAACTTGATCCAGTATCTCACCACCCTCACAGTAAAACATTTCTTTCTAATGTTTTATCTAAACCTGCCACATTTTGGTACCAGGAGGCTCCTATGATGCATCCCCAAAGCCTTCTCTTCTCCAGGCTGAAGAAACCCAACTGTCTCAGCTTATCTTTGTAGGAGAGGTGCTCCAGTCCCCTGACCATCCTTTGTGGTCCTCCTCTGACCAAATCTCCAAGAGGTCCGTGTCCTTCCTGTGCTGAGGGCTCCAGAGCTGGAGAAAGTAACTCCAGGTGAGGTCTCATGAGAGCAGAGAAAAAGAGCAGAATCACCTCTCTCCATCTGCTGGCCACAGTTCTTGGGATGCAGCCCAAGATACAGTTGGCTCCTGGGCTGCAAGTGCACACTGCTGGCCCATATCCAGCTTTTCATCCATCAGTAACCACAAGTCCTTTTTGACAGAGCTGCTCTCTGTCACATCCTCCTCCCAGTCTGTGCTGGCAATGAGGACTAGCCTGGCCCAAGTGCAGCACCCTACACTTTTCCTTGTTGAAATTCATGGAGTTTGCACAGGCCCACCTCTAGCCTGTGCAGGTCCTTCTGGATGACGTCCCGTGCCTCCAGCTTGTTGACTGCACCACTCAGTTGTCATCTGCAAACTTGCTAAGAGTGCACTCAACTCCACTGCCTATATAATCTATGAGGATACTAAACAGCATCAGTCCAAGCACAAATCTCTGAGGGACACTACTCACCACTCCTCTCCACCCAGACATCAAGCCATTGAGAGCTACCCTCTGGATATGACCAGCCAGTTGCACCCTTCCTGCTTCCCTGCTACCTAGAAATGCCTGTTAATCCCAGCACCACAACAAAATGGTGCCATGTTCCCTATCCCCCAGCTCTGCAAGTGTTTGTATTAGGGCTTGTCTGAGAAAGAGGGGCAAGGGAGCTAAAAGAGCACAAAGGAAGTAATGGTGGTGGTTGGTGTCTTTCCAGGCACCTGAGTTTGGCAGCAGTTTGGGCAGAAGGATGCAGAGTTCACAGAGGGGTTTGGGAACCAGCATGGGGTAGTGCTGACCCAGCAGCTGCAGTGCCACCCTCCCCATCCTGGACAGCATGAAGAAGTCCCAGCAGGTCTAGAGCACAGTCAAAAGCAGAGACAATGCATGATTTATTGCCAGAAGCTTGAGGGATGGAAAAAAAGAGGAAAGAAAAAAGATTCTGTGAGACTCCTTCCTCTCTGTAGCTCTCCAATCCTTTGGCCACATCAAAGTTCCTTCTGCTTAATCTCTGCTGTCTGCTGGAGAGAAGAAAAGCTTAACAGAAGGCAGAGCCTGAGCAGGCCCAGTGCAGGTGTATGGCCAGCAGCCACCCCCACTGCCTCCCCAAGATATATGCCTTATTACCAGAATACTTTACCTGAACAACCTTAATAAAATATGAGTGGATATTAACTAAGCAGTAAAAACCTATAAAAATTCAGCTTTACGAGAGATATTTACCTATGAATCAGCAGTTGGGTTAATTCATTATTCATCAGGCTTGTTATTTACAGTGTCTTACAGCTTTGTAAATTATTTATACGTGCTTGTCTCTATGCACGATTCTCCCTTAAGAGAGATGTTTATTATCTCCCACAAAGGGAGGTTGTTTCAGTCAGAGGTAGGATATTAAAGCATGTGATGCTCCACTCCGGCTTCCTTCTCACCCACATCCTGCTGCACTGCTGAGACAGGAACAAGGAGAGAAGGGATCCCAGCATCCCCCCCAGCCTCTGGGAGCCTTCTGCTCAAAATTCTTCCCACCACGTTGGTGAGCATCTGTTCAGACACCAGCTACTGGGGGGCCGTAGCTCCGAAAGGAAAGTTTGAATTTTGTTCCAAGAATTGTGAGAACCCTCCAGCAGCAAATCAGATTCCTAATGGGGAACTTTTTAACCACTAATGGTATGTTGTGTTTTAAAACCCGATGCCTCTGAGAGCTGAGCTCTCTTTTGTGGAGCTGATGCCTGCAACACCAGTGGGGGGACGTGGTTTCCATCCCCTCATGCAGAGTTGGACCACAGCTACAGAAAAGGTACCAAACAGATGATGTTGCAGCATGGGTGCTTTGGGCTCCAGGTGCCAACCAGAGGCCTTCAAATCTCCCCTAAATCCAGTCTGGACCAGTGGGAGGAGTCACTGCCCAGGGCAGGAGGTGGAACCAGATCGACTTAAGGTCCCTTCCAACTCTTAACTGTGCTATGGTTACCAATAATCCCAGCAGGACCACTGAAAAAGCAGAGATCTGCTAATGCTCAGCTTTTAAGAGCAGGTGATAGGTCCAAATTTTTCACATCTTGAACTTCCTCATTAGAGGAACAATCCTAACACAAAGGGCACTTCAGCAGCTCCTGTGTGCATCAGCTATACTTCAGACCAGTGTATTTCAGTAGAGACTTGTGCTATTTTTACACACGGTAACTCAATTCCACTTTCTTGCCAAAGAGAATCTGAGAAAAAACATCAGCAGTGAAACAGAAATTAATATATCAAGAATGCCACAAATCCTGACACAAACCTAAGTCTACACAACTTATTAAATATGGATGCACAAATAAAGGCTAAGGAAGAAGGAACCCAAGCGTGATACAACACACCTGCTCTTTCTCCAGGATATTTTAAGGTGACCAGACAGAGAATCACTTTAACAAATATAAATGCAAAAAACCTGCAAGATTCAATTCACTTATTTAAATGAAGGCTGTCACTTGCAGATCTAATGAAGAGGCCTGGGCCAAGGCTGCCCAGAGCTGCTCCATCCTTGCTGGGCTTTTCTCACTGGACTGGTCTTAAGCAACAGGAGTGAAATCCCAACTCGGGAGGCACTGGTGGGATTTCTGCCATCCTTTTCTCATGCCGGCTGCTTCAGGAGTCCCTGGGAAGCTGGTGACCTCGCCACATCCAGCTCCCAGATAGCCCTGGCAGCAGGGAGAGCACCTCAGCCCCAAGGCATGGACATGTCCTGGCAGGAGAAACTCCAGCCAGAGCCAGGTCAGAGTTGAGGGCAAGGAGAATGTGCCCACAATTCCTGGCACATGAGGATTTCTCCAAACACAGAACAGTGCACAGGTCTCACTTGCAGAGGCAAGAGCACTGCTGACATTCAGACTGAAGCAGCCTCCAGACATCTAGCCGCACCTGAAGGGGCTCCAGGAAAGTTGGGGAGGGGCTGTTTGCCAGGACACGGAGCAAGAAGACACCAAGCAATGGTTTGAAATTAAAGCAGGGCAGGGATAGATGAGACGTGAGAAAGAAGTTCTTGCCCATGAAGGTGGTGAGACACTGGCCCAGGCTGTCCAGAGAGGTGGTAGAGGCCCCATCTCTGGAGACATTCTGAGCCAGGCTTGACAAGGCTCTGAGCAACCTCATCTAGTGGCAGATGCTCCTACTCACTGCAAGGGGCTGGATTAGATGGACTTAGAAGGTCCCCTCCAACCCAACACAGCTATCATTCTATGATCACTGCCTCCTGCTCACAGTCCAGAAACTCAAGTCCAGATTCCTCTGTGACATGGTCCACTCAGAGTTGTGGAGTTTGGTTTTGCTGTGATCCCAAAGCAGAAAAACTAAGACAGACAAACCACAGGGGGTAGGATTCAATCAAAAATGCAATTTATTATTTCACCCATAAGAGTTACAGGCTAGACAGAGAGAGTGACAGAAAATAGAAAGGGTAAGGTAGAAGATGGATGGGAAGGAGTATAATAGCTACAATCACGGGTCCAAGGAATCCTGCCTGTCTTTCTGGTGGGTGGAAGAAGCTTCCACATGCAAGGCTGCTGAGCCTTTTAAGCTAAGCAACACGCCTGGTCCCTCCCTATCTCATAGTAAATCTCTTGGGCCTTTGCCTATCTCCACCTTCATTAGCTGAAGGCACTATGGATGCCCAAGGAGGTGGTTCAGGGGTGATGCCTTCCCTGGAGGTGGGTAGGCTTAGGCTAGGAGGTGTGTTTTCCTGTTATAATATTTTAATTACCAAAGTTTGTCTAAGGTTCATGAAGCAGCAGTGATCAATCTCCTTTGACGCCTTAATTTTGGTAGCCTCATTAGTAGCTCCAGTCCTAAATACTCTATGGTTAGTGGGGAACAGCATAGCACTCTTCATACTTCCTGGTTCTCCCTCAATCTGCATTCCATCTCAAGGATGGGCTCTGTGTCTCCCGCAGGCTGTCAAGAAGTTAGTTAGTTAGATAGTTTTGGGGCGTTTGGTGGTCCAAGTGCCTGATGACAAGGTTGAGACAATCTGGTTCTTGGACTGACTCTCACACTCTGCAAACTGCTTTGCTGCTTGTTAGCAACATCTCTAAACAGTACTTCTCTCTCTGCCCCCTCCACCGGCCCTCCCCCAGCCCCAGCTCTTTTCATTGCAGCTCCCCTCCTGAGGCACATTTGGGCACTGAAGCTCTGGGTGGGGGTGGCCTCTGCTTTCTCACTCAGAACAGGAATCATTCATCTCTGCTTGGAGAAAACCTGGTTTCCTAGCTGTGCATATCAACCAGGTATCTGCAGTACAAAAGACTCTGTAAGCAGACAGAGAGCTACGCCAACTCTTCCTTCTACAATCTGGTCCCTAATAATTTAAAATAATTAGAAAATTCCAATGAAATATTGAATTAGAATGTAATTGGAGGGGTTGGGAAAGGTTGTGGTGCTAAAGCTCTTACCAATCTGTTTCAATTCCAAGACGTTTTGGCAGCAGTAACTGCCAGCTCAGCAGTTTTCATGAGGCAGCTGGCAGTCAGAGGGAGGCAAATCCCAAAGTATCACCTCCTGCTGTCTGATACCCACACAGGCACTATTCACAGCCAGGACACTTCAATTTACAAGTCTTAAGACTCTCTCCTAGCATAAGACACTTGTTATCGAGGATGAGGTAACCCAACAACAGCAAAAACGAGCAGCATAAACCCAGAAAATCTGCTGCACTCCTGGTTGGTTTCAGCATCTCATCTAAGACCCAACAAGATCACCTTCCTGCTTCATCCCTGTGGGCACACTCTGGTGAGCACCTCTTTGGGGTGTCTTGTGCCATAGCCATGCACTCTCTCAGCTCAGTTATTTTTACCCTGCATTGCCTGGCCTGCCTGTTTCACCTCAGCTACAGAGGCAGCTTCAGCTGATGGAGAGAAATGTTCTTTAAGTCACATGCAGACATGGAGTTAGATCCACATGCTCCTGTTTCATATTCACCATCATCCAGCAGCAGGCCCCAACATGCTCTTCCTGCTCTCCTGGAGCTCAGCCCTTCATAGTCACCCTGCTTTCCCCAGACACTGGCATTTGTCCCGGCTAGGCTCTGCCTGAATCCCCTCTGTGCCCACAGGGGAGCAGGGATAACCCCATACCTTGGCCAGGTACCTCTGTCTGGGTGCTCAGGATGGCCATA
The DNA here is from genome assembly GCA_013400935.1 of Turnix velox. Classification (NCBI taxonomy): domain Eukaryota; kingdom Metazoa; phylum Chordata; class Aves; order Charadriiformes; family Turnicidae; genus Turnix; species Turnix velox. Next base: position 132,457 of record VZTY01029368.1, read on the forward strand.
GCTCTCTGCTGGATACCACAGCACTGAAGATGGGTGCTCTGCTGCATCACGTCACTTACTGCACAGGCTGTGCCAATAGTTAGTGACAGGATAGTAAATGAATTTGGTATAGAGCCCTATTTTGGCAATGCAGAGCTTTTCAGGCCTCCCCAGCACCCATTTGCCTGTTTCCTGTCAGCATAGACACTTGCTGGCACAAAAGCCAGGACCTTTTGCACATCCACCCTCAGCCACAAAGCTAAGTAGAGACTTGCTCAACAAACAAGGGATTCCACAGCAGCTCCGAGTCACTCGGCATCATCCCATCACACCACCAGCCTCTTCCTCAGACACCCATGTAGATAGGACTTTGCAGGCACATCTTTAACAGAAACATCCCACAAGTCCAGCAGCACAGTTGTAAGTCAGCAGATCCCACACACCACTCTCAAGTTTCAATTCACAGCTCCTTCCCAGCCTCTCCACTGCCTAACTGGGAAGCAGGGAACCAGCCAGGCTCCTGCAGCACTTCACCACATCCCTAAATAAACCCTTGGCACAAGCAGCACCTCACCAGAAGGCAGAAGGGTGTCACTGCAACATAGGATCTCATCAAAGGAGCGAAAGAAGCCCTGGTGCGGGTCTGCCCTGCTCCCAAACCCATCCCAGTGTGTACCCACCCATCCCAAAACGGATCTTTCTGTATAGGCACAGATTACCACGGAAAACTTCACTGCAGAGTAAGTACCCGTGGAATGGGATCCAAGACAACTCTGGCCACAGACAGCTATTGATTATGAGTCAAGATGAAGAATGGTCTGTTTAGAACCAAACAATTTAGAGACTTTACTACCAGACACGGTGGCTCTGAAGACTTCAGTAAGCAAACCCCCTGTCAAAGGCAACACCAGCATATTATTCAACAGGGCAGCTGTAAGGACCACTGATGTTTGTGCAGGTCAAATACTGTCTTCATGCACTCTGAAGACACGCAGAAGAAACACGGCATCATATCAAACCATGGACTGACTCTTTTTCTTTTTCAAACTAAAGTCTTTTAGATCCATATTCATCAAGAACAGGGGAAGCTTCTAGTTGAGAAATATAGAAACAGCATTAACCTCACTTAAATGTTCTACAGCCACAAAGAAGTTACTCAGCTTCAAGCCCACTACATTTCAGAGTACAGCACTGCTCAGGTTGCAAAGCTGGTTATTCCCATTGCCTGGGCACCAATATCAGCTCCGTTACACAAGCACCATCTTCCAGAATTAAACTGAATTCCCAACCTGAGGGTAACTGAACATAAGCATATATCATGTCTCTTATCATGCTCCTGTGCAGCATTAGCATGACAACGGTTCAGCTTCAGTCCTTTGTTATTACATCCAGGGCATTTAACTCCTTCCTTACCTGCTTAGCTGGTCCATACCCACCCACCCAGGCTAACAGACTCCTGCACAGCATGAAGCAGGAATTTTCCCTAATGCCAAAAAAGAGGCTCTGTTGCAGTGGCAATAAAGCCACAAGGCTGCTCACTAAGAACCCTCCCTAGTGACAACATATGTTTGGAGCAACACCATGAACATCAAACAATCAGTATTCACCTCAGCAGCTGCTTCTGGCCTTTCTGATGAAAAAGCCAAAACCAGGCAGTTTTTACCTTTCTGGATGTAAAGGCAAATAGCAGCAAGGACTCCAAATATGCAGCTTTCCATTCTGGTGTCACAGTACTTCAGCAGAAACATAACTGCATCCACAGAATCATAGAATGGTTTGGATTGGAAGGGACCTTAAATATCATCTTGTTCTACCCCCCCATCCCAGGTTGCTCCAAGCTCTGTCCAACGTGGCCTTGAACCCCTCCAGAGATAGGGGCAGCCACCAAGAGACCAGCAAAGAGGGTGCAAGCCTAACTTATCCCAAAAAGGGAAACACATGCAGCTAACCTAAGGCAGATATCTGCCTCTCTGTGGCCAGGATTAGCTGGCAGTTTGGAGTTGAGTGGAAAGCAGCCCTGCAGTTGGAGCTGGAAGTGCTGTGAGACTGTGAGCACACAAAGTCCTGCACGGATCCACAGCTTCCTTCCTTAACTAGCACATCAGCTTTTCTTCAAGTTGCAAACTTGTCACCAACTAATCTGATAACTCAATTCTTTTTTCCTTGCTGCCTAACACAGATTTTTGCTTTCTCACTCATGTTAAAAAGCAAAAAAGATAAAATAATAATCTAGCAACCATAGGAAATGATATCTTGTTTAGGTTCCACTGCTCCCAACTGGAACACTCTCCTTCAGCTACCTGCCAGATTCAGAAAAGCAGATGGCATCATTCAAAACTAAACCAGGTAAGACTATGCCTTATCACAATCATTTTTGTGACTTGATTCAAAAGTGTGGAAATGACACCAGACCCAAGGCAGTGTAAAGTGCCTCACAGGGAAAGGATTAACAAACATCCTCCTGCTCTCCAGAGGGTGCAGGTTCCACTAAGATTCTGCAGTCCTGTGGTCTTAATACTGATGAAATTGAGATTGGACACAACTTGGGAAGAGAATGGAGAAAGGAAACTAATCAAAGTCATCACAAAGGCACATTGGGAAGCCCAGCTCTGTGCAGAGATGGCACAATACATGGAAAGCAGCTGAACTAATTTTTGAAAGTATTTTTCTTCCTTCTAAAGGCACCATCCTGGCAAAGTGTACCCTTGTCAGTCAGCAAATAACCTTGTCAAAGGGAAGAAAAGGCTAGGAAGTGACAGGTTGGACAACCTGTCAGATGCCTGGTGCCCTTTTCTCCTCCTGATCTGATTTCTATCAAACATTAAATCCCTGTTCCTCCACACAGGAGAACAACCTGATGCCTGCAAGCCACAGTCAAGAAAGATAGCAAAGCTGGTGAGCTGCCAGGATGCTTGCTTTGTCCCTTTCTCCCCTGCTCTATACACCTCTTCTGTGACCTGATCACTGAATGTGTCAGGGCAGGAGTAGTCCCACAGGGGTCCCAAACAGATCACTAGAGTTGCCATTAGCTTTCAGGAAGGTGAGAGTGAGAGGTGGGCAATGAAGCTTCAATGTCTGGAAGCAGAGAGATGGATGCCTGGTTCCTGGTCTGCACAAGTCCAACTGCAAATCAAAATTCAAACCCTGAGAAACCCCAGACTGACCAAAATCTCCCCCATCTCCCTCCTGTGCCACATTTAGTGAACACCCAGCACATTGCACATCATTCACTCAGTCTTCAAACACCCACCGGATGAGATCATCTCAACATAAGGACTCTCTTTCTCTGTTCAGTGGAGGATAGAATATTTTAATTTATCTCTCTCCTACACACACAAAACTTCTGCTTTTCCGGACCAGCTTTTGGGATTCACAAGCAAAAGCAGCAGCACTGTCTGGAAAACATGCTCACTGCTCACTTCACTTTAAGGATCTGCCCCATCTTTTAAACAAATAAAAATTGAGGCTTTTTAAGACCGATTTCCCTTTTCAAGGCAGCAAGGAAATAGATTCCTTTTACATGTTTCATGCTCGAAAAGGTTACAGTGGCCTTTCAAAATACCACACACTGTGCATTCTGTGTAGCATTAATGACTTGCAGGATGCACTGATACTTTCTAGTACATCTTAACCTTTTAAAATTGGGCTTTAATTGTCTTACCTTAATAAGCAGTTTGTTCACCTTATGTCATTTATGTCTCACAAAGGCCACCCTGGCTGAAAATGTACATGAGATATAGAAGCACTTGTCCTGCATGCACAGCTCAGGCCATGCAACAGCAACAAAACTGCATCAAACTCAACAAGCCCATCATCTCCTCCCGTTATTTCTCTCCACTGCCTCTGAAGCTTCCCAGTGATCCCAGATGAGCAAGCAGCTCCTCAGTTCTTCACTGTGCTCCTCTAAACCACAGGGAAAGCAGGTACTGAGAGATGTTTGAGATTTTATGCACTGCACCACAGTTGAGTGGCCAATGCAAGCACCGTCAGCCCTCCAGGAAAAGGAAAATACAGGAATCAGTAACAAATCAGCCATAATTAATGCTCTTTGACAATCTTTTACATTAATCATGCTTCCATGCTCTTGAGAATGCGACATCATAAAAGTGTAATTGGGAACACTCTTCCTACTTGCACCAAGATGAAGGGGAGAAAACCTTAAACAAATATTTAATAATGGAATATCTAATTTTAAGCGATGCACACAATAAAACTCATGCAAAGGAAACCTGGAGAGCACACAGTGCACTGGGTATCCTCCCTGCCTGCTGGCCAGCCAGCCCTGCCAGCTCAGACACCCATTTCTCTCTGATCCCTCTGCTCCACCATTCCCAACCTGATAAAGAATTCATAGGAACAAACCCTGAGAGGAAGTTAAAATAGAACCACACCAAGGAGTCACTCTTTCTAAAGAGCAGGCTACGAGGTGCCACAGGAAGCAATGCAATCATCCCTCTTGGAAAACAGCCTCTACGATCCACGAAGGCAATAACAATGCCTTTGCATTGATGAGGCAAATACCTTAGAGGTGTAGATAGCTTTCTCTTGAGCTGGTGGGAAACAGGAGATAATATTCTCCAAAATCATATAGAGGAAAAAACAGTAACTTATCAGGTGTTCTCACAGCAAGTTCACATCCCTAACAAAATCAAGGCCAAGCTCAAAAAGGGCTTTCAACGGATGAGTGAAGAGCCAAGTTTGTTGGCAGAGCATGAGCTCTGTTGGAGTATGTGGTCTCACCCAGAACAACCAGAACCATCCTGTGCCACAGCTCTGCACCACTGCTTCTGGGCAGTTCTGGAATGATACAAGAAAGGGAAACAAAGTAAACAACAAGCATCTCACAAGGGAGCTGATGTGAGACTCTCAGGCTAATCAGCTCTGATGCTGACTAGACACATTATACAGAAAAGCCATTTTTGAGCAAGGATTGAGCTACCAGAAGCTAAAGAAACTAAATCACCGTGCCTAAGCCTGAAGCCTTAAAATTGAATTTTATTTAAGGCAAGAGACCTCTGCAAGCATGGAAACACAAAGTGCCTCTGAAGGAAAAGCCGTCAGGAATCAGGAGCTGAGGAAGAATACTTCTGTTATGAAAAACACAGCACCAGAAGCAACTGGGAAACAGCACAGGTGCAACTGGGGACAGATGGGCAAAAAACTAAACTCAGATTACCACCTTAACTTTTCTTGACCTAACTGCTCCTGCTAGGGATGGTTCCCAATCATGTTGGGAGCCCCTGGACCAGTGGGTAGCAAGAGTGAAGATCTGTGAGACAAGTGGCACTGCCAGCGGAGACCTACCAGCACACAGTGCAGCTAGTTTCTGTTGAGTGGGGAACAGAAGCAAAAGGCTCAACTAAAGAATCTGTTTCTCTTGCTGTTACAGCTTTGCTGCCAAAGCAAGGACATGGCATACTGAAATGTGATGTTCCTCATAAAATCAGCTCCTCTGGGTGTAATCTCTATAGAGGAATGGCTTCCTCCCTCAGCAGAACTCCCACGTGAGAATCCAGTGAGCTCTCCCATGCCCTTCTCCACATGCATTGCATGCCAATCCAATCTTGCAAGATGTTTTGTTTAATTAATAACTTTGATGTTGGCAATTAAGGTGCATTTGAGATAAGGTAATGAATATATTTTCACATGAAAGCACCACCTTTTCAGCCTAGCAGACCCCTATGCAAACTATAATTGATAGTTTGGTTTAACATGGAATATTCCTGCTGCAGTTACGGGGCTTACTGCTCTACATTACTTCACCTTGCACAAATAAATCCCTTTGTGAGCAGACAGCTGGGGATGGGAGTGGAAACAAGCAGCAGCTTTAGCAGCACTGGAAATCATTCAATGGTTTTGGTTGGAAAGGACCTTAAGGCCCATCTAGATCCACTCTCCTGCCTCTGGGCAGAGCCACTTCTCACCAGGCCAGGTTGGATAGTGCTTAGACCAACCCCATCCAACCTGGCCTCGAATCTCACCAGGGATGAGGCAGCCACAGCTTCTCTGGGCAACCAGAGATGAGGGCTCACCTCCTCACAGTGAAATCCCAGCAGTACAGCCATAGAAGAGGTCTCTCAATGAGATGGTTGTGGGTGACTTGATACAAACCTGTGAAGGACCCAACCCGGGACATTTGCTGATCCTCATCCAGAGCCTGTCCTCATGCTGTCCCACAGGCCAAACAGTGAGTTTCCAGCTCCAGACTAGAAGGCTGTTTCCTAAGATAGAACTGTCAGCTGAACCGGGTGTTTCAGCTCCCTGCCAGATCACCTTCTGCCTCAGCTCCAGGAGTGAGCCTGCAGAGTGGTAGCACTGGCATACTCTGTGTCCCAGACACATGTCCTGGGGCTATCACACTACTTGATTGGAGAGGAGGTCTTAAAAAGTTGATTTACTGATGAAGAACTGCAGGCTGCACTGCAATCCAGCAGAACCACAGGAAGCAGGTTTCTCAGCTTGAGATTTATACCAAGTTATTTAATACCAGAGATGGTTCCCTAGGAAAGCAGCACCCTGTGCTCCTGCTGCTCTTTGACAAACTGACAGAATACTGACAGAGCCCACATTACTTTCCACAGACTGAGCAGCAGGAAAGTGTTGAACAGGAGGTACACAAAGCTGCTGAACAATTCAAATAGTCTCGTTCTAAAATGAGTCTCAGAGGAAATGCCCAACTTCACTTAATTAGTACTTAAATAAATACAATGCTGTCTATAACAGCAGCTTTCCTGTAGCTGCAGAGGAGCAGCCCAACCCAGCCACCTGCACTTCCAGACACTCCTTCACTAGCAGCAATTTTCATCAGGCTGTGTAGGATGCTGTTCCCCACACAGAACAGGAAGGAAGTTGTGCTTCTCTACCCCCTCGCACTGTTTAATTTCCTAGGAAGCTCAAAGGCTCACCTGGCTGGTAACACACCAACAATGCCACATTCACACAGCCCCTGACCATTAGAGCAGCTGTGACACCAGTACGGGTTTGCATGGATCTGTCCCACACCAAGGAATGACCACGGAGTAGTCTTCCAGCATTCCTGATGCTAAACAAGCCCATGGGGCACACAGAAGAGCAGCCCGTGCTATCTCAAGGATCTGAATCTTTGTGCTGCTCTGGAGAGAGACGACATTGCCCAGACATGATGGATGTGCCCACGTACCCACAGCCTGTGCTGGGAAGGGCAAGTTCTTTTCAAATGCCCCTTTCCCTGTTGGGCTGCCACAGCAATCACACAGTTGCAATTCCTCCTCACTGAATGAGGCCTCAATTACTGAACACTAGGTGAACAACCGCCCTTAAAATGTTAACAGCCAAAATGATGATAATAATTCTGTTTGTAGTTATAATGGCCCCTCATTAGAGCGGCTTAATTAAATATTTTCCAAAACTATCCCAGAAAGAGTCTGCTCTCTCAGCTGTAAAAGCAGGATCCAAAGCAGCCACGAGGAAACAGTGACTTTTTCCAGTTGAAGTATTTCCTACAGCCAGCCACGAGGGGTGACCTCACAACACATCCCTCACACAGCAGCATTTGTCATTGTTAATCCACTCGTTCAATAGGAAAAGATGCTGCAGGTTGTTCATGAGCATATTCCCTGGTGAGCACTCTGCCATAAATTACAAATGCTTAAATCTCTTACCCTTATTTAGTTTTTGTGCCGTCTCTCCACCACATTCACCCAATGGTTTTGTAGGATGAAGTAATAATTGTTCTACCACAACCAAGCCAGAAGAAACAAATGAGCTTCATTCAGCATACACACAGCAGAACTGGGGGGGAGGTGTGGGCAGGATTTCTTTTACATAGTGTTTATGGCATAAGTGATGCTCCAGCACAAATGAGCTCTGCTGTCTTGCCCACACCTTTGGGGAGCCAAGGCTAGTCCTTTTAGCCATGCACCAACAAACCAGAGTCCTCACACTACCTTCCACTCCATGAAAATGAAACTTAATAGACATCATGTAACATACTACCATTTGTTACCTAATTAAGATTTAACAGTAAACCACGACTGGCTTCTTCCAACACAACTGGCTCTTCACAACCAGACAAGCAGCCTAGGGAAGCCAGCACACATGCTTGACCTTGCCTGTCACTGCCAAAATATCCTGCCTTCCACTGATGAAAATGAAAAAATTCTGGCCATTAAGCATGCAGAAGAGGAAAGTTCAGTAATACCTTACAGCTTACTCTGGCCTGCTGGGTTTGGTCAAGTACAGAAGGCAAAAAAATTCTGCATTTTTTATACTTGTCCGCAGGTTTTTTCTGTCAAGGCCAGAGAGGCCTTTGGTCTGACCCAGCAGATGGTGCAAAAAGCATCACAGGAATTCAATTTTATCCTTTCAATGCACTTGGAAATTTAATGCAGGCAAAAGAAACAACTCTGCCTCCTGCACAGGAGCATCCCTGGCACAGGCTGCTGGCATAAGACTTCATCTGAGTGCTCCTGCACTAAAAACCAGCTTCAGAAAACTGGCAGAATAGAGGATATATATAACCTATTTCCTTCTTCTGCTGGAGCACTGACTCACTTCGTGGCATACAGTAAACTGGTGACTAGACTGCACTGGTTGGGGGAGAAGAAATATCTATCACCTGACTCAGCCATAGGAATGCAATTCTTGGGTATTACTATTCTACATTCACCCTTTTTCCAAACCTCCACTATATAAGAGAGTAAAAAAGAGGCTCTGGAAGCATTGCATCTTCAATAGCCTTAGTTGTTCCTATATGAATTCAATCTGCTCTTCCTTTTTCGGGTGAGCTCAGCCCTAAATGGGCTATAGCCCTCCTAGCATGCCAGGCAGATGTCCCTTTTTATCACTGAAGATGACAGAATCACAATGTCTTCCAGGGCAATCAGTGACATTCCTTGTCCACCCTTGCTTTCCTTCAGGTCTCCACAAAGCCATTGTTATAATCTGTTTATATGAATGGATGCTTTCTGAAATGCTATAGAGAGGGAACAGCAGGGCTACAGCATCCATTGAATCCTCAAAGAGGCACTGGAGGCAATATGCAAAACCAAACTAATCCCTAAGGGGGATTAACACTTCTGCAGTTGGACTGAAATATTTCCGACTTGATTATAAAAAGGTCCATCACAAAAAAGTCCATCCTGCTCTACTAATCTGAGGGGGGAAAAAGACAGGCTTGGATATGCCTGAATTCCTTTTTATTCCTTCTCCAAACACAACTTCAAAATATTTCAGGGTTTTCTGCCACATACATAAGCACAAAAACCAACCAACTGTAACTTTTCAAAAGCCACAGGTTTATTACCTTGAATTCAAACTTCAAATGAAATCTATTCTCAAAGCCCCCAAACAAACCACCCTTAAAGCACAGAAACATCTGGTAGTGTGGAATTAAAACTGAAAGGCATTCAGTGAGGGCCAAGGGGTCAGAACCAGGAGCTTCGTTGTGATGTCATTTTGGCAAGATTGATGCCTTCAAAAAGCCTTCAATGAAACCTGTAACACTCTCCTGAAGCACAAGCAAGAAACATAGAGCCACAAGACAGCCAAAAGCTGCAGGGACCACCAACCTCATCTTTCCTCCCTTCAGCCTCGACAAAGGCATCTTGCCCTGATACCCACTCAGAAAGCTGAAGAATAAAGTCCTCCTGGCAAGCATCTCCATGACAGCATCAGCCCAGAGGTCTGCTTAATCAACAAACTGCTTAATAACAGCAGGAAGGCTCATTTATCATTCCCTTTTCAAAGTAACTTTTAAACTTTTCTAAGTTTTTTGTTGTTTTTTTTTTTAAACCGTAAAATATTAGCATATCTGGGTTAAAAGCCATGGATGAGATCAGCTAACAAGACCGAATAGGCTTTACGTCTGTCTTTCAGCTGATCCTCAACTTGTTTAAGGCATTTATCTGACCTCTGAGACACTCATTACTTCACTGCACACAATTCCTTAGAATTTATTTTAAGTCATACTTTGAAGACCCCCTTACCTATTGCGCATGCTGTATTTCTTTCACTAACATTAATGGGCTAGTACTACAGCTTCTGCCAGGCCACAGGTAATTTTTTGCCACTTGGTGTGCACTGAAATGAAGGCAAGCAGGTCAATTTCAGCCTGAAAGACTGGTATAACTCCAAATTTGAAAGTAGAATTTGATGATGCATGATTCTGCAGTCAGACAGGTCGCATTATCAGAGCAACTTTGTTGCGGCAAGAAATTTTATGAAATCTTCCCTTAAAATAATAATCAAGCTTAAAAAAACCCAGTCACTGTAAAACACTGTTTTGCTCTCCTACAAATCTTTGTGATTTACTTTTGAGTCAACGCCTCACTAAAATTAACAAGATGAAATTATGTTTTGACAAGTTCCAGCTCTGATGAACAGATTCTCAAATCATGAATCCAGTTTCACCTCGTTTTCCCATGATGGCTGACAGTTGAGAATTGAATCAGTCATTCATCCCTTCTGGCCTTTGTGTGCTTTATCAAATGCTACAGGAACAACTAACTTTGATTCCCTTGTGCAATTTCATAAAATACTGAACTTAATGTTCCTTCACACTTCAATAAAATTAAGTTCTATAGGAAGGAAAAGATTCATCCAGTCAAGCCCATCCATTCTGACCACATGGTGCCATCAGACCAACCCAACCTACACAGATCTACTGTCCACAATCCCACCACTCAGGACGCGTGTGAAATGCAACAGTTGAGGAGCTTTCCCTCTTTCATGGCATTCAAAGTTGTTTTCTGCATAAGGCTTGAGTCCCACCTCACCTCATTTAGGATAAAGGAGCTCATTTGTCCCTGGAATCAGGGAACTGAAACGGTAACAATCCACCCAGAGCACAGGTATGAGCAAGCAGCAATGGCCAAGATATAGTGGAATCAAGAGAAGCTTTGTAAAGATTCCGAAAGACACTGAGGAGAGCATCAAGAGTGGGCCCAGAAGCTGCAGACCTGAGACTAAGGGGAGGAAGACAAAGGAACATCACTAGGCTGAGCACTAATTACAAAGGGTGAGTGGAGAAACTGCTCCCTCTGGTCACACAGGAGAATGGGGCTTGGGAGCTTTGGATTTATTCAAAAGGACACAGAGCAGTGTGTTGTGCTTTTCTGTCAATCTCTTCTCCCCAGCTAAACCCCTCAGAGGAGCTTAGATTTTGGACAACTGGTCAAAAAGGAAGTAATTCTCTTTGGATAGCAGCTTCTGCATCTTCCCATTAAAGGGGAGGAGTGAAGACGTCTGCAAGCTCCTTCCATACAACAAAACTCTGGGGAAAAACTAATTATCACTGTAGTTACTGACAGAGGTAAATCTTACGTAACTCTGACAGTCAATGGGCCCATAGCAAACAGAGAACATGATCCCTGTGATAATACACCAAATCCATAAAAGCTATTTTTTTGTGTACTGACTAAATGGCTTCAAACTGTTTAAAGCGTTTAAATATGGCACCTGGGCATCCTAGCCTTGCTGAAGTTAGTAATGACAGCAGGCTCTGTCAGTTCCTGCACCAACAAGGACATCATCCAAGGTCAGGCAGCACACAAGCCTGAAGGACATCTCCTCATTCTCCCAAAACCCAGCACCTCCTGACCTTGTGCCTAGGAGCAGCACCTCCTGGAGCCACCCCGGTGTCCAGGGGGCTGCTCACTGTGCAGCTGCAAATGTGTTGTTCACACACATTCTGAAAATTCAGCCAACACAGCTGTGCCATCCGAAATATGAACCAGTGGAGCAAGCATCTTACTGCAGGCAATCACATTTATTATAATAAATAATGAAGCTGCCTAACAGGGACATGGGGTACCCATCTAGACAACCACGGAGTGGCATGTACTCTGCACTGAAACATCCTCCCAATCTCAACAATGTCTTTTTTTTTTTAAGTAGGGCAATGATTGCTTATTTAAAAATAACAAAGCCTGATACTCAACATCATTGATGTGCACCAAGCAGGCTGAGCTGGTGACACCTTCCTCTAGTAAGCTATCACTGTAGAAGACCCTTAGAATGATCAGGCAAACACCCCAAGCAGGGAGAATTCATCATGACTTACTGCCATATGAAACAAATTCTCCTATTTGGAATGACAAACATCACTGCTCCATCACTAGCCTGGCCTAGCCATGGCTCAGAAGCACCCTGTCACCACCAGCTGGTTTCACCAACCCCTCCTTCCCTTCTGTGGCATTTCACTGCCTGCTTAACAGAAAAGCAACGGCTAAACTAATAGCTGAGACACATGACCTTAATTATTTAGCAGAGCTAGTGGAAAATGCCAAGTCTGCATTGTCACTGCCTGCTCTCAAGGTTCCTCGGCCTGTGTCAGCAGCACAGAGGCGCTGGCTCCATTAACACTTGCCCTGGGATAAGGACAGGTGATGTGAGAGTGGCTTTAGCTACCTGGTACATGAGGGGTGAGATCTCAGGTAAAGGAGTAACTTCCTGTGAAGCATTCTGTAGTTAAGGTTCTACCTCCCCATAAACACTTCACCAATGGCTCTGTGTCAAGCTCTAGGAGAAAGCCACCAAGAACAAAGCTAAGGTCAACTGCAGAGAAGGAGCGAGCAGATGACCATTGTCACCTCACCCATCATCAAAATCAGTCACTGCAACTGCAGCCTGAAAGATTCCAGCACTCCCTCTCTCCCTCCAGCTGCCCTCTTCCATTTACTTTGGTTCTGATTTTTTCTTAAGATCAAGTTCCTTCAGTATCCACTGCACATGGGATTTACAACACTCAAACTTCTCCAGGCAGAGTTTAAGAATTAATCCTGGGTAAAGCCAACACATGAGCCAAGCTGAGTGCAAACACTCCTGCCTGTGGTGAAGCTGAATTCTGGGACTGTGTGGGTGCATTTCTGAAGGTGAAGCAGCAGGACAGATGTCACTCTCCCTGCACCTCAGAGATTATGCCAAAGCACAGGTTGCTTTGCTATCCCTTCACACCCCTCACCCAGGCAGTGGCTGCTGATGCGGGGCTGGAGGGCACAGCTGTGAGCTCTCTGTGCCAGGTGCTGGTATGACCCAAGTTCCCAGCCCCAGGGGCCCAACCCACTCCCTCCAGGGCTCCTCAGATGCTCCCAGATTTTCACAGTCACAATCCAATTGCCCACAATCTAAGCTATAATTTTCCGGTTTATGATAACCAGCTGTAAGAAGTGATCAATAGTCTGTGCCATGCCTTGAGAACCCTGAACCATTAAGTACAGGAACCATTACAGACAAGACTTTACACCATTAACAAAAGTCACAGTCTTATATCTGCTAACTCAGCAGAGCAGAAGCATTCTGCTGACAGAACTGGCTGGTACTTTAAAGAGGACCCAGGATAAAAAGCTAGCTCATCCTGGAGCTGATGGTGCTCAGGTTCAGCTGTAGCTCTGCACACAGCCAGCTCCCAGGTCTAACAGTGCAAGGGAAATGCATTCATTAATGGGAAATACAAGGGCAGCAAAGGCTCCTCTGCCCACTGCCCTCTCTCCAAGTGCCATGCAGGCACCTACCTCCCTTCTCAGCTGTGCCGGGGCACAAAGCCTGGATTAGTTACCACTGATGCCCCAATTATCATTCTTTCAAGAGGGAACTGAAAGCAAGTGTTCTTTATCCTATTGGCTTCACTTAATCTGGATTTATGGTTTTCTTGTCATAGTATAGTTTAAAGAGAAGAACAACGTACTTTTCCCATTAAATGAAAACATAGCGCTCCAAATCTCTGCCTTAAGTTCCACGGCAAAATTCCCTCTCTTCCACCATGGACACATGACTGCTAATTAAAAAGTGAAAGCAGAACGTGACACTAGAAAAATTAAACTGGAAAAAAAAGTCACAAGACCAGGATAAACAAAGTCTACTGGGAGAAAAAAAGAGAAATTAATCTTTTAAAAGCAACAGTATAAAATGTGTTCTCCTTCTCTGGGAGCTAAAAGAGCCTCTCCCAAGGATGTCCAGATTTCATAGCACATGGGTTTGAAGGTTGATGTTAAGCTTGACACAGCAGCTCCAAAGTAATTGTGACTAACCACTAAATTACCATCTGTAATGATTCCTCCCAACGTTTATAACTAACAGTTCCATTATGGTCTAATCTGGAAAATGTCCAAGTGACAACACAAAAATTAGGAAGGAACATAAACATCTTGGAAAAAAAAAAAGAAAAAGTCTCAGAGTCCAGAGATATCAATCACAGTGATTTCTATAATGTAATGTCTAAAGTAACAACAATCATTACAGGATAGTTATTTGCTGTTTGATTTTTAAACCCACACTCCAAAGGCAACAATCTAGAGAACAAGTCTATGTGCGAGGTAAAACAGCCAAGAACAAACCTGGCAGAGCTGGGAGCTGCAGGGAGCAGCACCAAGGGCTGACAAAGCTGCCACTAAACAGGGAACCCCAAGTCACCCGTGTGCTCCTGAATGCTCGTCCCTACATTTCATTGGAACCAAAACCCCTCAGATATTGGGAAAACACTGCAGTAAGAGGTGTCTGTCTGCCCTTCTTCAGCTTCATCCTCTTCTTAATTCCATGATTTCTGAACTTTGAAGGCCTGGGAGTAACACAGCCCCAGAGGAAGAAGCATGACCTTAGAGACCCTGGCTGTCCTCTCTTGCCTTGTCTATAATGCCACTTCGATGGAGAAAGAAAAAGGGCTTTATGCACTCAAAACCCGCAATAAAATAATACAATTAACTAAGCTGACAAGAAGCAAAAGAGGGAAACATTACTGATTCATTCAGCTTTCCTGGAAAAGCCTCAACTGTGGTTAAGTGGAGGACAAGCTGAAATTTTCCCTCAGGTTAGTGTTCAAGTACAGCAAAACAACAAATTTTACCACAAATTCTCTGCCAGGCAGATACTCACCCTGCTCCAAGCCCAAGGAGCAGCAGAGCTTACAAACAAGCTGCTTTTGTTCAACACAAAAATCACACAGAGAATAAAAACAAGTTGGAGAATCCCAGTCTTCAAAACATGGAAAAACAATAGAAGGGATAGCCTTTTGACATTTCTCCCAGCAATTTTTCCTCCAGCGTCCTTGCCTGGGGCCCAACGGAAGAGCTGGCTAGGCTGTAGGATGTGGCTGCTGGGGAAGTGACCTCAAAGCACTTGACAGCAATTGCAGCCTGGAGGGATCTGAACTTGCTCTGGAGCCCAGGGACACAGGCATCAGTCTAGACCAGGGACTTAAAACCACTCCAACACCTCACCTTCCTGAGATGTATTATTCACTCCCACACTACAGCTAAGGATTAAAGCCAAGCTATGCAGTGTCTGCAGTACATTCCAGCCTGCATTAAAGCCAAGGTACCTGCTTTTGTTCTTAACAGAAAGGGCTGTTTCATCTCAGTTGCTCGTAACAATGAAAAACACACTGTAAAATAAAACAATGATGTATACAAGCTAAAAAGCCCATGTTTTGCTCCCTCCTTCTCCAAATATCCCATGGCAGGTTTTCATAGAATCATAAAATAGTTTGTGTTGGAAGGGACCTTAAAGATCATCAAGTTCTAACTCCCCAGCCATAGGCAGGGACACCTCCCACTACATCAGGCTGCTCAGTGCCTTGTCCAGCCTGGCCTTAAACACCTCCAGGGATTGAGGGGGCATCCACAACCTCTCTGGGCAACCTCTTCCAGTGTCTCACCACTCTCACCATAAGGAATTTCTTTCTTATATTCAGCCTGAATCTCCCTTCTTCCAATTTACATCCATTATTTCTAGTCCTTCCATCACATATCTTATTAATAAGTCCTACCCCAGCTTTTCTGTAGGCCCCCTTCAGGTATTGATAAGCTACTATGAGGGAATTTAGGACCACTTGCACTAGCACAACATGATCTTCAGCATCTGTCAACCCTACTGCAGTCCACTTCTGAAAGTCCATGATCACCCCATGATCAGACTTCAGCTTGAATATCCACCACTACAAGATGCAAGATCTCAGGTTTAACCAACCTACTCTCCACTATAAACTACAGGTACAAGCAGTGGGATCAAAAAGATCTTTTAATCCCAGGAGTCAAGAGACTACACGAGATCGCCTATCTTGCTGGAATATCCCATAAGACATTAAATGTTTCTGCTGTTAAGCAAAAAAAAAGTATGATACTGTACACCATACCCATAGGTCTCCCATGAATATATAGATTTACTAGTGGAAGCATTTCACCTTCATTACTTCAGGTGACACAGGAGGAAAAGCAGCAGCAAAACAGTCCTGCTATGACCAAGAAAATCACAGAACACAACAGGAAAATAAAAAAAACCCCTTAGACAAGAAACAAGAGTGCCGTAGATTCCTTAAAAAAAAAAATCTGGATTTCCAGTTTTCTAAACACAACATTTAATACACAAGTTGTCACCAGTCTTAACCCTGGATTTCCAGCAGCCAAGAGCACAGTGGGAAGGGCCAAGTGTCACTCACATCCCCAGCACCATTGAGCCACTGCAGTTGGTGAGCAAATCTGCTTAGATATTTTACAAATAACCAGATCCTTCCATAATCCAGGCTCTGGGAATTTTTATCTTATCATGAGCCTAGCTATTTTCAAGTCCTTTCTATAGTCTGACCAATTTTATCCAAGAGACTGGCAGATGGAAGGTATGGATTCAGGTCAGAGAAGGAGCCAGCCGTTTGAGTGTGCTCTTCCAGATGCTGGGGTAAGAGAGACCTAAAACTCACCTTCTCCCCTACACCTCAAACCAAACCTGCCTGGGTAGGGTATCCATTCCTGCAGCCTTCTCATGCAGAGGACTGCCTCATCTTGAACAGTTGATGCCTCTGGTTCCCCAGGTCCCCCAACCCAAACCTGGCCAGAACTGCCACTGTCACACAGATACCTCGATTGAGCTAGTCTGTCCTTAGGACTTCAAGTCTTGTAACAGGGAATTTCAGTTCTCACTTGTTTAGCCCTCAGTTCTGGTGCACATGCAGCTGCAGCACCAGCCACTTCCAAGCTGTAGGAAAAGGAGAATTCCAGCAGGAAAAGCCAATATTCCTAAAAATATTCCTAAAAAGAGAGCAAAGGTAGTGAAATCCCAACTTTGCAGATCAGGGAACATACCAGCACAGGGCAGCATGAGGTGCTCACACTCTCAGACTGACTGTTATTTAAGTTGCCAAGCACTTTGCTTAAGCATACACCTAACATACTTTCATTTGCACAGCAGCATTCAGGTTTGACTATATCAAAAATACAGTTTGTAAGCATCTTAAGCCTAATGATCCACAACCTCCTTCCAATCCCTTCTCCAACAATATCAGCACCGATCTCAGTTACGTACCTTCAGTTAAACACCCAAGCAATAAATAAAACAACAAAGGTTTAGAGCAGGATTTCCAAAAAGCTGTATTACACCAAACCTCAGGTCCTATGTCCTGGGCCATGCCTGCAGATCAGAACAGTTGCTCACACACTTTTGTCCTGGCAAGTAAGGAAAGAGATCAGTTATCCCAACACTGGGCATCTCTTACACGGCGCCCAACCAAAACTTTCTGCTGACTGTATTTCCAGCAAAACTGTAATCTGCAAAACTGTGCATGGTAGAGGTAGAATGTTGAATTAGATGTTGAATACACTGCAAAACATTAGGTGGTAAGACAGCCTGCAGAATCACTGCCCAGTCAAAATCCACTCCCAGCCATCAGACTCTCTTTCAGCTGTCCCACACCCACCACCAGCAAGCTGCCATCTCCAAACTCCAACAGCTCATCAGCTAAACCTCAGCATTGTCCTATCAATCTGACTCAGTGAGGAAGCTGTATCTGCCTATAAAAACCCCAGGAACATCCACATTCCAGCCTAGAGCACTGCTGACATTCAAAATGCATCCAGCAGCATGGAAAGTGAGCAAGCAGCTTCTCAGGAGAAGCAGCTCTAGATGCAACTACTCTTTTGTTTTCTCTACCTCACATCCAAAAAATGTGATGAAAAAAGGTATTTATAACTCCACTTTGCAAAATATGTCAGTTATAGTCAAGAACACAGGGTCACCGGCGATCTCTCTGACCTGCTTTAGAAGCAGGACTGATTTAAATGGCTGCAGAGGAGGGGTTTGCAAACTAACAGTGTTCAAGAGATCTAAGGAAAACTGACTACAGCTTCTCTCAGGTCTCTGACCTCTGCCTATGCATTCCTGCCCTAAGAGCACATGCAGCCAGATCATCCAACATCCCTTACACTGCTGGCACGCAGAAAGATGTCCTGATGCAGAGAGCTGAATTACAAAGCTGAGGCCAAGAGGAAGGGGACTCGTGGCCAGGATAATAATCTCACTTCTCAAATCCCACTCCCATGTGTAGCAATCCCTTTTCTCTGAGTCAAGAAGAGGGACTCCAGCAGCAACTAGAAAGTTAAAACAACTGACCTTCAGAGCAGTTTTATTTGAAAGCAAAAACTCTACTCTGCAGTTTGTCAACCTAAAGTCACTGGAAACCACCAAAATCTGAAAAAAAAACCCACTGAAGTTTCAGCTAAAGACACACAGTTAGGAAACACATAATGGGAGACCATGCCAACACAAAAGGTTTCCCCTCTTCCTTGTTCCTGACTTGAAGCACACAAGACGTGAAGGAGCCAAAGGCTAATTTATGACATTTATGTTTTTGCATTTATGTTGATCTTTAAGGTCCCACAGATACTGAGTACCGTGGAAGGACGATTCCTGCAGCACTGAGCCACGTTCCCTGCTGCCAAAGAAAGGGACAAAGTCAGCACCTGGTAGATTTTGCTCAAGCGGGACACAAGGACATTACCAGTAACTTTCCCTAAATCCACAAGGGAAAAAAAATAAAGCTGGGGGGAAACCAGGGTGGGCTGCTTTACTCTGCACACAAGGAAGCTTGGAAAATATAATCAGTATCAGAGATGCTTAAATCACTTGATTTGGGTGTTTGCTGAAGGACCCCCAGGGTTCAGACCACAGCCTGGATGAGCAGATTCCTGCTGCTGGGAGCCCTGCAGTGTTTTAGTTTATCCAAAATGAAGCAAAGGAAAAATTGATCTGGCAGCTACACGGGCCTTTAAGAGCATGAAAACTTCAGCTCTTTTGATTATGGGAAATTATGAGCAATTGCTATAGGATCTCATGAAAGGCAGTCTTCTTCATTTCCTCATGGAGATGAGCAAAATCATTTAATGCCACAAAATTATCTACCTCAGAGCTGCATTTAGTTATATTACATCAAAAGTTTGTCTCCCTCAGAGTTGGATAAGCAGTTGAGAAGCAAAAAGTAACAGATTTGAGCCTCACCCCTAATGGATCATATGGCTTAGAGGTCTCTAAAGATTAATGATTTTTTCCAAGATCAAATAAATGGAGATTCCACTCAAAGCTGAACATAAGCAACAGCTTAAACAGATTCTGTGTTTAAAAGCATGAACAGTTGAGGAAGGAGGCTCAAGTCAGGGAAGAGGAAAAAACCTGCTCCTAGTTGCTACTCATTCAAAAAAGTTTATTTTGGTCTATGTTACTCACTCAGAAACACACAAGTGTTTACCATTGCAGCAAAAGCCACCCCCCTGGATGTTATAAACAGGTTCCAACCCATGCAAACACACTAAAGGAATCCCACATTTACCATTTGCATCAGCAATAGAAATTGAAACACAACAAATAGATGCCCTAGTCTCACATTAGCAAACACAATTATCGCCCATTAGTTTTACAGAGTGTTCACAGTCGAAATTAAATAATTTCTTCACGTCTGTTTATGAAAAACTTTACTGTGTTAACTATTCATAAATACCAGAGTCTCCTACTTATTACACGTCACAAATAGGATTTATTTCAATAATGCCTGAATAAGTAGGTGCTACCTCATTAGTCCCAGAATACACTGTACAACTGCCAGCATCAGCAAATCAATCACAAACAATGCTCCAAGCAGACTCTGCTTCCATCCTATAGGTGCTGCTGGGACAAGCATCCCAGCCCCAAACTGGAGCACAGGCTGCCAGGGAAGAGGGTGGCAGTGGCCATTCAATCCCTTTGCTTCCTGGCAGACCCCAGCTGATGGGGATGGGGAGGGAAATTAATCCTCACAAGTCAGTAAGAAGCCTAGACGGGTAATTCCCAAAAAGGCTGAGGCCAAGCACAACAAAGCCCGCAGCCATTTCTGCAGCTAATGGTTAAATAAGGAATTAGCTAGAGTTTTACAGCCCGGCTGCTCAGCAGAGACAGAGGAAGCCTTACACCAGGACAGCACACTCTTCACCAGAAAGGAAGAGGAGTTGAGGAGCAATAAATACAGCAATAAAACAGGCTTGAATCTGCTGGATTTACAGATCTTTGTACAGTTTCCCAAAAATAAATACAGTCACATGAAAAAAACCAACCTCTTAAAGTTGCACCAAATTACCAACACACAGATATTATTTTATTTCTCATACTAAAGTCAATGAATGGGCAGTATGTGGGATACTACTCTCTCATCCTCAGACTTGGGTGCCAGCAGGGGCAGGCAGTCCCATGTCCTCTCAGAAAGAACCATTCCCACATCCCATTCTCAGACACATGTTAATTATTCTGCTTTCTAGCAAGTTTGATGAACTCATGTGTGCTGAAGCCATACAGAAAAGCTGCCTTTATTATTACAGTTGTGGAGAAAGTAAATTAATGCAAAAGACTGCACACAGAGGCCTAATCCATTTGAGGTAAATCAATGCACTGCACATTTAAATTGCTCTGCTTTCCTTCAGAAAAGTACATTGAAGTGATTCATTAGGCACCGAACTGTGCACAAGAAACAGGCCAATTCTCTTAGGCCTGCCACTGAGTCTCTGCTAGTTAAATGCAAAAAGTAATCAAATCCATTAATAAGTCCTTTTGCCGACATTTACATCAGCAGAGAACATGATTCCTGGCAGTTCAGCCTAAATAAATGAGGGACAAATTTAAATCAGTTAATACATCTCAGAACTAATGCTCACCTTGTTAAACTTTAAAAAAAATATAATCTCTCTTTTAATAAAAATAAATTACCTGCTGGTGATGCTTGGCTTCTGAGAACCCTTGATAACTTCTATTAGAGGTTATCAAAAGTTATGAAGAGGAATCACAAGGCATAGTTTGTGTTTCCTTAATAGATCTGATACATGTATCTATAGTTTTGTTTTAATATCTATTCATTTCAAGAAAAGCCACCTTTTCTAGAAAAAGCAATTACACCTCAGTAGCACCATTCCATGGTGTTCATATTCCCACTCCCTTCTTGGGGGTTGGAACTCGATGATCTTTAAGGTCCTTTCCAACCCAAACTATTCTATGATTCTATGATTCTAAATAGCCCAAGGAATTATTGCTCTGCTGCTATCAATGGCATTTAGTTTTGCAACACCTTCCATCTCCCCATCTACCAAAAAGCCCATCTGAATTAAAAGAAAAGGCAGCAGGAAACATGTACTTTTAAATAACTAGAAATCAGTTTGCACTTTATTACATATTTAGAGCAGAATTGAAGCGACCTAATATGAAAAATTATTTTTTAAATTCCTTCGAGAAGTCCAGCACTTGATCTGCCAGACCAGTGATAGCAATTTAGAGAGCTACACAAGTCTTGGAATCCAAGCTTAAAAAAAACCCACAAGAACTTGAGTTTACAACCAAGACCTCCAAAGTTAGGCCCTATAATGGGATTAGGTGAAGAAATTACTTGTACTTCAGAAAATAATCCCCTATCCTTCCCCTCAAAGCCCCTTCACCCACAGCCACATCTCTCGCTCTACAAGGGTACAAAGCCATGGCACCATTTAAGACTGCAGGTACCTCTGTTTGCTCCCACTTCTCCTTACATTTTCCAGCCTAACCTCAAGGCCTTTTGTTTTTCCAATGAAGCCACCAGATTTATTGCTACAGGCAAGTTGGGTAGAAGCTTCCCACAATAATTAGGCAGAGCTGAGCAAAATGTCAGTGCTGTGAGGCGCTCACACACAATTCCTTTGGATTCTGCCTCCATTCAATGTGCCAAAAGCTTTGAGGCCTCCACAATCAATCAAGTGACCCGAGTCAGTCACTCATGACCGGGAAAAGGCACATTTCTCCTTTCTCACAGCCAATGCCAAGCAACTGAGACAACTCCCTCCTTTCACCACCACCATCAGCCCACTCCACCAACCTTCCAAGCAGCAAATCCAGAGTACTCAAGGTGTCAGCTGTACCTGCACCTTCCCCCTTCCCTCTCCCAAGATCTCCCTGTGCCGCAGTGTGAGCAGCTCTGGTGGAAAAGACAAGAAGAAGTAACAGTAGCACAGGGAACATGAACCATACTGGGATTTGGGGAGGGAAAAAAGTAATCCCTCCAGTCAGAGTTCACGTTCCTGCAAGGAAAGGGAGGTTCAAAGAAGGAAAGGGGATCAATTTAGATACTTAGCGAAGAGCACAGGTCACTACTATAAATTAACACATGCTCATAGACAGGAAAATGTTAAATCCATCATGTTAAATCCGAAATAAAACTTAGCAGAGGCATTCTGAGAGTTTCCACTGCTTCAGTGCAGCAAATCTTCCCTCCCAGCTCACCACAGAGGCAAACTAGCCAGAGGATTAAGAGCATAGGCCAGTGGATGAATGCCACGGGCAGCAAGGCTGGTCATGGGCTGTATCATGACTGTCCATGGGATAGTATCACGATGATACACCTACGCTGAGGTCCATGACAGGGCAGACTCTAGACTAAGGAAGGCCCTACAGAGCAGCCCCCATTCAGCAGCAATCTGACAAGGAGGCTCTTCAGGCCCCTCAAGGCAAAGATCAGTGCAGAGCAATCACACTCAGGTACAAGTTAAATTACTTCACCTGAGGAAATCACCCCGCTTCCTGATGATGCTCCTTACATGGACCCTGTGCTCCTCAGAGTTGCTTCCAGCTCTCCTTTTAGATTTGTACACCCAGGCTGTGCTGTTTCTTCTGCCCCACAGCACTAACCCAGCACGATCTCCCCACAAAAACCCCTGTCTAGCCCCACTCAGAGTCCCTGGTCACATGCCTCCCACTGCTGTCAGAGAGCAGTTGTACCTCCAGAAAGTGCTCAGATGAGTGGATTATGAGCACTAGGAATAGGTGCTTCTTAACTAGTTGTCAGCTGAATGTGACTAAATCAAGAATGCAAAATAAAATTAAAGACAGGGTATTAGATGAACAGGATGACTTGAAGGGACTATTGTTCACTTAAGAACAATTTTCCTCCCTGTATTTTTAAAAATTTAGAAGGTATATTCTAAATAATTGATTGTCAAGATGTTATTTGTGAGGATAACTGAAGCGATTAAGCAAGCTGTGTAATTAGGCTATTAAAAATGTAAAGTTAATTCAAAGCCTTTATGAGAGCAGACTGCCTAATCCCAAATCACCACAGCTCCATTTTCATCTTTCTCTCCCAGCTTCAATGTCAAGACACACAAGCCTCAGCAACCTCTCAGAAGCTGGCTGTGCCCATGTACATGCTCTGCTGGACAAGGAGCCATTGCTCCCAGGCAGGTTTGCAAAATGCTTCTTTTCTACTCAGAAAAGCATGTCTGGTAATTCATCAGGAAAAACAAACAAACAAACCAACCACAAGGCCAAAACCTACAGACAAATCCCAGCTCTCCAAGCCTGGTGGTCTTCTTTGCACAAGGTGGCTGGTTTAAGAAAAGGACAATAAACACCATTGACCCTCACCCATCAATGCGAAAGGAAGGGAATCCTGTCCCACAGCTCTAGCTCTGCACGCCAGGGGAAAGAAAAAGATCACTGGATGTTGATCAGCAAAAGCAGGTACACCTTACACAATCCTCATCTCTGCTGACAAATGGCACAGGACAGGTTAAAATAAACGACACGGTCCCTGAGGCTCAGCTCCTGCACCCGGGAAGCTCCAACAGACCCAGAGGGCACAGAACTGGCTCATGATGTCAGCAAAAGGGATGTCACAAAAACGAGAGGCTGAAATTCTACAGCAGCAGGGAAAACAAAAGAGCAGAAACCACAACAGTCAGGTCTCATTAAAAGCTACTGCTCGGGTACGGGAGACAACACTAACCATTTTTCTACTAGATGGCACTGTGGTGTCACGCTCTACAAAATGAATTCCAGCCAGAAACTGCCTTCTATTTCAAGTGAATCTGTGCTAAGACTTGACTTCAGATAGCAAAATACATAACGGTACCCTCATTGTGAGAGGGCCTCGCAGTGCAATAGGAGCCATACCCCAGCTTCTCAACCCCCAGTGAAGCCACAAACTAACACACCACAACTGCTGCCCGGTCCTGCTGCAGGCTCAGCCCAGCACAAGCCGAGAGCATGCTGCAGGGCTGGGCAAGCAGCTCCCGGCTGCTCTGGAGAACAAGGCAGAGGCAGCAATCACCCTGCAAGGTTAGCACCTTCACAGGAAAGGTGTAGGGGTGAAGGGAGTTGTGTCAGTGAAATCCAAAATGCAGAACCCCAGGCACAAGAGTACCCCTAACTCAGCAGCAGCTGAACTTGGGATGGAGCAGCGGCCCAAGAAGGCCCCCGGGAGACGGGAGAACCGTGGCCGTGCAGAGACGGACAGCCTGTGGGCATCCGGGAGTCCGCACAGCCGGGCGATGTGCCAGACACCTCCAGGTTGGGGGGGCTCCGGGAGCTGTGGGGCTGCCGGGCTCGCTCCTGCCTCACGCCCAGAGCCCCGGGACGTCCACACCGGCACTCACCGTCACCGCAGTCCGCGGGAAAAGGCTCAAAGCCGGGAGTTGGGTTGTAGTCACTTCCCCGAGCTCAGCGCTCGCCCCCCGCCCCAGCCGTCGCTGCAGCTCCGGGCTCCGTCCCCACCCCGCGGCGGAGGAGGGACGCTCAGCACCGCGGAAGGGCCCCTCACGCAGCCCGGCCCGGGCAGGCCCGGCCTCACCTGGAGGGCCGCAGCCGCACCTCCTTCTTGCTGTCCACCACGGCGGGGACGCAGTTGGTGAGCTCGGTCCAGTCGGCATGCAGCCCGCAGCTCCAGCCCGTAGAGAAGCGGGAGAAGAGCCAAGTCTCTCTCTTGCCGGGCCGGTGGCAGGTGCACTTCTTCTGGCCGGCGCGGCACTCGCAGGGCTGCTCCAGCTGGATGTTGCGGACCAGGTGGCGACCGAAGGTGGTGCCGCCTGTCTTCTGGATGTGCAGGAAGACGATCAGGTCGTCCCCCTTGATGTTGAAGTCCACGCGCCGCAGCAGGTCGTCGTCGGAGAAATTGAAGCGGGGCACGAAGCGCGCCGGCGTCTCGTCCTCCACCCGGTACGGGTCGGCAGCAGAGGCAGCGGGGCTGAGGGCGCGGAGCCGCAGGAGCTGGCACTCGGTGCCCGGGCAGACGTACTGCAGCACGATCACGGCGAAGAGGAAGAGCATCACCAGCGCCAGCACCACCCTCTGGGACCGCTCCTCCATGGTCGCCGGGAGCACCGCGCATCGCCGCCGCTCACCGCAGCCGCCGCCGCCACGGGGGGCAGCCCCAGCCGCGCGACGCCGCCATCACCCGCCGCCGCCGGCNTCGCCACCCCTGCGCCGCCGCGCCGGCCACGTGCCTGCGCCCCGCGGCGGGGAGCGGAGTCGGTGAGTCTGGGTGTCCGGCCCCGGGGCGGGGAGTAGCGCCGGGAGTGGAAGCGGCGAGTCCCGGTGTAAGGCCCTGCGGCGGGGAGCGGTACCGGGAGCAGAAACGCCGAGTCCCGGTGGCAGGCCGCCCTCACCGCCTTCTCCGTGCTCTCCCCGTGCGGCGGGACCCGGGATCGGCCTGGGAGGTGCCGCGTCGCCGTTCGTGACATGAAATGAGCCGCTGGCAGCTTGGGGCAGTGCCCAGTCCTGGCTGCTCCTCGGCCCGGCACCGGGGAGCTCGGAAACACCAATTCCTTGAAACCCACGCCCCAGAGCTGCCTGGGCAGTGAATGGTTGTCACCGAGGCAGAAGCCGGAGCTTCTACCGGGGCGGTTTTCCCGAGCGCAGGAAGAGAAGTGGGTGCTGTGTGTCACTGACCCCCTCTTCTGTCCTCAGCTGGGGCGGGGCCTGGGCTCCGGCCGCCCCCACTTTAACGGGAGCTGCATCTGTTCAGTGGGCTCGGTGTGACACTGTCACTCACGTTCTGGCCTCCCACCGCCCCTTCCTCTCAGTCCCTTATTTAAGGCCGGGCTGGGAATCCCCCAGCATCTCCCGGTGCTTGCGATCTCTCAGTTGCTCAGCCTGCCTGCCTGGCCAGGACCTGCATTTTCTCATAGGCGCAGCGGACAGCCGAGAAATGATTTGAAAACAATCTCAAAGACCTTTATCTGTCATGAAAAGAAAAAAAAATCAAAAAATTACTTGTCTCGTTTCTCCTCTTTCAGTGCTCCGGATGTCTTCATGGGATGTCTTCATGGTTTTCATCCCTGAGCGATATATCCTGGCTTCTCTATTTTTTTGCAGTTGTCTGTAATGTTTTGAAAACATTTACACTGGCAATAATAGGTAGTTTTATCACAAAGATAAACCACTGAGTTAATTTGCTTCTGTTTATATCTGTCTCTCCAAAATGAATGGATTGCAACGTTCAGTGAAAACGCTCTATTCTGAAATCCAGGCATAAAATTACCAAGTTGTTTTTGTTGTTTATATCCATCACTCTCCCACGTTTATATTAAAAAATACATTTGCCTTCAGCTTTATTTATTTTACGTTGTGAAATACAGATGTGTGCTGGGTTAAAATCTATACCGAATGCTAGCATGTCAGAATTAAAAGGAAGGAATAACAGTGTCATAATGTCTACACTAAATTAATATATACTATAAATGAGATAATGCTTTCTGGGTTGATGTTCCCAGCAGAGCCATTTTCTCAGAATGAGCTAAACAATGATCATCCTTTCAACCAGAGAGTGATGGTCTCTAGTCTGCTGCCTTCTCACACACAGGATGTAAATGATGCTGCCTAACTTTGGGCCAGGGACACAAAACATTTACTTAAAAGAAAGGAAAACTGCCCCAAATGAAGTAAAAGCAGGACAGAACAGAGCTGTTCAGGTTCTACACCAATGGCAAGTCTCAATGGCTGGTGGTGACTAGGCTAAGGCAAGAGCTCAAGCAAAATTGCCTAAAGCCTGGTGATGCTGGTGGAAGAAACCATCTTCCTTCTTCACACATGGGCCTCATTCCCAATCATAGAATAGTTTGGGGTGGAAGGGACCTTAAAGATCATCGAGTTCCAACCCCCCTGCCATAGGCAGCCCACTACAACAGGCTGCTCAGTGCCTTGTCCAGCCTGGTCTTGAACCCCTCCAGAGAGGGGGCATCCACAACCTCTCTGGGCAACCTGTTCCGGTGCTTCACCACCCTCACTGTAAAGAATTTCTTATGTCAAGTCTAAATCTACCCCCTTCCAATTTACATCCATTGTTTCTGGTCCTCCCATCCGATATCATATTAAAAATTCCTTCCCCTGCCTTTCTGTAGGACCCCCTCAGGTACTGATAAGTTACTCTGAGGTCCCCCCTGAGCCTTCTCTTCTCCAGGCTGAACAACCCCAACTCCTTCAGCCTGTCCTCATAGGGCAGTTGCTCCAGCCCTTTGACCATCTTCGTGGCCCTTCTCTGGACCCTCTCCAACAGCTCAATGTCCTTCTTGTGTTGAGGGCTCCAGAACTGGACACAATACTCCAGGTGGGGTCTCACCAGTGCCAAGTAGAGGGGCAAAATCACCTCTCTGGACCTGCTGGTCACACTCCTCTTGATGCAACCCAGGATTTGGTTGGTGCCTTCTTGGCTGTGAGTGCACACTGCTGGCTCATGTTGAGTTAGTCATCAACTAACACTCCCAAGTCTTTCTCTTCAGAGCTGCACTCAAGCCACTCTCCACCCAGCCTGCATCTTGCTGACACAGGTAACCCCCCAAAATTGTGCCTGGATGAGCAGATGGGTATGACCACTGCTCCTCTCTCCCACCCCTGGCCACCCACTGCAGATCAGCAGCTGCCCTCCTTCTCCCAACGGCTTCCCCCAGTGCCTCCAGTCCCAGCCCCTTCCTGCTGCTGTGAATGTGTCAGCAGAGTCAAGCTGAGCTGCTGCAGGACCTCATCTTGATTCCCACTTGGATCTCATCTTAATTCCCACCTGGAATTACTGTGTCCGGCTCTGCAGCCCTCAGCACAGGAAGGACATGGAACTGTTAGAGTGGGGCCAGAGGAGGTCACAAGGATGAGCTGAGGGTTTTGTCAGCCCCTGCCAGGAATGAGGCCTTTCTCCGAGGAGAAGATATATTTACACAATAGCACAATTAGAATAACCTGATTAAAATAAATGCAAACGAGCCATTAGCTTTGCATTGCTTAATCTCCTTGTAATGTGCTGCTTCTTACAGTACCTGTGCAGGAAGGAGGAGAAGATAAATTAAATCACTGCAGAAAAGCCTCCTGTACACTAAATTAGAGTATTCATGAGAATAACAAACACAACTCCACCAGCCCAATTGCTGCTGGTGGATTTTCTCTGGCTGGAGTGGCTGATGGCTGGACAGGTTTGTGGACAGGGCATTCCAAACTCCTGTCCCCATGCCAGGTGATGGATCCTTGACCTCCCCTGCCCTGGAAATACCTCTACCCCCACACTTCCATAAGAACTGTGCAAACCCAGGACTTTCATAGTTTCACTTCTCTGAGGAGGCTAGTTAAAGGATAAAGGATACCACTAGAAACAGAGAGCATGAAAACAGCACTCTGTCCCCTGAGAAGGGAGGGCTCAGAAAGAGTGGAAAAGCACAGAGTGATGAGATGGCCATGACACAGCAGGAGAAGCAAATGAGCAAAGGTACGGAGCAGCAGGGTGATGAGTAAAAATAATTAGAAAATGTGGCTTGATTATTCATGGGCTTGACATGTCAGAGAGCAGCTAACCAAAGAAATAATACTAGTTTGCATCTTCTATGTAACGTGGGCATCAAAGCCTTGCTTTGTGTCATTATGGTATCACCAACACACATTCCTAAAGCAAGCATACCTTCCTCTGGGTTATGCTGTGGATCTTGGAGAGACTGAGGTGTCCAAAGCCACCCATGGTTTTTCTGTCTATTGAGCTGATTCAGCAGTTATCTCTACTCACAGATCTTGCCCAGAGTTCAGTTTACCAGTGTGGGCCTTTAAAAGCTTGGACCAACCTTGCAAGATGATTGCAGTATTAATCCCTTGTGGTTTCTTTTAGCTGCTGACTAAATAAATTTTGCCAAAATCATGCGGGGGATGATGGGCATGGTGGGAGCACAGGACATGGTGGATGCAGAGAGCTTTCAGAAGTTCCTCCTTCCCAGAATATGGGAAAACAAAAACCATCCATTCAGGCTGTTCACTGCAGCACATCTGTCCATCAGCTGGAGACAGACAAGAGGCAGGCTGGCTTAAATTTCAAGAAATCAGCAGTATTTTCTTTTTGAATCTAGATCTCTGACCTGTGAAATGTTCTTTAGGAGGACCGTATGTGTGGCTGGCACCTGGACACATATCAAGCTTCAGGACAACAGTCAAAGAGTGAATAAATGATAGTGTCCAATCACCACTGATTCTTATCCCAGCATGAAATTGGCTGAGAAACTGCTGATATGTCAAATTCCCTTTTGATGAGGGCAGCCTGGGACAACTCCAGGGAAGGGGATCCATGGGGGTGAAGGGGCTCCCTCAAGTACACCTTTCATTGGTGGGAAAGTGAGAAGCCTGCCTGTGTTTTCTTATCTGAGTAATTACAGTGATGGGTATATTAATGGGATCTGTCATTAGAGCCAAGAACCATTCAGACATTGGAAGAGATGCATAGAGCTCCCTGTTGGAGGTGCTTATGAGCAGATTATGAGGAATTAGGAGGAATGTGAACCGCAGCCCAGGACTGTGGGCCATATGGTCCAAGGGTTGTTTTGTGCCCACTTCCAAGATGTAAACCTGGCATATCTGATGTACTTCTGAATAAAACCTGTAGCCCAATTAAGGCAGGTAAGAGACCAGCTCAGATCATGGGAGTGGTCTTCAGCAGTGGTTTCATGCTGGGGAGAATGGCTGTTAAAGGACTTGCGCAAATATTTGTTGCATTTTCCTAAAACCAAGGGGCCTGTGGCCCAAAAAGGAACAGTGGGGAAAAAACATGATATTACCTAATACTATCCTAGTAGCCAGTCCTGTTCGGTGTAAATACAGTTGAATTTGATCCAAAGGAAGTTGAAAGGTGAAACCTGCCCTTTACAGTGAAATTATTTCCTTTTAATTTATGTTGGGTTTGAAATAGATTTAGTTACACTGGTGCCTGGACAGTCCTCAGTCTCTGAGTAGTTAATACTAATTGTAATTTGGTGTCATTCTGTGTACAGGCTGTATCTCAGGTGCTGTATAAATATTTGCTTTTTGAGATTGATGCAGAATTTGAGTAACACCGTCTTGTGGGATTAACCTGTCTGATAGGGAATCACATAAGGGAGGAAAAGTAATGGCAGAGAGAGGTCTCGAAATTTCCCCAGAATTTCATGCAATTAGCTTATTTGTAAGTTGAATGAAAAAATAAACAAAGGTGAAGGAAAAAGAACCTCAAGCACTCCCAAATCATATTATTAATAAAAAGGAAGGTTTGTGGCCTCCTGGGCAGTGGGGCTGGCAAATCCTCAGAGAGGGGTCCTGTGGTCCAGTGAAACAAAGCAACACTTATCTGATGGTGACATTTTACAAGATCAGATTTATCAGGGATGGCAGGTAAATAATTCACAGTTTCTGAACACCTACTTAATTTCAGAATCTAGTCCTGTCAGTTGTGAGAGGCTGACAGCAAACAAACCCCTACAAAATAAAACTAGGGACAAAGCAAGAGCTTAGTTTTCCAGAGATATGTAAAAAGACTCCTAAAAAAAGAGAAAGCTCATCTGCAGTCCCCTCCTCCACTGCCACAGGTCCACAGGGAAATAGAATGTTTGTGTTATATTACAGTAAAACTTCTGGAGTAAGAAAATAAAAATCAACATTCAAGATCTAGATGCCACCACAGCAAAATTCAGCAGGCAATCCTCCACTGAGCTAGATGGAAATAAAGAATATTGAGCACAGCAATTTCTTACTGTTTCCTGCAAATCCTTGGGGTCTACAGCAGTGCAACACTCTACCGTAACTAAAAGAAAACCAGGGCAATGTGAATTTCCACCTCCTGATTCTCAGCTGTAGCTGCTGTGTGCCTTGGCCCAAGGCTTCACACAGCCAGGGGCTTCTCCCTCTGTCCCTCCCTGTGAGAGATGCTGCAGGTCCCACATGTGCCTGTGCTGCCACTTCCTCAAGTTAAAATAGTAGCAGCTATTTTAATCTGCTGCTGGAATTTATCGGAAGAAAAAATATATCTGAAGAAATCCCTTTCTTCTCTCCCCTGCTGAGGCAGCATTGGCTGGTGGGAAGTGCTCCTGCAGGATGTGCCCTGTCCATGTCCAGCCTTGGAGAGGTGACATGGGGATACATGCTCCGTGCTGGAAGCACCCAGAGAAGGCTGAGAGACAGGAACTGGCCCCATCTTGTCTTACCCTCTTGCTCAGCACTTTGAAGTAGGCTGTATAGAATGGTCCTTTAAGATCATTCATTCCATCCATTGGTCCTCTCACCGGAGGACATGTGAGAGCACTTCTCAGCATCAGAATTCAGCACATCTCCAACAGGAAAATGTGCCTTTCCACTGCAGAGAGCTTTCACAGACCTATCTGGGTCCCAAGTGATATTTTTATATAGTAGTGGTAAATTCCTGTGGCTGTTTATGTCTGAAAAGATTTGGGAACAAATTGATACATTTCTCCACACTCACACAACCTGCCAGATTGATGCCTGCTCGTATTTTTGGAGGTCTGAACCTGGACAGCTTCAGGCTTGGAACCTCAGCTCCTAAGGCATAACCTGCACTCTCTGCAGGGAGAACTTGGTCTAAGACAGGTTCTCCTTGAGACTGTCCCACCCAGGGCAGCTCACTCTGCCCTACAGTACTTCCTGTGGCATTTCCCGTGGCTCCCTGTGCTTTTAGCCCCAGTGACTTATTTTACTGTAATTATGCACTGGAGTGGATTCACAATGGATGTGATAAATCATCTGCCACTTAAAGTCTTTAAATCAAGCCTGAGTGATTACAGTGCCCCATGTCTGGAGTACATGGAGGCTCTCAGAGCATTGGCAGGAGGGTATATAGTCCCATGATCATGGTTGGCCATGGCATTGAGGAATTTGCGGATGGGCAGGATGGCCTTTGTCATGCAGAATGAAGGATTGGTTGGACTTAATGGTTTGGTTTGGCATTTTAATCTATAAACAGAGACAAGGAAAGAGAAAAAAAGTCCCAATTATAGCCAGCGTATTTCTGCCTTCTGAAAGGGAGTCAGAGGGAATGCAGGGAGCAGGAGCTGGAAACACCCACTGGGGAG
The DNA here is from genome assembly GCA_013400935.1 of Turnix velox. NCBI lineage: Eukaryota > Metazoa > Chordata > Aves > Charadriiformes > Turnicidae > Turnix > Turnix velox. The sequence goes on from VZTY01029368.1 coordinate 164,787, forward strand.
AACCAAGGGCATCCCCATGCACTGTCCCCTGCATCCAGGGTCCCCTCAGACCCCCAGGTGGCCTCTGACAAGCAAACCCCAAAGCCCAAACTCCTCTGGGATTTGCTTCTGCCTTGCAGAAAACACAATGCTCAACTGATTTTTCATTTTTTCCACCCCCTGGAGGTCAATTTAGGTGTTCCAGAACTAGAAGCATAATGCTTTTACTATTTGTAAACTGAGCTAATTAAAATTTTAATCTGGTGGACATTATCTTATTGCATAATTAGAAAGGCTCATAGTGCAGTAGTTTGGTTGGTACCAATCATGCTTTGAATCATGTTTCATTAACTGAACAGGACAAAGACAGGTGTGTATAAGGCTAATAAGCTAAATATCTGTCCTTAACAAAATATGCCACTTCCCTTGTGCTGTACCTGCTCTGAGTCTGCATACATCCTGCTTTTGTAATTCTCCTCTAGCAAAGCACAGACAGTGACACTCCTGATCCCCATGTGAATTTTGGGGACTCTGGGCACTCTCACAGGCATCAACTACATGTGGCAAACAGAACCATTGCTTTGAAAAATGGCAAATTCCAACTCTGCCCAGTGACTGGATGATATCATCTGCTTAACCATGGGATAATGCATAATTGATTACTCTGTGCTTATTATTAAGCCCCAAAGAATCTTTCCATACACTAGATTGGTATTACTGTCGTACATTTTAAAGAGATTACTGTTAATTAATTTAATTCGTCTACATACCTAAAACTCGGCTAAGCCCTCTTTTATGCCATCTGCTGTCATTTCAGATTTGCAGGATTTACAAACTCCTATAGAAGAAGAGATGGATTAAATCCATCTCCTCAGATATAAAACAATTGAAGTCCCTTTCAGCATCTTTCTCAGTGCATTGGGCAGAGCGGGCAGGGGAGTTGTCTGGGATACTTCCCACATCACTGAGAGTAGACTTCCCTCCAAGACTATTGTCTCTCTGCTTTACAAAGACACTAATTTGTCCAAAAATGTAAATAAAATGCTAAACCACAATTTATCTGCTCCTTGAGCTGAGGCACCCAAACCAGAGAGTGTAAATCACTGAAAATTTTTTATATACTGACTCCCTTCTAAAATAGGAGCCTGATGAACATAAATCCTCACAAATGTTTCACCACAGCAGAGCCAAGCAGTGGCACAGCCACCATGGGGAACAGTCCTGGCACCTCTTCCTCAGCCCCAGCACAAAGGATGCTGACAATGGGGTGCCATCCCCACCCGTTAATCCCTGCACACCTCCATCCCTGGGCACTGTCAGTGGATCTGCACAGAAATGGGTGCAATGCTCAAGTCTCCTGCTGCCACCACAAACAAATTATGTTAATAGAGCCAGGCCTTCTGGCTGGGAAAGCCACAGCTTTTATGGAACCCTTTTGTCAGGAAGCAATTTCAAAGAAAAAAATGCAACTTTTTGTGAAAAACAAACAGCCAGCTTCCCCTGCATTAAAAAAACATTTTTTTTTCCATCAGAAAAGCAGAAACCTCTTTAGGGATAAAACCTCTTCTTTTTTTTTTTTTTTTTATCTGCATAGCGTGCATAATAAGCCTCACAAGAAGGTTTGAAAACAGTATTTCCTCATTTCTCAGGTAGCAGTACCTTCTGAAAATGTGGGTATTTTTAGTAGAAGGCTACAGCTAAGCTTAAAACAAAAGGAAAAATTATTTTAAAAAAGAGCAATTTCCATCCTTCTCTATGGTCAGCTCTCCTTTACAAGCTGGTCTGGGATTCACAGGATGACAGCATCCCTGTCAGCTTGCAGGAAGTCTGTGGGATGTGGAGTGTGTGCAGTGGAAGGCAGAGAATGCAGCAGGGACAGAGGAAACCTAGAGCTGGCAGCGCTGGCTGAGACCCTCCTGGCACCTGGGGAAGACCCAAGGAGCTGCCATCTCACAAAGCTGAGCTCAGACACAAACCTGCTTTCAGGTCTTGTTTGGAAACAGGCACAAAATCTCTCCAGTGCTTCAAAACAGGCAGCGCATCAGCAGAAACTATTTCATAGAATCATAGATTGTGTTGGGATAGAAGAGACCTTCAAAAGCCATCTAGTTCCACCCCCTACAGTGACAGGGACATCCTGCACTAGGTTGCTCAGAATCTCATCAAATCTGGCCTTGAATGTCTCCAGGGATGGACAACCTGGGCCAGTGTCTCACCACCTTCATGGGCAAGAACTTCTTCCTCACATCTCATCTAACCTTGCCCTGCTCTGCTTTCAAACCATTGCCCCTTGTTCGGTCACTACATGGCAAACAGCCCCTCCCCAGCTTTCCTGTAGCCCCTTCAGGCACTGGGAAGCTGTTGTGAAGTCTCTCCAGGTGCAACCTTCTCTTCTCCAGCCTCAGCAGCTCCAGCTCTCTCATGCTGTCCTAGCAACCTCCAAGGTATGTTGTACTTCACAACCTGCGTCCCCTTCCCTTGGAGCCAGTAAAGCCAGGACTGTCCTAGGCCACCAATACAAGTGGCCAAGGCAGCACAGTTAAGGGGTGAGGGAAGAGAAATGATGGAGAGGTGTCAGAAAGCTACAGCTCAGGTAGGCATTACAGCAGCCATGGTGTTGATGACTATGTTAATGACATTCACACGAGCTATGTCCTAAAGCCTTCACATCCTGAGTGAAGCCCCCCCTCTCCACAGAACTGCCATTTACAGGCAAAACAAATATCCTTGTGGCACAGCAACAATCTTGCTGTTGGGCTTCAGATTTCGGTGTGGTTGATAATCAGTGGATCAGCCATCAGAGCTGGGTCATTAAAATGTGTCATTATGAGCAACGTAAACTAAATACAGATAAACTGTATTTTTTTGCCACTTAAGTGACAAGCAGCACAAACCTGCACTAAAAGATACAGATGTAGAGAACATTAGACAGACTTTGTAAGAGGAAATTATATATGTTCACATTTCATCTTAGTTAGATCAAAATTAGATTATTTTCCTCCATTATCTCCACGGATACACTAAAAGCCAATGATTTATGAAAGAAACCAGTGTGAATGCCAGTATGTTTGATTAATCTCAGAGACTGGTGACCTACTTATAGGTATACAAATAGGATTATAATTGTGTGGTAAGTAATTGAATGTTCTTTATAATGTGACTGTAATACATAAAAACAGGAGGGAGAAAAAAGGTTTTAATGCTGTGCCTTGTGCTGAGGTCCTGGGAGAGTGCTGAGAGCTTCCTGCTCATCTCAAGGTGATGAGGCTTTACAGTCAGCCTCTTCTGAACAGCAATGTTACCCAGAAACTCAAACAAAAGAGTCCAGTTCTCTTTGTGGCTGGAATAACCTTCCACATGCTGATCAGGTCTCACCATCTGGGAGATGCTGCAGGTAGACTGGCTCCTGATTCATCACTGCCACAGCACCTTCTCAATGAGATCCTTTCAGTCAATAAAAGGGCAGATCCAAACCTGTAGCTACAAAATAAAGCTCTACTGTTTGCAATCCACATGCAGCACAGTCCCCACGTACTGGAAGCTCAGGTGTTAAAGCCCAAGCAATAGTCTTTGCTAATTAAGTCTCTCAACACCTTAGTAGTTGCATCCCACTGGTCTACCACCAGCATTGCCCAGTCTACAGCTACCTACAGGCTCTCATGGCATCTTTATATGCAGATTATATACAGGTTTTCCTGTATAATTTGCTGTCATTTACTTGCTCTGACTTGATTTGCCTGAATTCCTCCTCCTTTGCATGGACACGAGCAGCAAAGGTAGACTCTGACAATGACAGGCACTAGATGTCTGCAGAACAGAATTCTAGATACCTAATTTGGGTGAAAAAATATATTGAATCCCAGTGATGAATTATTTAAAATCTATACAAATTCTGATGCTATGCACTGAATTATAGATTTGAATGCACCTCTGCAATTGTGAGCTCTTCTGCCCCCAGCTTCATCATGGAAAAGCAGCGATTTAAACCTCCTGGGATAAATGATCTGTTACACTTCCCTGGAATGAAAACCCTAGAGATGCTGTGGGAGCCAAAACTTGCTAGTATGGGATTGAGTTAATTAGCACTGTATCTGTGGAGAGCTATAACAGTATAATGAAACAAATAGAATAAAAGCCATCTAAGGTGGATTGATGGAGCATGATGAGGACTGTAGCCAAGTGTGCAGGGTGATGCGTTTATCATGCATTGTTCACTCTGGAGGAGATGGATGGGGAAAGGTGTGCTGGCAGGGTCATTACAGACCTCTACAAGAGCTTTCTGGTGTGACCTGAGCTTGGGGAAGAAAGGTTGCAGCCATTGTCAGTAGTCTCTCATTGTCACTGCTCATAGTGAGCCAAAGCTACTGACCTCCTCACATGGAGCAGGGTCTGATACCTGTAGATCCTGCAGAAGATGCAGTCAGGGATGCACCAGAGCACTAGGAACACCAGGCTCCCCAAGGATAACCCTACCCCCTGCCACAGCTCAAGATGTCCCAGTGCTGGTGAGGAGCTCTGGGAGGGCTCACAGGATGTCGGTCCCCTCTGTACCCTCCTCCAGACTCTCTTTGCATGCTGGCAAGAGAGAGCTCAGGAGAGCAGCACCTGCACTCAGCAGCAAAGCCTGACATTCCCAGCACATCCTACAGAAGATTTGCATCCCTCCTCCTGAGGGCTTCCCTTTAAGCTAGGCATGTGAGTGCCTAGATGAAAATAGCTGTGTTTGACTTCTTCATCCTGTCCCATGCTGACAGCTGCCAGCAGGTTACTGTCAGGTTCTGCTTTTTCAGTATCTTCTACATTCTTGTCCATATTCAATTGTCTGGAAGAGGAGTATGTTGGCCTGACAGTACTGCATGAGAGAGAGGTGCTGGCTTTTTTACATTTTGCATAAAAATACTGACACTGCCTGTACAGATAACTCTGCTGTCATACCTGGGGGGCAATAAAGAAAGCATAAGGAATAAAATAAAGTCACAAGTTAAAACTCATACTTTACAGCAATCAGACCCTTTCTTTTAATTTTTAAGCTTCTCAAAGGCTGGCTTCCACCAAAATGAACCAGTAAAAGATAGAAAGAGCTGCCAAGTTGCACCATTTTGAGAGCTGGCCAGCTATTCTGGCCACTGGACATAATATACACTGACATTACAAAGGATAACAATGCAAGAGACCATGTGCTATCTCCAGTCCATATACAGCCCTGTGTCTGTCTCTTCTGCAGGGAACTGAACTGGAACTGTGCCAAGGAGTTGCATCTAGCCCTGAGCATTCCTTATCTTGCCAAACTGTAGAGACCTGCTGAGACAGACAGCAGATATTAGCTGAGCTAGTGAAGTGGTACCTGCAGCTTTACTCAAACAAGAGGAGCATAAATAAACCCAGACCGGCCTTCTCCATACCCCAAAGTCCCCATCTCTGCTGCAGAAGCATTTCTCACATGGCTTTGCCCAACCCAGAGCTGCTTAGAGCAGGAGCAAGCCTGATCCACACTTCATTACTCCAGTACTATAACATGTCTCTTTCAAAACAGCTTTTCCTCACTTGTACTGGCAGCAGCTGGATCCAATCTCAGCTGCTCCTTCCAGCTTGGAAGAGGAGGCTGTGGAGATATGTTATAGCAGCCTTCCAGGACCTGAAGAGGGCTACAAGAATGATGGAAAAGGGCACTTTGCAGGGGTATGTGGCAATAGGAGGAGGGGAGCAGTTTTAAAATGGAAGAGGAGATATTAGGAAGAAATTTTTTGTTGTGTGTGTGGGGTGAGCCCCTAGCCCAGGTTGCCAGAGTAGCTGTGTGGCTGCCCCATCCCTGGAGGAGTTCAAGGCCAGGTTGGGCAGGTCTTGGAGTGACCTGGGCTAGTGAGAGGTTTTTCCTTCCTAGGGCAGGGGTGTTTGGATCTTTGAGGTCCCTTCCAAACAATACATTCTGTGATTCTATTTGCCCTCCACATTTCAGACCTCTCCTCCTTCCAGACCAAGTGCTGGAGCAAGGTGGCTAATATAAACTACAAGGCCAAATGAGTCCCTGTGGGCAGCATTCTGTGCCCATCTCATTCACTCCACAGAATCACAGAATGTCAGGGATTGGAAAGAACCTCAAAAGATCATCTAGTTCAATCCCCCTGCTGGAGCAGAAACACCCAGACCAGGTCACACAGGAATGTGTCCAGGCATGTTTTGAATGTCTCCAGAGAAGGAGACCCCACAAACTCTCTGGGGAACCTGTGCCACTGTTCTCTCTCCCTCACTGTGAAACAGTTTTTTCTCATATTTATGTGGAATTTCCTGTGTTCCAGCTTGTACCTGTTGCCCCTCGGATGTCACTGAGAAGAGCCTGGCTCCATCCTCCTGACACTCACCCTTTACACGTTTATAAACATGAATGAGGTCATCCCTTAGTCTCCTCTTCTCTAAGGTCTCTTCTCTGAAGAGACCCAGCTCCCTCAGCCTTTCCTCAGAAGGGAGATGCTCCAATCCCTTCATCATCTCTGTGTCTCTGTGCTGGACTCTCTCCAACAGTTCCCTGTCCTTCTTCAACTGAGGGCTCCACAACTGGACAAAATATTCCAGATGTGGTCTCACCAGGGCAGAGCAGAGGGGGAGAAGAACCTCTTGACCCACTGACCATGTCCCTCCTAATACATCCCAGGATGCCATTGGCCTTCTTGGCCACAAGGGCATATTGCTGGCTCATGGTCATCCTGCTGTCTACGAGCACCCCCATGTCCCTTTCCCCTACACTGCTCTCTCACAGCTCAGTCCTCAACTTAAACTGATACATGGAGTTTCTTGCCCAGATGCAATTGCCCTTGTTATATTTCACGGAATTTCTCCCCGCCCAACTCTCAAGCCTGTCCAGGTCCCCACACATCAACTGCTCTTTCTTCATAGGTATTGCTTGTGAAGCTGAAGACAGGCATGCAATGAAATAATCCCAGCCTCAAGCTTGTTGCAGAAATTAACAATTGCTTCTAGTTGAGTGCAAGGCTTACTAATTACCCACCAGCATTTGGGTGGCAGGTTTGACACATGAATAATTGCATGTCTGCAGAAGTGTTCCACTGGTAGGGTTATTAGCAGGAAAATGGGAATTCAGTTGGAAAGCATTAATAAACCTTGAAGACAACAGCTATTATAGTGATTGATCCACTATCCAAGAGTACATAACTCATGCAGGATGGAGGAAAAGAGAGGTTCTTGCACAGGGAGGGTACACCAAGAGGTGGGAGGGAAGGCAGGGTTGTTGTAGGGGTCAGAGATAAAAACTGATTCTTTCAAGTTCAGACGTGTTTAAGAAGCTCACACATCTTTCCCAAAGCTGACTCAACATTAGATCATTTTTGTAATCTGCATTATTACCTACTATTGCTTGCTTTCTTCTATTAAACATGGTCAAAGGAAGCAGAAGATATTTGTGTGTGTCACCGGACAATTTCCATGTTTGGTTCCCAGGGGCAGCTGATGCCCTGGAGGCTGCAAATGTCCAAATCCAAGCATGCCCAATGCACCCCTGCCTTCTTCTGAGGGGGGCAATAAAAACAGCAGATTGCTTCAAGGGCTGAAAGAAGGATTAAGGAGAGAACCAAGTTGCCCACCATAATGCCAGGAACTGTGGCCTAGCACAGCAGGGCTCAGCACTCTCTTGCCTGTGAACAGCTGCACTTTGAGAGCATCTCTCTGCTTGTAGGCATCAGGGGATTGTCTTTTAGCACCCCCTGAAGTAATATTTCAGACTGTCTGCATACTGATGCTGATAAAAAAAAAGTGAAGCTAAACTGGGTTGTCTGAGTGTTAGGTACAAGCGTTGTGCTCTTCTGCCTGCATGAACATCCCCTTCTGCAGGGACATTGCATTCCATTCTGACAGTATGGCCTTTGCAAGAGTGGAACAGAAAAACTATGGCCGTAGGACAGAGAGGGCACTGGAGTTCAGGTCTCTCTGCCTGGCATCACGTCTGGGGCTGGGTGCAGGCTGGACAAGTCCTAACTTGTCAGAGTTTAGAAAACAAATGGAGGACTAATCTGAACTCATGCTCAACCTCCAAACTCCAAACATTTGAACTCTCAGATTGGAGACAGTCTTCAGTGCTAATTGAAAATGCTTCATGAATGCAACATGATGTTATTTAGCTGACCTCCTTGTCAGGCATATTTCACTACAGAAAAAGCCTTGAGTGTTGTGGGAATCCTATCCCAGGCTGCAGCAGGGCTGTGCTGCAAATCAGCTTGTGCTAAAGCTCATTGCCCGGGGAGCAGCTGGGTTCCTCTTGCAACTGACGGAAATGGATGAAGAGCTTTGCTCAGCAATTCAAGTCCTAAATGAATCAAATTTATGTGGGCATTAATTAGTGCCTCTGTTTACTGGTATTGCCCTGGGATTTTCCATTATTTCCCACAGTGACTGTTTTGTCTTGCTCATGAAATCCAAGTATCAGGGCCCTCTGGGTACTGGGGTGCAGCCCATTCCTCAGTGCACAACGCACTGTGGTGGGAAAGGCAGCTACAACTGCTGGGAACAATGTGAAAGCAGTAAAGAGAGCATTACCTTTGTTAACAAAATTTGTTCCTAAAATAATTTATTTTTCTTGTTGACCTCTGTCATTCCTGGGAGGCAAACACACCCTGGTGCTATCTTGATTTGCAGCACAGCCCTGCTGCAGCCTGGGATAGGATTCCCACAACACTCAAGGCTTTTTCTGTAGTGAAATATGCCTGACAAGGAGGTCAGCTAAATAACATCATGTTGCATTCATGAAGCATTTTCAATTAGCACTGAAGACTGTCTCCAATCTGAGAGTTCAAATGTTTGGAGTTTGGAGGTTGAGCATGAGTTCAGATTAGTCCTCCATTTGTTTTCTAAACTCTGACTTCTCTGCCATCTTTATTTACCATAATTAATACTCCCTCAAAGTAGACAGTGCTTGTACCTGTTCCGGGGTGTGCTGTACTCCCTGTGCTGAGCAGCATTCCCTCACCAGAGTACAACCATGGCTCACTGACTTGAATTTGTAAAGACACTTTGTTTCCTATGGAATTCATATTATCAGTGCAAAAAAAAGCACCAATTTGTTATGGCAAAGTGACCTGTTCTGCTGCAGATGAAGGTGCAAACATTTTCATAATTACACACTGACCTGTGTTGAACAAAGCATCTCAAATGCTATTTTAGTGCTGCCTGGCCAGGCTTTATCAGATTTATTTTATCTGGAGGAAGTCACATCACAAATAAATAATTTCAGTGGTACACTGGAGCGTTTGGAAAGCAAATTATTGGACAAGTATTCCCACTTTCCTCTCCTCCTCATTCACCTGTTTTATAGGGTCATTAACAAATGCACCCTGGGCTACTTGTGTAGCTTTAGAAATTATGAGACAACCTCACTGCTCTTCCACTTCATGAAGTTTTATTTTGAGTCCATTTCTCCTCTTGTCCTCTAGAGACTTCATGTGCTGTGACATTTTCTGAGTCACTGCTGCCAGCCTGGGAGGGTGGCCAGGAACTGAGCTCCTTGTAAGGCACAGGGACTTTACCTGGTGCCCTCCCTGAAGGACAACAGCTTCTTGCTGTAATCACAGTTCTGAAAATCTCCTTGTGCTTTACTGACAACTCCCTCGTTGCAGGTGCCATCCTTGCCTCCCAAAGAACTCTTGTGGTGGGTGGGTCTGGCTGGTGCTGGAAGTGGTTGCAGGTAGGAAGGATGATGGGGTCCCCTTGGATGGGTCAGCACAGATGCTGGCTGTCACTGCAGAGTTGCTTCTTCTGTTGCCATGGTCCCTTCTTGCTGCAGGCAGGGTGAATGCTGGAGCTCTTCAACCATTTTCCTCTAGGAGAATTAAAGTTTTAGTGATTAACCTTTATAAATTACGATGGCAATGCTCTAAATAATAACTAGTTTCTGGCCAGGTCTGGCCTTCTGAGCTGTTATTCTCCAGCATGATATGCTGAGCCTCCATCTGCATTTATTTTCTGTACCACGTTCAAGTCCTCTTATGTCATTGAGATAAGCAGTCAGGAGATATGTGTTTTCCAGAGTGATGTTCCCATTCATCATTTCTTCCTCACTGCTCAGCCTGATTACATTTAATTCAAGAAGAAAGAAGCCTTGCCTAGGCCCACTGAGCATATAAGGTTAAGAAAGCAATGCAAATGAAGCAAGGGTTTTCTGGAGAAATGGCTGCAGAAAACAGAATATCTGCATCCCTTATCAGCACTGGGGCTGTGCGCTCTCCTCATTTCCAGAGAAAACTCAGAGCACAAATGACCCATTCATCAAGATCAGCAGGTGAACTCTGCTTTACACACATATCCACAACAGCAGCCACCTTCTCTATTAATGCTTTGAGCATTAATTTCATCCGATATTAATGCAAAGCTTAATTACGAAGAGAGACAGATGAGTGAAAGTTTGCTGCAAGCTGAGCTTTTTCCAGTGGCACCAGGCTTAGGGAGAAAAGTCTTTTGATTCTACAGTTCCTTCTCTGTTGCTGTGTTGGGCCGCTCCAGGGTGCAAGAGGGAAAAATAATGCCTGAATGTGTCTGTGCACACACGAGCAGCAGCTTTCCAAGCTTGATGAAGGATTCCTCTTGTGACTTTGCACACGTGTCCCCTCTGCAGCTGCCCACGATGCAGTCTCTGGGAAGCGGGGACAGGCAGCCCCTATGAGAAATGCTGATCTTCTGCAGAGCTACAGCCAGCACCAGCTGCTCTTTGCCAATTCACAGACTTGTGCTGCCCCTGCCAGCTCCAAGCAAAGAGCCTTGCTCTGCCCTGGCCCCACAGTGCCACTCCTGTTCCCTCCTGGCTGCTGGCAAAGCTTGTCCACATATGCCTCAAGGGAGAAGATGAGGCTATTGGGAAGGAAGATGTGTGTGATGCAGGCTCAGTGTGGGAGTCTGTACATGATGCCCATGGAAATGGACAGTGCAGATCCTGGATGGTTCATGACTCTGCAGGGTAGCAGAGTCTGAGCCCACTCTCCCCCAAGATGAGCTGGGCTGGCTGCTCCAGAGCAGGCTGGCACTTACCTGCTTATAGAAGGAATTTCCTGACTAGAAATGGTGATTAGTGTAATTTGTTTACTCAGACTTCAGTGAAACACCAAGGGAGGAAACAAAACACATACTAAGCTGGTCAAATGGCCAAATAAACATGGGTGAAAAAAACCAGAGTCTCTGACCAAATGGACTGGGAGCAAAACTTGGGATCCTTCGGACTTTCTGGAATGCCAGGCTTGGCCAGTGAGGGAGGGAGCTGATGTTGTCCCTTTCAATCTACCAAAGAAGGCAAAATGTAATTATCCTCACCCTGACTGGAGCTCTGCCAGAACATCAGGGCTAATGGTCTTGCTCTTGCAAGAAGCGTCATGGGATTTATCTAATGATCACACATGGTCAGGACCTCAGTTTCACATCTCATTTGGAAGATAATGAAGAACTTTCCCATTTATTTTTGTTCCAAACAGAGGTGAGGACAAATTGACTATGTCAATGGGCAGGAGGAGACTTAGAAATGCAGGTCCTTCTACTCAAGATGTGACAGGGATCTGACAGCCAGGAGGGATGGCAAAGGGAAAACTAGAAGCCAGGAGGATGCGTGTGACTTCATACCACTCCTCTTAGTGCTTCAACTTTTTCTGGATCTGCTGTGACTCTGGTGACATTGCTGAAAGGAAGGTGAATCTCCTTTCATTTGACTTATTCCTGATGTAAAATATATTTGGAGGGAATGACTTTATAAAGCTAATTCCAAGATAATTGGCAAAGATTCTCCACTCTCCCATGTAGGTCACGAGGAGGTTACAGGAGGGTCTTTACTTAACTCAGAGCAATGAGAAATTAATAGATCTTGCAATGTCAGTACCAAGGCAGAGGATTGTGATAAACTGGAAACAGGCAGAGAGGCTCTCTCTAAGTTATGGAGGGGAGGAAGAGAGACAGATCAGACCCCTGGGAGTTACACAGATTCAAACTGATGCCTCTGCTGAAGAGAAACACGATGATTGCCAATAGAAGAACAGTGCAATTGAAAAGAAGAGATATTACCTTGTCCTCCAAAGAGGAGCAAGCCTGGCATCTCAGGCTTCCCACCTGGTGCTTGCCTGAGACAGGAAGCTCTACCCAGGGAAACTGCACCGTAGTCAGCATGGGCCTTTTGAAGAGAAAGCTGCTGTGCACATGGGGAATGATTTCTCTCTTTCCAGCTGTGATTATTTCCATACCCTTGCACAGCCTGCACTGCTCGGGGTTTTTTTTCTGACAGAAGAATAAGAAAAAGCATTCACACTCTGGAAAGCAGTATGGAAAGGTTTGGACAAGTGGGAGAATTGGCAAGAGCTGCTTTGGAAGGTCATTACATGGCAATTGGCTGCCGTATAGATGGGGCTGCCCAAGTGGAGAAAGAATTAGCTGCAATATTGATGAGAAGTAGTTAAATGAAAACAGTTTGGGTTGCAAAATATAGTTTGCCAGCAAGATCAATACTGGAATCTGTTTAATTAATTTGGATGATGAATAACCTAGAAGGATGAAGGCGTGTGATTTGTCCATGGCATGAAACATGTGGGACTGTGCTCTCCTCTCCAGCTTGGAGCAGGAGGCATAAAGAGCAGGTGAGATGATGGTTGGGACAACCACCAAAGACAGGGTCCCTCTCAGTGATTTCACACAAAAAATGAGTAGAGCTCAGCCCTCACATGAAGGGCTTGTCTGCTGGCCATGGCAGAGGGGTGATGGAGTGTCTTATGCAGGTGGTGGAACAGCTTGTGGCAGGGTGAGCAGGGGAAGGGACAGTGCCCTCCCATTGCCAGTGAGGGGGGGGACTATGTCTCAGCTGCTGATGGGGAATATCGGTGTGGCTCCTCTTCTGGAGCAAAGCAAAGGGAGACACCATCTGCATAGGTAAGGAAGGTTATAACTGCTGGTCCTTGGAGAGAGAAGCTGAGAATTCTCTGGTGTTTGCTGATCTGCAAACATTGTCAGAGGCTTTCAGTTCTCCTGGTGCAGGGAAAGGAAGGGACAGATGCTGAGATAATTGCTATCTTGGCAAAGAACTTATTCTTGTATCAGAAGGAGAGTTACATCCACAGCTGTCTCTGGGACAGAGTGAAAGCTTTTTTTCCATGATACATTGCAGGGACATTTAATTTTTATGATAACCTTAAACTAACCTTTCTTTTAAAAAGGAAGATAACTTGTTGTATGAAGTATCTTCTAACCTGGCATTTACAAGGACAATGGAATATTAATTTGAAAATCATTTAAAGCTACCTTTTTCTTTTTAAGGCCTTTAGAAGCTGCTGCAGGGTCTGTGGCCCTTCCTGCTCAGGAGATATTACTGTGGAAACATCTCTCCTAAGGTAGGATCCTCACTGCACCACTGGAACCATCTCCTATAGCCCTTCCTTCACTGCAGACTATCAGTGATAGCCAGTCATGTAATGCTTCAGTGAAACTGGCCCTCCTGGTGACTGTATACCATCTCCCTGCCTGCTGTTTCTCACAGTACAACTCTTACTTAGCAGAAAATTCCCTTCACGTGTCATCATTGATTACTGTTTGCCAGGAGATCTGTTCAACATTAATTGAATTAGTATCAGATATAGAATTGTTGTTGGGATTGTCAAACTGATTCTGTTAATTGACAGTGAATTTCCAACAAAGCTGTATTCCCCCTTCTACCGTGCAATCCTTCAGAGGCTACTCAAACCAAGCAGCACAGGTTGTTATAAGACCTTCCAAACCTTGCCTTTTTATGAAGGAAAGCCTTATTTTTAATAGGGAAAGTAATTAGGTGCCAGCTCAATGGCTGTCATTAATTCTCTGACACTTGGAGTTTCTGCTTAAAGAGATGTCAAATGATAAAAGTGGACTTTGAACAAGCAGAAGAAAATGGGCTAATGCAGCATTCATGAGGGGGATCTTCCTCTCCCTGGGATCTCTAGGCCAGACAGAGAAGTCAGAGAAGTCTCACCCAATGCAAAGCCCAGGCATTTGGTTCAGCCTTCCCCACCTAGTGAACAGGGCTTCCAGACAGTTCACAGCAAGTCACACTCTTTTATTGCATCCTTCCAAACCTTCTATTTTCACAGAATTTGTGGTGTCTTTTGCCTCCTTATGACATTTGAAGTTTCCAAGAGTACAAGATGATCAGCATCTGATGTTTCCTTTATCCTTTGCAGAAGCAGCAAGGAGGCTACAACACTGCTATGTTTTTAGTTCAGGATTGATGTTGATAGCAGTGTTGGACATGGAAAAGAGAGACAAAATCAGTTAGCATCAATATATGTCACCAGATTGTTAACTTGATCACACAAATACAAGTGACCTTCCTGCTTGAAACCCAGTAGTGCTCAGGACTACAGACACTGACCATCTCCAAAGGGATTCAAAAACAGGAGGAAACACAAATGGGAACTTCTGGAAGAAATCAGCAATTTCTTTGCACACAGTAAGAGCACTAAAAAGTATGATTAACAGAGCACCAGCAGAATGACAACAAAATAAAAGCATTAAAGCTGAGCCATAAACCAATTGGCATTACCAGTTCAGGTGGCAGGCATAGCTTTTCTCCCATCCCAGAGATGCACTCAGTAGGGAAAATACACCAGCTTGTCTGGCTCTCCTAAGGTCACTACAACCAGTAGCCAGGTCCTGCAGTAGCCTCAGGTTCTGACCCAGCAAAGGCTCCCAAGAACCCAGAACTGGATGATAAAATCTTTGTATAACCAAGGGAAGGGCTGATGGTGGTGGAATCTCCGCTACACAGACAATGGGAGAATTCAGCTGTAGAGTTGATGGCCACTGGGCAGCTCTGCAGGAGCTCAGGGAGGATGGGATATCCCCTTCAGCTTCTTCAGACCATTGCTCCCTGGCATCCCCACCAAGTTCTGGGGCTCACATTCAACCTACTACCACCCTCTACCACTGCACCTGCACACCTCAGACAGCCTGAACTTCACCACATCTCAAGCTGCCTGTACTCAAACCAACGGGCTTTAAAAATAAAAAAAAATAAAGAAAAAATGGCTTCTTGCAAACAGCTGAGTAGTCCTGTGGACCAAGGTGCTCCTCACAGTTCCCTTTCTACATCATGTCTCTTTGTCAGTCCTCGTTCAAACCAAACACCTCACCATCACAAGTGATTCATTTCACACTCAGCAACTCAGCCTGTGTCTGCTGCTCCTGTCAGTCTCCTGCCCAGGCACAGACAGAGCACAGAGATCTCTGACAGAGGGCAGATTAATCATACATTTATTTTCTCCATGCATCATGAGGAAGAGCTGTATGTAATTCAAGCTTCCCCAAGCCTTTTGCAGATTCTTCATGGTAGGAGGCAAGAGCAGGAGAGAAGAGAGGAGCTTCTATGCTTTGACCCTTTAAAGCTGGTGCCACTCTGTATTTTAATGTAACATTTAAGAGGCACACAAAGAGCTGTGAGCACCTTGAATATAAAGTGAAGATATTAAACCAGCTGATTCTTTTCTTGAGCTCTCAAGATCTGGAGACAGCAGCAGAGTGTGGGTCTCTGGTAGCTCTTCAGTATCTTCAAGGAAGAGCTTTTTGAGCACCTGAAGGAAGTCTCTATGGGGAAACCATTTTCCCCCTGCAGAGCTGGACTGGGCTGTGTGGGCTCCAACAGTAACAAATCTCAGGGGTTTTATTGTTTTGTTGGTTTTTTTGTTTGTTTGTTTTTTCTTGAAACCTCAAGCAGAGGAAAATTTAGAGAACTCAGAACAAAAATTACTGTGAGATGTCTGTGTTTCAGAGTGGGTCTGAGCAGGGCTCCCCAAGGCCAGCCCCACAAGTCTTGCTTTCCTTTGGGCTGTTCAAACTGCAGCACAAACAGCACATTAGAGCAAAAACCTAAAATGAAGTGTGCAGGCTGGGATGAGCTGGGAAAAACTGAGCTTCTGGCTTGGCTGAGAGGTCCTTGGGCTAACCTGGGCAAGAAACTGTCTATCTAGTACACAGCCTGTCCTAGAGGTTGAAGAGAATGGAGAATGCTCTTGCCTCTCCTAATGGCAAGCTGCTGACCTCAGACTGCTGAAACTGGCAATGTAAGTACTTCATACATATATGCTACTTGTACTACTTTAACACACTAATTTAAATTCTCTTTTTAGAACTGCTGAGAAAAATGACAGCATTAGGTCATGTCATTTGACCAACAGACAAGAAGAGCCATGCCCACAACCTACCAAGGACACCTGCTGCACTTCCTGACACCTCACACAACAGTTTGGGTTCTTAAGTTGTCATACAGAAACCAGATGCCATAAGGATGGTGAAAAACAATTTTAAAGGAACTGAGTTTAGCTATGATTGTAAGCCATAGATTTCAGCCTGCCTAGACTGTCAGGAACCTTTAAAATCACAACACAGCCTCATATATGGCTGTGTTAGACACTGTAAGATCATCGCTGGAGTCAGTGAAGCTGTCATTCCATCAGCATTTCAATTATAAAACTGCTTTGCTGAGATTAATACCATAGCTCAAGCTTTAAGCTAAGAAGCAATTTTTGCCCCTTCAAAATTTCATTTAAGTCTGCTGATAAAGCAAAAACACAGCAACTGTTTTGTAGTTTCAGATGCTGCTCCCATACTCTCTCACTATGGAGAAAGTTTGCTCCAGGCAATTAGTTCTCAGCAGGGGCTAGTTGTTCCTGACCTCTCACATTTCAAACAATTCACAGATTCTCCATCACCCAGATACTATTGCAAGAGGTCTGTGCAGCAGCAGGGACTCTCCCACTAACCAAGAAATCTGTATGTATTATTCCTAATATTTCCATCAAAGTGATGGCTACAGACCATGA
Organism: Turnix velox; assembly: GCA_013400935.1. NCBI lineage: Eukaryota > Metazoa > Chordata > Aves > Charadriiformes > Turnicidae > Turnix > Turnix velox. The sequence goes on from VZTY01029368.1 coordinate 181,580, forward strand.
GCAAAACATGTTACTGCACTCTGACAGTCCATTATTCCAGAGAAGTGTCACTGTCATTTACTACCTACAGTGTATTGAAAATTTTGGGGAAAAACCCCTTATCTGTGAGAAAGAGAACCTTCTAGCCCACAGCAAAGAATTGACCAAAGCCATGTCAGGGAATCACCTCCCTGCACCTAACTCTTCCACAGCTTCCTCCCAAAGCCTCCCAACATGGGTCATGCTGGTCTGGGGCCAGCTTCCTTTGGGATAGCACTGCTCCAGCCCCAGGGGCTGAGTTAGTGCCTGGTCTCCTCTAACCTATTCTCAGCAGCAGTTTAACCCCTTCCTCTATAGAACTTCTGCTATTGTGTCCTTTTCAAAAGCCACCAACCCCAGGGAGATGCTATAGTGCTATTTCTAAAATCTACAGCCCTGTGCCAAAGGGCTGCTGCCTCTTAGAGACATCCTTGTGCCTCTTACAATTTATCAGATAGATTAGGAACTTTTCCCCTTAGGCTTCTGTCTTCCCTCCCTCAGAGTCTTTTCCTGGGCTGCAGGGCTGAAGGGCTACAGGGCTGCAGATAAAAATCACATTTACACAAAATAAAACTGAACCATAACATCCCTGAGCATTCAGCTCTTAATTTCTGGATGTTTTGTCTTGTTTTGCCATAATGGTCAATGGATTACCTAAAACCCTGATAGGATAAAAGACGAACTTATTAACATAATAACAGCACCCCAGGGAATTAATTTTGAAGGTGCCAAGGGCTTTCTGCTCTTCCCAGGCTACCCCAGTGGCTCAGTCCTTAAGATTGCTGGCAGAGATTGCATCTCATTCTCCCAGAAGATCACTGGAGGACAGGCCCAGAGCCATCTGTAAATCACAGATTCACATCATTAAGCGAAACACACAGAAATGCATCTGCTTTTTAAAAATCTACAAAACTCAGTGTGAAGTCAAAGGCCACAATAAAATATCAGACACTTTATAACACATACTAGGTCTGGGAACATATGTATGTCTCATCTGTATGGTACAGCTCTTTAGATACTACCTCATGTTGGCAGATCTTAATGAGTGCTCCAGAAAAGCAGTAAAAATTTAGGGTGTTGCATTTCCCGTCTCAAGGGTATGAGCTACCAAAAAGTAGAAAGATCAGGAGTCAAACTGGTCTGTGTGGGAGGAGCAGAGAGGTGAAGCTTGTGACACTCCTCAGAAGGCTAATCCCCTTTTTTTGGTGAAGGTTTATGAAAAGCTTCTGGGATAGATGAATGTATGTTACAACCACAGCACCGCAAAGGCAGGGTATGGAAGGGATGTTCACAAGCCATCCAACCCCTGGGGCAGTGGGGGCAAAGGATGCTGAAGGCCAGGACCACAAACTGCCTTTTTCTGTTTGCCGAGGAGCCTTAAGTAGGGAGGCAACAAAAGTGTTGTGGCTTGCAATGGGCTGTGGCACAGCTCAACCTTGTGCAAGTCCCATATCCAGCAATGCTCAGTCACACCCACTGCCCAAAATTAGCAAAGGCAAAGCCATGTTACTAAGTCACACTTTCCAAAGTACAGCAGCTAGCTAGTTGTTTGGCTAATTAAACTATTAAATTATGCTGGAAAATAAACATTTGGAAGTTTTGAGCAAGACAAAGCCATGAATCCTAAGAACTTCCCAACTTAGCTTGATGGATTACACAAACAAACCATATGTATTGAAGAAGTGTTACAGAAAAACATTGCTTCCATCAAATTTTAAATGAATGGTTGCAGAGCAAGGAGGAGAAAATTAATTAATTACACCCTGAAACATTTTACTAATTGAATCTGAGACCCCAGCACTTGTAAGGTCATCAAATGATAGATTAGTGCTGCTTGGAGTATCACAAATGGCACTTGCTCTGAGAAGCTTATTATGTGAGACATCAGGTCACGTATCTCATATGTAACTAATACAAACATCCATCAAAGAAATGCAGATAGGCATTGCAGGCAGCAGAGAGGTGCTGAATTATGCAAAATTTATTTTGACGATTAAAATACAAAGAAGTGACACAAAATTGTTCTCTAAACAAACATAAGCTACAAACTCTGACAGGAGGTTTTACTTAGAGGTGTTTCCTCTCCTTGATATTCTCTGTCTGTAAACAGCACCTGAAAAACAAAGGAGAAGAGAAAAAAACAACTCAGCAACGATCCAATACTTGTGTCTTCACATCTTTTATTTGGGAGAGAACTAGTCTTTCTGTATCTGAATTATCAGTGTGAAGAAACTGCCTATGAGTCATTGGTTACACACATTCTGTCTGCTCAGAGAGAACCCAAACCAACACTGCTTCCTGGCAAGCAATTAATTTATTTTTTAGGGAGATGTACCTAATGGCTTGGCAAAAACTTTCAAGTATTCAAGGAGAGAAAAGGGAGCAGTGGGAGACAATGACCCCAGGGCTACAATCACCCTCCAAATGGCCAGGCCAGAGCCCACTCACCTGATCCCAGCCCCATCCCTGGCACCAGGAGGTGGATCGGTTTCTTCTTTTGACGCCCTGCTCATCAAAATGAACCTTTGGATGTCCTTCCTCTTTCTTTTCCATTCACCCAGTGAAGCTCAGTTCAGAACAGATAAGAATATTTTATTTGGCCCACCAGGGGAGCAAGGTCTTTCTTAGGTCCAAATATAGCAGCACTTGAACCATAATTATTATTGATAATACTGCAGAACTGTAAGTTACAATAAAGGTATCATTTTCCTGCATTGAATGCAAATAGAAGTATCTTTGACTCTTTTAAAAAGCTCAGTGACACAACATCTAAAGGTCATCATTTTAGAGTAATACCAGAGGAGACCAGTGGGCTGGAAAGGGGCTTTGGGAGTCTTCAATCCCAATTTTTCGTTGGTTCATACAAGATCAAAGCAAGGTGCGACACAAGTGAATACAGACACCTGGTGCTGAAATCCCTCAAAAGTACAGCTTAATCCCTTCAGCCTCTTTGGAAAGGCACAGCACATCTCCCTTGCAATGCAGGTTCCTTCCAGCAGCACCAGGATGATGTCTAATGAGTCACATCTCCTCTCTGTCTTGCCCTGTCTTGCAATTGTAAATCACTCTAATCTCATTTTATGAACACCCTGTAAGAAGGCAGGCACTGAAAATTACAAATAATAGATCAAACTGTGATTTATGAATGGTGAATGCAATATCCTTTCCATTACCTGGAAGTTGTTTGGATGATGGAGAGGAAAAACTGAACCTTACAGTGAAACAGAACAGAACAGATTTATTGGATCTTTTACCATCTGAAAAAATGTTTACTAAGTTACTAATGTAGGACTGATTGATTCCACCTTTATGTTTCTTCTATTGCTGTTCTGTGATGGGATAAATAAGTGTGCTCTGAACTTTCCTCGGGTAACAAGGCATGAGCACCCAACCACTGCCAGCCTCAGCACATTCTGTGCTGCCAATGGAAATTGCCTGGTCCCTTTGTGACCAGATAAATGGAGCACAATTCCAGTAAAATAAACACCATGCCAGCACTGAAAGAAATTGCATCTGCTGGTGATGCCTTTTCTACCAAAGCAGAAAAGGGGGTTGTGACAAGGAGCTAAACAGTTGTTAAATGTAGTGAGCAGCTCTTGAGCTCACCCACATACAAAGAAAAAGAGAACAGCGGAATGCAGCTCCTCTGTCTGGGATTTTGTACTGCTTTGTGAACACAACTTTGACAGGGAGCATGGTTAGCCTGTGGTGTCCTGGTTCCGGAGGGGATAGGGTTAATTCTGCAGACTCAGATATCCCATTCCCAACTAAGCTGTGCCCACCCATAGCCAGGGCTGGGCAGGAAGGGGGGGCAAGAAGCAGGCGGTGGGGTGTCGGTTTGGGACTGGGGGCTGGAGGGGTCAGCAGCCATGCCTGGTGCTGTATCAAATCTGTCCATTCCCTCCCTCCTCTTATGGTTGTTCTTTCCTTGTTGCTGTTGTCCTTCTTTGTCTCAGCCCACGAGTGTTTTATTTTCTGCTCTCGGGGCTGCCCCCACAAATGGGACAGTAGGAATGAGGGACACATGGTTCTCTCTTCTCACTGGAGTCAAACCATGACATGTGGTGTGCAGTGAGCCCAGCAGTGTGCCAGCACCTGTGGGCAGATGTTGAGGTGGAAAGTGAGAACAGAAGAATGGAAATGGAAAAGGGAGACAGAATAAAAATTACTGCAATAAGCTGTGGTGCCATTTTGACAAAGGAAAGGCTCCCAGCCTCTTCAGAAGTTGACCTTGAAAAACCATAAGTAGGGTGAGTGTGGCTGCACAGGAGAACACTCCACACTCCAAACAAGGGTAAGTTTGGGGAGCTGTGGTTATGCACTGGGTATTTTGGGTGCCAGACCAGTAGAATCACAGATTGTGTTCCAAGGCCATCTATTTGCCACCCCCTGCAGTGACGGGGACATCCCACACTAGATGTGGTTGCTCAGAGCCTCAGCAAGCCTGGCCTTGGATGTCTGCATGGATGGAGCAACCTGGGCCAGTGTCTCACCACCCTCATGGGGAACAACGACTTCCTAATGGCTCCTCTAACCCTGCCCTGCTCTAGTTTCAAACCATGCCCATAGTCCTCTAGAGGACTTAACTAGAATCCCCTGAAAACCAGGCCCGAGATTAAACACTGTGGTTTTTTGATAAACCTGAGCCTTGCTAAAGAGCACATGTGGCTTATGGTTGAAATTCCTTTTTTTAAAACCCTTCTGTGACTCCCCTGTGCAAGCAGCTCCATTTGCAGCTGTAGACTCCAGCACAATGAGGCTCACCAGGCTGGGAAAAGCCCTTTCTCTTTAATGACAGGCATCTGCAATATTCCTAGCTATTTTTTATGGAGAGTGCTCAGCTTTACAGTATAATCTTTACTGTTTTACAGGGTTCCCTTTTTCTTAGTTAAATGTTGTCTGCTGAATAAATCCAAGCTGCTAGTAGGTTTACAGAGAGAAAACTGGAATGAATCTCTCTTTGCTTTTATTTACTCCCATTTGAGCACTGTGTTTCTTCATCCACTTTGGAGATTTACGGTGGTTTTAAGGTGGCTTCCCTCATCCTCATTTTATAAATCTCTTCTGCAATGATTTTGAAAGCCAGAAAGCTGATAGGAAAATTGGGAAATTAGATTGTGTGTTTCTATTTCCTCCAGTGCCCTGATGAAGAAGTGGGGAAGAACAGGGAACTGAAGTTGTAATACATAATGTGACATACCCCAGAGTCCCTTCATCAGTGCTTCCACTTCCTTCTGGCATCTCATCTCATCCAGACCCATGGGTACCACCCTGACCCTGGGAAAAGCAGGACACAGAGTAGCTGCAGGAAGCTCCTTCACAGCTGTAGAGGCAGTGGTGGTCGGATCACCAAGGTCACAGGCTAATTGCTGATCTGATTATAATTGTTAGTTGTGGCCTGTGGTGTGGCAGCTTCCTGTTCAAAGTTATCTCAGTCTGGTGTTCAAGTTTAGGGGGTTGATGGCAGGCTCCTGCTGTGCTTCTGGGGAAACTAGGGAAGAAGCTGCTGGGACCAGCAAGTAGGTAATGAAATACTATACAAATTCTTTCTAGTAAATCAGATTTAACACTTCTATGCTACTTCAAGCCCCATTGAAAACAGTGCAAAAACTCTTAGTAAATCTGTCCCCTGGGTGTCTTATATCTGTATTTATTCTGTCTTTCGAAATTCATTTATTTACCCAGTTCATTTTTTGCTTCTAGGTGTTAGATTCTGTTCAACATGATTTAATTTTATACCTTGGATAGCTTGCACCATGATATCTAAATAAGTTCATTAAATGCTCTAAGTTTCACTAATTACAAATACAAATTCATCACCATGGAAATAACGATATCTTAAACCCATTAAATTTAAATATCTTTATGCTAAAACCAGGGGGCTCAGATACACCAGCCACTGATTATCAAATGCCACCCAACCACTCAAAAATTCCAGGGAAGAGAAAATGAGCTAGTTTGAGGCTGCCTTGTGAGGAAATTGGGCTGTCAAAATCCTATCATTTCCACGAGGCATTTCCATAGTTTCTATTAAACTTACCTGAGTGACTGGAAACCTGGAGTAAATAAATGCTGAGGGGGAGGTAGGAAGCTGGATGGGTCTTGACTCAGAGGACCCTGCAAAAGAAGTAGGTCCCAAGAGGACTGGGATGTCCTGGAGATTGGTGAAGGGGAGAGGAGCAGCATCCAAATCCCTGACCACAGCCCCAGAGCACAGCTGCAGGGCAGGATTTGTTAAAAGGCAATGGGTTTTGTCGAATTTGGGCTTGTAATAGATGGGCTCTGTCCCGGCACCTTAATTCTCCTCTTACTGACCTGACGCATAGTAATGGCTCCTTTGTTTACCTATCTAGTTACTGTTAGTGTGTACTCAGAAAGCTTTAATCTGTAGATTATTTACTCAAGGAACTGTAACAGCTTTGCATAACAGCCTGTAAATGGCTTCCAGAACCTCTTGTGTCACCAGGAGCTGGCACTGGTCTTCCTCTTGCAAAATCTGACACACATGAGAAAACAGGCAATATTGTGCTGGCTTAATAAGAAGTACCTAAACTCTCGCATTGTTGGCGGGTTGGTCTTTTTTAGCTTTTAAAAAGTCAGTATTGGGAATAGCATTTGTTTCCCAAAAACAGTAAATAAAAAACCCCAGAAATCGCTTTCCTCCACTGATGGGAGAACTGGATTGTGTCATCACACTGGTGAGGCCCCTCCTCTAGTTCTGTGTCCAGTTTTGTGCCCCTCACCATCCGTGGAGGGATTTAAGAGTTGGGCAGACACAGAGCTCAAGAGATGTGATTTAGGGATGGTTCTTGTCAGAACTAGGTTGATGGCTGCCCTCAACGAGCTGAAAGGTGCCTTCCAACTTGGGCCATTCGTATTTTAACATGCAAAGTTACCTATTTGCTCACCTTCCTTGTTTCCCTGTCAGTCAAGGGCTATACTGCACCATGAGAATTTATAATAAAAATGGAAATCAGCATGTTAAAGAGCCTATAAACCATGGGTTGTGGGTACTGTGTGTCTGGAGGATGTCAGGTAGATGCCAGCTGCAGCAGATATAGGCTAAAAGATTCTGATTTAGACACACTGTTGTTATACCAATTGCAGCAATGTCAGATCAGCATAATACTGGCTGTTCTCTGAGTAAGTGGGGAAAGGAAGAGGAGCCATGTGGATGCAGTTTCTTAAAGGCATTTTTAATTTTAATTGTCTTTAAGACGTTCAGAATTTGAGGGGCGTTTCCCACCAGGTGAAAACAACTTTAATTCTGAGCCTAAGTGCTCCAAAATGACTCAATTTCTTTTAAAACCCAGCTAATTAATTAAAACTACTTGACAGTGCCCCTTTAATATTAAACTGAGCAGCAAACCATCCTCCATCTGAGCTGCTAAATGTTCATGCTTTATTAGCAGCCTTATAGAGCTTGGAAAAAATTTTTTCTGTGCAAGCACTCACCCCGTCTTTTAATTGCACCTAAACAACTCAGCTCATTATAATTCTACTACCAACTTCACTCACGGGAGCATCCTGCAACATGCACTCAGCAGGATTCTGACAATCCTGACCTCCACCCTCATATTCACAAATCCCTCTCCATTTTGCAGTGCAAATTCCCCAGCTGAAGTCTTCAGAAAGCCACCCTGCACCATTCCTGCCACACTTCCTCCCACATTGGAATTGGTTGTGACTATGAAATAAATACATTAAGCAGACACACATAAACATCTTAACCTGGGGGCTGGGGTGATAATTTGCCTGCACTTAAGGAACAGTTCTTGAAAACATAAACACCATCTTGCCATGTGTGCTGGCATTTTTGGCTTTTTAATGTTTGCTGGGTTTGATTTTACACCTGAAAAAGGTGCGTTGTGATAAGTTATTGCAAGAAAGTGTTGGCCAGATGGGTGAAATCATTAACACCAGCTCAGAAGTCCTAATTGCCCCAGATGAGTTACAAGCTAAAATAGTCTGTCCCAGTGATTAGCAGCCACCACAGTCACCACAGCCTGGCAGAGCAGCATAACCCCATTAGGATTTATACTGTGGACTTGGGGTTATTCCCTATACTTCTGTTTCATGTTCAAATGTATAGAAATTAATTTCCTGGCCATAATTTCAGTACCTCTGGGACATTAGCAGGCTGAAAGTAAAAACAGAACCTCATTACAGTGTCAGATAATGTGAGTGAGTGTGACTAACCCGAGTGTCATTGATTTAATAATCTAATAATGTCTCTGCACACTCAGGGCTCAGACTCACCCATTGGAGATAAAAATTCAAACCCAGCTGCAGTCTCAGATAAGATCTGGCACCTTGGCATCAGGGATCAGAACCATTGATTAGTAATCCAAGGCTGGTGTCCAAAAAATGAAGCGGGCAAAGAAACTGGCTGGTATCTGGGCTCAAACTGCTCAGGAGGCAGTTTGGCCACTCCCAGGGGTGACAATGGCAGGAGATCACAGCTCCCCATTGGAGATGCTTCTCAAGCTCCAAGCAAGCTCTCAAGCTTTGCTCTAGTCAGCAAAGGCCTGTCAGCTCTCACACAGCTACTGCTCACCAACAGCTTGGTCTGTGGTGGCCTGAAATGAAAAAGCAAAAGCAGATTGAGGTCAGTTACAACACCCACCTGGAAAGGTCAGACTCATCTGTGAAAGGGGAGGGAGGGTACACTGAATGAACACAAATCTTCCTGTGTGGGATCATTTGGGTTGCACATTTGAGGAAAAGCTGCACAACAGGTCCCCTCAGCCACATACATTGCCTCACTCTTGAGAATGTGGCTTCCTCCAGCAAGGCCAGGTGCTGCCCCACCAAGCCACCATACCAGAGATGATCAGGATGTCACCCCACACCCTCCCACCCCCAGAGCTGAGAGATGACTCACTACACTCAGATGCCAGCTAATGAAACCAGGTTTATTATCATTTGGTTGGAATGTGGACTAGTGATCTTCTCAAACTGCCTGTTAAAATCCCTGGCTTGTCTGGTTTGGGCTTTGCATCCTTTATTATTAATGCAGGAAAATTTGCCCCTGCCTGGGACTGCACTGGTATCACAGAAGAGAAATGCACTTTAGGCAAAAACCTTTGACTGTGAGAGGTTCAACCCCCTTTCAGAGGAAGTTTCCTGCAAATAATACAACTTTTTTCCAGACTGCACTCTGGAGGCCACATCAGTCCTCTCCAGTCCAATTAATCTCAGGCATATTTACTTGTTTCCAGTTAACTTCATCCAGACAACAGGAGAACTCCCTGGGGAGTTGCCATAGAAACACCCTATGGAGAAACAGTGAGATTAGGGCAGCAGAGCCCACAGATACTGTGAAGATTAAGAGAGATTTAGCTTCCATTCTGTAAGAATTATTCCACTGGAAAAGGAGCAAAAATAGGAGTTAAATTGGAAAGTGTCCTATGCTGTTAGTGATGGAGCTGATGGTTCTGCTACTCCAGGGATACTGACTGCGGAGAAGCCCTTCCAACGGCTCCTCTCTGAGAGCTCCCAATCTTCATGAAGCTCTGCTGAATCTCAAACGGGATACTCAAATCTCACATGAGTCCCCTCTGCAAATAAAGGTGTTTCAAATGTCCCTGGATCTTTTACAATACCTGGTGACCCTTCAAAGCAGCATGCTTATGCATAATGGAATGGAGGAGGATGGGATTAAAAGAAAGAAAGAAACAAAAGAGGAGTCCAAGGAACCACCTGCCCTGAGCAGCTTTTTGAGTCTCCTTCTGGGCGATTTACCAGTGCTTTTGGTCATGTTATTTATTCAGGAGAACAAATATAGAATAATATTTCCATGTTATTCATTATGAGAATGGATGTCATTAGAAACACTTATAATAATATACATAATACCCCTTTTTGCTATTCAACAGTGTACTCAGCTCCATTTTTCTACTAATTCAGTTAAATATCCCAGAGTTGGAACAGAAAGCCTCTAGGAAGGACTTTTTAATAGGGTGCGTGATGGCAGGACTAGGAGTAATGGATACAAATTGGAAGAGGGGAGATTCAGGCTGAATATAAGGAAGGAATTCCTTATGGTGAGAGTGGTGAGACACTGGAGAAGGTTGCCCAGAGAGGTTGTGAATGCCCTCTCAATCCCTGGAGGTGTTTAAGGCCAGTCTGGATGAGGCATTGAGCAACCTGGTGTAGTGGGAGGTGTCACTGCCCATGGCAGAGGAGTTGGAACTAGATGATCTTGAAGGTCCCTTCCAGCCCAAAGCATTCTATGATTCTATAACAATGAGTAACTGGTGCCCTGGTCTTCTGGAGCCAAACTTTGGGGACAGTTACTATACCTAAATCTCATGCACACTAATACTGAGGGTCATTAGAAATTAATTATTCTCATCTGTAAACTAGTAGAGAATACATCAACAACATTGAGTTCTCTGGTGTGCATACCTTTGGAAATTAGTTGTTGAAAAATTGCTATTTCCTTCCTGTAAACCAAATTTTAGTCTCAGAGTTTTCTTTATTCTACCAGAAGGCTTTCCTTTGCACTTATTTTTCCTCATGCAGATAGCCAGACTGCATTTGCAGGAGTTTCTCTTCCAGCCTGCAGGGTGATCAGTGAACACATGTTCATTGATCCAGAGGTGAAGCTTATAGAGAACCTCAGGAAAGCAGGATCTCAGTCAGGAATGGCCATGTGGCCTCTTGGAAGCTCCAGCACAGACATCAAAAAACACTCCAAACCCAGAAAACACCCAAGGCAAGATAAAAGAATGATAGGAGAAAAAACCTAAAAGAAATCTGTCATTAAAAGAGAAAGAAAATTTAATTTTCTAGAGAAGGCGCACAGTTTGGCCAAAATTCCACCTCCCTCCCTCTAATTGTCAGTGGGAATTTAGTGAATGCATTTACCTGAATTGTATATGGATGTGGGGTGAGTGATTTAATCTGGAGATAAAGGATGTGTGCTTTCCTGTGTATTTGTGATGGTGTGAAGGCTGCCCAGAGCAGGGGATGGCTCGTGCTAGGTTGGAGAAAATGTTCCTCATACAGAAACAGTCAGGTCATAAACAAACAGGCAAATTCTGCAAATAACAACTCATCATGTGAATTTGTAGGCAGACTAGATGATACCAATTTCTGTGGTTTATGAACACCAGAGAGACTTCATAAAAGGAAGAATAATATGATTAAAATTAATGTAAAATATCATAGGAAGCATAACTTTAAGTTTAATTTTTTCCAGGATTCGGAGTTCTAGAATTAGTTAGAATAAAATAATCTCAGATCACATTGCTTTCCACCGTAACTACACACACGGGAATAAATGCTCCCAGAAACTATAATTTTCCTGAACAACAGAAACATAATTGCTCAGCAGACATCCCAAATACACTGAACCAGGTTGCTGCTGGTTCATCACTGGCTGAGCTAATACCCCCTGCCATGAACACAACGGTTTGCCCTCTCTCCTTTTGAAAATACATTTCCTTGTTGTGGCATTTTTTTTTGTTATTTTTTTGTTTGTTTGGTTGGTTTGGGGTTTTCTTTGTTTTATTTTGGTTTTGTTTTTTGTGGGCTTTTTGAGTTTGTTTTTTTTTTGTCCCTGTTACCCATTTGACTGGGTTCCTCACAAGAACACTGAATACCATCCCCCCCTTATTTTTAGATTTAAAGGCAGAAGCTGAGAGGCTGCTGGCTCAGCATTGTTCATTCCAGATAGCACTGTTTTTCTTAAGGAAACATCAGTGCATTAGGTAATAAATAATCCTTAGAAATGCCTGACCTTCCATTAAGGTTTTCCCTTGACAGACGCTAGGAAGAGCCCTGCAGCTGCAGACCAGCAACCCCAGTCCAAAGCACACACAGGGCCCCCCTGTTTCTGAGCTGGAGGACTCAGTTACAAGCTTCTTCCCTCATCCTGAACTTCCCCCTGAAGCTGGGAAGTCTTGTGGGAACAGGGGTTACCTTTTAATTTAGCAAAGCAGCTGGTGCTAGTCCTTCTCTGTGGAATAAGTGTCTGGCCCAAGGTTCTGCCAGATCCAGGTCTGGCCGTGTCCCCTGGAGTCGTTGTACTGGTTAATGAAGTTGTCCCCATCACAATGACAATAATCACGCTGTATCCCTGTTCTCCCCTGCAAGGACCACCTATTGCTGTTTTTGGAAACACAGAAAGAAAGTTGTTGCATTTGATCAGGGCTTCCCCCACCTTCTCGACTGGAATAAAATCCAACATCCACTTAAATCTACACCTCATTTCCAGATAGATGCCACCGTGTCTCACTCCTACCAGAGATGCTGGTTCCTGAGGGAACTGAGTGCTCACCTTCATCCCCAAGCTTGGGCCACAGCCTTTAAAGGCTTTTGCAAATGAAGCTGTCCTAAAACAAAAAAAATCCTAAATCCAAAGTTCTTTCACAAATTTTTACCATACTCTTCAGTTTTTCCTTTTTTGGCAGGCATATTTTTTACCTCTTAGCACAATATTGTCTTTAAAAAGGCCACAGGTACTTTTATTTCACTAGATAAATAATTAAAAAAAAAAGGAAATGGATGCTTTATGAGTGCTCAGCTGTTCAGCCACACAGTGGGCTGGGGGGAGTCAAGGACTGTGCATAGGGCTGATTGCCCATGAAAGAGATACCCAGTTCACAGTGCTGCAATGGAAGAATTGGGCATTGTGCTCGCTTGTGATATGTCAGCTATCTGCCAGCAGGGGAAACACTATAAGTGAATGAATTCTCATCTGTTCACTGACATTACTAATGACTTGTGCAGAATTCTGCGCTACAGACCTTTGAAATGAGCGGTTAAGTTGTTGGCTACATTATACTACTGAATTTCATGCTTTATTAGTGACAGTGACTGGTAATACATTGCGAGGGGAAATTGCTAACGTGATGTACTGCCATTTCCCTGTCCCATACCTTTTCCATAATCTGCTCATTAGGGCTTGCCAAAGAGTGATCCCTCTCATGGTGAGGAGCTCCACTGCTCCAGTACAAAGCCATAAATTTGAATAGAAGATTCACAATCTCTAACATTCATGTTTCCATGGATGGTTATCCAGTTGTATTTCCTTTAATATGCAGGTGATTTTTTAACACAACAGTTTGTTTCTGCAGTTATCCACAGATAAATGTGGTGCTGGCTCTTGTCTCATTGCATTACTTCCCCTTGTTCTATTCAAGCAGCTGATGCAGCAATCAAGGAAGCATAGCTATGAAGAGTTAATATATTTACAAAAAGAAATATTTCTAGGTCATTAAAATAAGCTTGAAATATCTCATGTTAGGTATTAAAATTACAAAAGTGCACACAGACTCTAGCAAACCTCATGGCCACATGTGTCACTTCAGTCACTCCTGTTACAAATGGTGTAAGCAGACCTTTAAGGTCTTTACTTGAGAATAATCCAGAATATTCTGTGGTCATTCTCCTTTTCAAGAAGGGTCATTTATAAACTTCACTTATCATCCAGTGCTACTATTCTTGCATGCATCAGACTTTCCCAGGAGCAAGGGATGATCAAGTAAGTTATTGAGGTCCATGTGTCTAATACTAAAGCAAAGCTCCCCTCTCAGTCACCCGCTCCTCCATGTATACACACGAGTCCACTCCTTTTCTACCACTGTTGTTTCCATGCATCCACACCTCACCTGGTCAAGCATTGTACAAAGTGCACATCACAAAGGAGTTGTTGCAGTATGGGGACAGGCCATAAAGGGTTAACAACTGCTCAGCTCAGAGCCTGAGGCAAATCCTATCAAGCCACCTGAGGCCTTGGAGCATGTTGTGCCTTCCATTGTTTTGGGAAAGAATCCTCTATTCGGTGGGAACTAAGAAGGAGTCAAGAATGAGCAAGATAACAAGGCCTTGTGTGTTGGCAGAAGAACTCTAAGAGGAGGGTCTGACATTAATGCAAGAATGTAACCTGTAACCAATCAGTATGTTAGTAGCATTGATAAGTAGCCATCACTGTATATAAGCTTGTCTCATGCTCACAATAAACGGATTCTGGCAGATCATATTGATCGTGGAGGTCAGCCCCTTCTTACACCAATCGTCGTATTACTTCAAGGAGTCTTCATCTCTCCTAGAGCATCCTGGCTGTGCTTAGAGGGAGGTAGAGGACAGAAGAATCACCCTTATTGCCACTGGTACAGCTCAGTTCCCATGCCAGACCAATACATTTAATTCTACCTTTACTAGAGAGGCTCTTGGAGAGAGTCCCAAAACAATGAATATGGCTTGTCCACTGGAAACCATAGTCGAGATCCCAGCAGGTATGAACTAGCTGATTATTACAAGGAGTAAGTGGAAGACAATATCTCCCTTCAGCATTAAATTCAAGCCCTGACCTTTTCCAACATAATGACTAGCTCAACCTTTCCATAATAATGTGAGTGATATTTGGAGAGTGTAACATATGTATCATTGTAATTAATCAAACAGAAATATATTTGTAGAAAAAAGAAAAATCAGCCAATCAGCCATCACTTAGTTTATTCTCCTAATCTCTTGTCCCCTCTAGAAATCATAACCTCACTGACCTGCTTGAGAGAAGCTCATTTGAATGGCACGATATTGAGGCTGTGGGAGCATTATCATCCAGTTTTGTCTTTATTAAGGTAATCTTGTTATGTCTGAGCCAAATCTGGGAAGAACTGCAGGATTTTGGATCACAACTGTGGCCAGAAGAGCTCTTTTCACTGGAAGATGGGCTGCATTTGCCAGCTGGAGAATCAACAGTGATTTCCCCACAGCTCTGCTCTGCCTGTGGACAGCAGTATTCAGATGTGTATCCTTGACACTGGCAGTTACAGAATGTTACCAACTAGCAAATGCTTAAACAAGATCAAAATTTGTTCCAGAATGATAAAATGACCTGGTGAAGCAAATTACACTTTGAAAAATAAATGTAAAATACTGTGTAGATGCACAAATGATTATTTCATTATCTGGCCAATGAATGACCGACAGACACAAATTGTTCCAATCATCCAGTGATGAAAGAGTAATGAACAATGGGTTCCTGAATGAGCACAGGAAGAAAATAATAAATTGCAGTTGAAATGAAATCAAGAGTCAATGGACTGGATCACAGATTGTCCTTCAGACACCGGAATTCTGCATTAGTTAAACACTGTCATTTGGAGAAATGTCCTTTCAGAGAAAGGAATCTAAATGGGTCAGAGGAACAGACAAACATGGGGAGCCTGGCCCCTGGTTGGTTTCAGCGTCTGAGCTGGAGCATCCCCATCCCCCACGCTTTTTTCCTTTTGCATTTTCCCTGTTTCATCCTTGGTATTCTTGTGCCAGGCAATTCCTTTAAGATGATAACTGACGGGATCACTGGCCCTTCACATAAAGGGGGCACAGCATAAAGTGTAAGGTACAGAAAGCTTCTGGAAAAGAAACTTTCAGTTAAATGGAAATAATGTATGTGGCAAAAGCTCCTTTATTTTGTTGATGAACTTTCTGCAAAAGACAGATTTATCTTCTTCTGTTTCCTACCAATAAACCAAGAATAAACCAAGGAATTATAGTTTGATTTTAAAGAAATGTGTCATGTTTTGAGTATCCTATCTATCAATCACAGAGCACAGCATCTCCTTAGATCTGTGCTGAAGCTACATTTCTCTTGGGAGAATGTCCCACATGACATCCTGGTCAACAAACTGGAAAAGAATGGGTTTGATGGATGGAGAACTGGCTGGATAAGGAGCTGGTTGAAGGGTTGCACTCAAAGAGTTGCAGTCAATGGCTCATTGTCCAAGTGGAAACCAGTAACGAGTGGGACCAGTGCTATTTAGCATCTTTGTAGGAGATATGGACAGTGGGATTGAGTGCACCCTCAGCAAGTCTGCAGATGACACCAAGCTGTGTGGTGCAGTTGATTCACCTGAAGGAAGGGATGCCATCCAGAGGGACCTTGACAGGCTTGAGAGGTGGGCCCAAGCCAACCTCATGAAGTTCAGCAAGGCCAAGTGCAAGGTCCTGCACCTGGGTTGAAGCAATCCCAAGCACAGACACAGACTGGGTGGAGAGTGGCTTGAGTGCAGCTCTG
>VZTY01029368.1:197753-209901 GCA_013400935.1 Turnix velox
AGGGCTGGAGCAACTGCCCTATGAGGACAGGCTGAAGGAGTTGGGGTTGTTCAGCCTGGAGAAGAGAAGGCTCAGGGGGGAACCTCATAGTAACTTCTCAGTACCTGAGGGGGTCCTACAGAAAGGCAGGGGAAGGAATTTTTAATATGATATCAGATGGGAGGACTAGAAACAATGGATGTAAATTGGAAGGGGGTAGATTTAGACTTGACATAAGAAAGAAATTCTTTACAGTGAGGGTGGTGAAACACTGGAACAGGTTGCCCAGAGAGGTTGTGGATGCCCCATCTCTGGAGGTGTTCAAGACCAGGCTGGACAGGGCACTGGGCAGCCTGCTCTAGTGGGAGGGGTTGGAACTCGTTGATCTTTAAGGTCTTTTCCAACCCAAACTATTCTATGATTCTATGGGACATCAGATCATTGTAGTTTACTAGTGCACAATTTCTGTAGGTTTGAGGAAGACATCTTTAAAAACAGCAGAAATCAGCTGTTTTCACACACAGGGCCCCAAGAGCACCATGAACCAGCTCACTCCTGTGCCTGCTCCATCCTCACACAGGCAGGGCCCATGCTGTGCACCAGCACATGCCCTCCTGCCCCACACACAGCAAGAGCCCTTCTGGCTTTACATCTCTGGGCAAAGGACTTGGTGCTGAGGGCTGCGCATCCCCACATGAAAGGTCAGCTTTTGTTGCCTGGTGCTCAGTAGACTCAAGACATTTGGAAGAAGAAATCCTCAAATCCAGCTAGTGAGAGCTGTTCAAAAGCCAGAGAGTGCTGGCAACAAAGTGAAAAGCAAGGCAAAACAAGTTATTTCTTGCCTTGAGGCCAGAAATATTGATTGTACAAAAAGTTAAAGGAGAAAAGGTGACGTCTCAGCTGTGTAAGGCCACTGGCTTCTGTGTAATTCAGTGACATCAGTGAGACTCTGCCCCAGGTTGCCCAAAGCAGCTGTGACTGCCCAATCCCTGTATGGGACCATGGCAAGCTTGGACAGGGCTTGGAGCAACCTGGACTGGTGGAAGATGGCCCTGCCCAGGGCAAGGGTGGGGCTGGGTGGTCTTTGAAGCTCTCTTCCAACCCAACACACTCTATGATTCTATAATCTGCAGCTGTCACCAAGCATCACCACTGCTGGGAGGCCTGGGGAAGCTTTGGGTGGCAGCCAAGCCCCCCAGCCAAGAGCCCAGCTCCTCTGCTGTTCAGTGTGGGGAGCTGAGAGCAAACTGATAAAAACTGAGGCTGGCAGCCAGCAGCTCAATCTGTGCCACCAGCTCCCCTGGCTGGCCAAACCCCGTGTGTAAGGTGCCTGCCAGCTTGGGAAAAACTTTGACAGATAGAAGCTTCTTGCCAAAGGGTCAGTTGTATTGCCTCACACCCCTCCATCATGGCAAGCTTTGGAAATAACCACAAATGCCTGGTGGCCTTGCCAAGGGGGAAGGTTAGCTGTGAAAGAAGGATGCTGGGAGCAGTGTGCTTATGGTGGAGGTTACAAGACTTTGCAGAATTGAGGGGGTGAGCACCAGGAGCCAGTCTCTCTTTTCTGTGAGTGCTCCATAGAGGAAAAATGCCTGGGAAACAGTGCTCTGTAAAACAGTACATCTGTAAAAAAAGATGTGGACAGCACAGTGTTGCTTCTACCAGGACATGTGGGGAGCAGCAGTGATGGGGGAGGTTGGCAGGCTGGGCACACTTGTGTTAGACTGGGCGTGCTCTGGTCCTGCCTCTGCCTTCAGAACTGTGCCAGCAACAAATGAACCTATTGAAACCCAGGCAGAACATCTGTCTCTGGCTGGTAGAAGGCTCCCACATCCAGGTGGTATGACATAGGCCTTTGTATTTACCCTCAAAACTCCTGCATTCAGTTCAGTGTTTTTAGGTGGTGAGGTGGATGCACTGGGTTGATTTCTAGTGCAAGCCTCATCATTATCCACAGTGTGTAATGGTCTCACTGCAGACATTCGAAGCAGAGAGAGATGCAAAGTTTGTTCTGTGTTACACCACAGCTTCCCCTCTACCTTACGTGGTTCCAGTGTACGATGTCTCACTCTGGATTAATAATAATCAATAAGTAGAAGCTTGAATTCCCCAGCTGAGCATTGGAGGACAAACAAGTCATCAGACAGTGTTACTGCAGTGATTACTGAATCCAGCAGTCACTTGCCTTTCAGTATTACATTTCATTAACTGTTGCACTCTAACTTGGCTGCTTACCAAGACTTGTGCAAAATTTACAAATCTCATCAGAAAAAGGAAAACAGCCCAGAAACCCTCAGCAAGGAGTACAGCCTGGCCATTATGTGAAGGGCTGTTAACACAGACATTAGAGATGCTTGGCATTTCCTGGCTCCTACAACTTTGCTTTTCCTTTCTTACCACCACGTTAACACTTGAGTGTTATGGCATATTTATGATGCACACCACACACTTAATGGATTTCCTCTTTTATTTGCAGATAGTTTGCATTAATACAAGACTGGCAGTATTTGATGTGAGGCCCATCAAAGATCCATGGGTTTAATATCACCACAGCTTTTAATGAGAAAGGAAATCTGTAAATCAAATTGTAAAGGCTTGGATGGGAGCAGCACAAGCTGGTCATCAACTGCATCACTCCCTTTAAAAGCATCTGGCAGGAAACTTCTATTAATTGAACCACTTCTAAAGCTATGAATCACAAGATAACTCCGTGCCCAAACTCACAGCCACGGTTCCCCCAAACTGAGGGTACCACACTGTGGCACTCACCTCTCCCTGCCATCCATCAACAAATCTTGCTCCTAGTGAGACCACTGCTACCCCACATAAATCAATCCAATTACATGAAGCAACAGCGCAAGATTTAGTGGGGACAAACCACCCTGAGACAGCTTGTGTCAAAGCATGCAGTTATAGGAGAAAGGGTAATGTTTTTAAACTAGAGCAGGGAAGGTTTAGATGAGACACCATGAGGGTGGTGAGACACGGGAAGAAGATGTTGCCCATCCCTGGAGGCATTCAAGGCTATGTTTGATGAGGCTCTTATGTCCCTGTGCACTGCAGGGGTGGTTGGAATGGGTGGCCTTGAAGGCTCTTTCCAGTTCTATGATTCTAGCTCCCAGCTGCTCAACTAGTCATAAAAAGGATGCTGCCAGCACTGTCCCCCAACTGCACCTGCCTCATCTGCAGCCTGTCCCAGGTAAACCTGTGCCAATGATATCTCAAAGGTGATGCTGCAGCACCCACTTGCTCTGGGGAGAGGGGAAATCACATCACATCTGGGGTTAGCATCCCAAGAAATCCTGCTGAAGGTGAGAACACAGCCCACCTCACACTAATCTGAGCTCACTGCTCCTACCACAGACCCAGCACAGGCAGTGCTGCTGTATCCCAAATGTCACCCCTTCCTCTCTGTTGTCAGCTCCTCTGTAGCATCTCCTGGGAGTTTCTAGGACCCACACACTGGGAGCAATTTGGGCTGCATCCCTGGTTTCCCAACTGACACTGTAGCTGGAAGCACTGTAGCTGGAAGTGAATTTGGGTGAGCCGTGGATGGAATTCAGCAGGTCCTCACCATCAGATTGTGCTGGTGGCTAGGGCAGACAACCTGAACCCCCTGGCATTTTCAGATGATTGGTTGTTCTTCCCTTTCTACCATTTACTTTATGTGTGAAAAAAATGTTGTCTCTGGAGTTCTTTGAGCCTTTAAATTTATGCCATGTATGCCACTTTCTTCAAATATTTTACAATACTGGAAATGTAAGGCCCTTGCCACAGTGCCTGGGATCCTGTCTTCTTGGATAATAGTCTCAGTTAAGTGACATTTCCAATTACCATGTCTCCCTGAAGAGGTCATCTCTGCTCCAGCCCCAGCAGAGGGCAGGACAAGCTGAAAGAGGTTCCTGAATTTCACAGAAGGTTAAAAAAATCCACCCAGTGGCTAATTAAAGCCAGTGTGCTCTGTGTCGGACCTACTTCTGTCTTTCTTTCAAGAAGTTTCACCTGAGTATCTTCAAACCACTTAATATTTAAAGTGGTTAATAATGCATCAGAGCCAAATGTTACCCAGGGCTGATGTGTGGGAATCTCGGTTGTGCTTGCAGATGGCATAGGCTGTAGTTGCTGAGAGTAGGGAACACTCCCTGGCTGTTTCCTTGCCTTTACTCCATCTCTGCACACCCTTATGCTGCGTATTGGTGTCCCAAATCTTTCCTGGATGATTTCTGGGCAAATTCTATGCTGAAGTTGACTGAACATCAGTCCCCAGAGCACCTATCTGCATCCTTAGCCTCTCTCTAGGAAAACTTTTCTGTATTCCTGCAGACTCTACTGTCACCTTCTCCTCACAAAGCACAATTTCCTGGGACAGACAAACGTTGCTGAGCTCAGGAACTGGGGCTTAGAAAGTTTTTTTGTTTGTTTCTGTGCATTCTATCGATATCAGATGAAATATTTGCTCGGGAAAGTTTCTTTTCACTAATTTTTTTTACTTGACTGCCACTTAGTGGCAATGAGAAGGAACGGCTCGGGGAGGTGTCCCACCAACCCCACTGCTCTGCAGATTCAGCCGCTGTCTCAGTGACTCTTTCAAAAGCGAGGGCCAGATCACTGGCTCCATCACTCAATTTTCACTCAACCCACGGGTTATGAAGAAGTTTAGATAAATCACACCTCCTTTGAAAAAAGGCAACGCTAATAAAGGCAAGGTGTCCGGGAACTCACCTAGAGGGACTGTCAACAGTGAGGGTTGTAAGTACTGTGATGCCCAGTCACACCCCAGACAAGGCAGATGCGGCACTGCAGCTGACATCGCTGTTGTTGCACACCAGGAGAAGGGCCTGTCTTTTCTAGGGAAAAAAATACACACATATTGCTGAAAACCCAGATCTGTGGAAAACAAAGCAACCTGTTTGAGACATCCAGCACCATACCTGACGGGATCTCAGTGCCACGGAGAATGTGTCCAAGCTCTTGAGTGCTTGAAGCACTGGGGATGCTCTGCTGAAGCAAACCAGGCAGTTTCTCAAGTTCCTGAGGAAAGGTCAAACTAAACTAGTGAAACTAAATCATGGCATTGTGATTTTACAGGGGACAACAACAGCAACACAGCGAATAGCCCACAGCAGGGCAGAATTTTAAGAAGTCAAGTAGGACTCGACAGACACTCTGTACTTGTGTTCTGGAATCCTTGAGATACAGCAACCTACATTTCCATGAGTTTCATTTCTATCTCCATAATTGCAAAATTGTCAAAACCAACATTCCCTTTCTGGTACTTGCCACAAGTGGTAAAAGGGAAGGGGCTAAAATTACAGCATTCTGGAGCTTTCACATTGCAAATGCTTTTCTTTTCTTTTTTCTCTTTTCTCTTTTCTTTTTCTCTTTTCTCTTTTCTTTTTCTCTTTTTTCTTTTCTCTTTCTCTTTTCTCTTTTTCTTTTCTTTTATGGCCTGCATTGATTAATGTCAAGACAAATTTCTTGGTGCAAAATACAGATAAGTCCTTGTAACCGGAGCCTCTACTCAAAGTGACAGTCACGTTATCTGATCTAAAAAAAAAAGAAAAAGGAAAAAAAAAAAGTCAGTCAAGCTAAGAAAAAGTGCAACTGTGATATTCAAAGGTCACGCAAAGCCTCAACTTCACCTCTCACTCCAGTCACAGCCCCTTGCAGACACAACTCTACAAAGTCACCTGAAGAGCTGACTGCACCCGGTGTCCAAGGCATCTCCTGTGCTCCAGGAGCAGCATTTTGTGTCTGTGTCACCTCTCACTCCCCCTTCCCTTGCCATTTAGAGACCTTGTCACATCAGGACCAGGTTGCAGTTGTGCTTTGCCCCACAAAAGTGTCACCCTGGGGAGCCCATGCACAGAGGCACCCTGGACATTCAGGTCCTCTCCCAGCATGCTTGGGGGGTTCCTCACCTTGCTCATGAGGACAGCTCAACACAGCAAGCTCACCCAGAACAGGGCAAAAGAAGGTGTTTTTTTCCCTGTGCTCTGGTTTTCTTTGTTATGAATTTTAATAGAAACTCTGATTAGTTCAGCTACTGAGAGCAATTTGCATCCCACGTGAACACTTTACCTGTGCCAGCATTACAATGAAATGTTTATTTATCATTAGCACATTAAGCTGTGCTACAGGAGTCCATCTTTCCAAAGCTTGAACTTGCCACTGCATTTAGATTCTTTTTCATCCCTTCCATCAATTATCTCCTCCAAAAAACATTTTCCCTGTACTGTGGATGCATGGAAGCACATGGCAGGAGAAAGCTAGGAGTTCTCTGCCATGGTCATGGTCACCAGCAAGCACTATGGCTGCAAGCAGGGGGAACTTGATGCTGTTGCAATTTCTACCTGATGGGAAACAATCCAGTGGCAAGGAGATGAAGCCGTGCAATTTGTAATAAAATATCTCAATGGCCTTGGTGACTATGAAGCAGGGATTTTTTGTTGCAGCTCTGGACACATGGGACATAATTTTCACCAATTGTGTGTCCAGTTCAGCAACAGGCCCAGTGTGTCACAGACTGAGAACTGAACACAAACTGATTGCAAAGTTTCCCATAAATGTCATCTCATCAATGTCATTATCTGGGCCTTAGTTTTCTCCCGATGTCCTGGTGATCTCATCCCATCAACAGCTGTTACATGAACCTTTGTTTTTA
This sequence comes from Turnix velox, assembly GCA_013400935.1. Taxonomy (NCBI): domain Eukaryota; kingdom Metazoa; phylum Chordata; class Aves; order Charadriiformes; family Turnicidae; genus Turnix; species Turnix velox. The sequence continues at coordinate 204,397 of VZTY01029368.1, forward strand.
AGACCCTAGAGATGTAGGAACACCCATTCATCCCCTTCTTGGCAAGGGAACTCCCATTATTTGCATGGAAACTCCCATTTCAAGCTTATAATTTAGGCTATCCTTGCATGGTGGACCCTCTGGCTGTTTCACTACAAGCATCCCGTCTCACATCTATTATAACAAATTTCTCAGTATCTCCTCTTCAGAGAAGCTCAGAGTTAACCTGCAGTCTCTGTTCCCCTGTCCAGCACAGCGGGCTCTCATTGCTCCTCCCCATGAGGCAGCACTTTACTTGGCACATCTCAAAAACCCTCTTCCACCTGGTATTTGTAGCTGGCTCATGTCCTGGCAGGGGGTGTTGGTAGCACGGTAGAGTTGGAAGCAGAGCTGGGCACCAGGCTCCACTCCTCTCAGCATTCCTCTTCTGATTCGTGGAACAGCAGAGAGTTTAGCAGCAGTTTAGCAAAGCAACAACAGGAAGAAGATGGCAAAAAAAAAGTCTTCCAGCTTTCCGTGGCTCTGGCTCCTGGACTTATTTCCAACTTACTCTTCTCACTTTGAGCCATAGGAAAGTTGCTGGTGGAGTGTAGCTGGACGCAGCTTCCCCAGCCAGCAATGCCTAGGACCAAGCAAGGTAACATTAATGCTTTTGCTACTGGTTACATGTAGTTTGTTGGGTCTGAGTAGGGCCATCTCTCACAGGTAGCTGCAGCAGCACTTGACATTTACTTTGCTGACAAGAATGAGAGAATAGAAGAAACATGCAAGAAAGAAACATAAACACACTGAGTAAAAATAAATCACCCACATGGGATGAAACATGATAAAGTTGTCTAAGATTCAAGCTCACAACAGTTAAGGCATAACTGATTCTTGAGGGCTCTCTTGATCTAAACACATTTGTGGATTTTTTTGGGAAGATCCTTCATAACCTCCACAGTCCCTAGTGACTGTGATTTGCCCATACACAACAGGGGACAGAAGCAAAGGGACCCCCTAGGAACGCATTTGCAATTCCCATTTTCTGTGCAAAGTTCAAGGCACTTGGGAGGTGGGAGAGATTCCTCTCTCTGGCATCCCGGAGTGATGAGTTTGGCAGGTCAGCACTTTCCCCTTTGAGGTAGTATTTTGGGGGAAATGGGACAACTGCAGTTTTGGCCAAAGGGCGGTGTTAGAATTCCACCAGCTAGCCTTGCCTCTCCTGGGGCACGTAATTTTTTTGACAGGTGAATAAAATATCATTAGTTTCTCTGCTGTCATCAATCATCAAAGTGAAGGCTGGGCGCGTAACCTCCCCAGACAGTCCTTAGCCCCGGGTTCTAAAGGAGTAGAGAGGGGCCGGGCAGGAGATTCCCTCTCCCTTTGAATGCATGGAGGCAGGCAGCCAAATTCTCTCCCCGACTTCTTTCCCTGAGTGTTAGAAGTTGACAAGAGCATAGAATTGGAGATTTCACATCATCACTGCAGCCTTGCCCGGCTATTTGTGACCAGGTAGCCCAAGCTGGGTTCTACATTGTGTCAAGGGCACTGCTGAGAGGGAGGCAGGAATTAAGGAGAGAGAATGACAAATCTGAAGCTTTTGTCTAAAGGTCACACATTTGATGCTTTTTCGAATTTGTGTGAGTTAATTTACTTTAAAAAAAAAAGAAAAAAAATCTTTACAACAAAGGGAAATTAACAGAAATCTGTCCATGAGACCACCATGGCCATGAACTTCCAAAGCTATTGTTGTTTCCACAGAAGAATAGGAGACACTGAAATCCAAAATGACGTTGATATTGTAATAGATCATTGCCTCAATAGACCGTAACAGCCCCCATTTCAGTGGTTACTGGGAAATGTGTTAACCCCTTCCCATCTGAGAGCCTGCACAGTCTGTGTGTGACACATCAAAGGAGACACAGCAGATAAGAAGAATTTCACACCTTTTTTTCTGGCTCTGTCAGCTCCTACAAGCCTCCCAATCCGTTTCCTTTTCCACACCGCATCAGAGCTCCCCAAAAGGGCAAATCTTTTTAAGCACAGGGAGAAAACCTGGGGTGAGCATGTTGTCTTATCCCCATCCCCACTCTCCAAACCACGCAGGAGATGGTAGGGGCTTCCTCAGAGGTCTCTGGCTCTACAGCAGCTAAAGTGCCAACACTTTACAAAAAGGGGATATATATATATTATACTGTTTTATAAGTTTTAATTCTAAGTCAACCAAGCCTTGAACCTTTACAGCTCTGAAAGAGTTTTTGCAGGAAAAGAAAAGGAAAGAAAGGAAAGGAAAGGAAAGGAAAGGAAAGGAAAGGAAAGGAAAGGAAAGGAAAGGAAAGGAAAGGAAAGGGAAGGAAAGGAAAGGAAAAGGAAAGAAAAGAAAAGAAAAGAAAAGAAAAGAAAAAAAAGAAAAGAAAAGAAAAGAAAAGAAAAGAAAAGAAAAGAAAAGAAAAGAAAAGAAAAGAAAAGAAAAGAAAAGAGAAAAGAAAGAAAAGAAAAGAAAAGAAAAAAAAGAAAAGAAAAGAAAAGAAAAGAAAAGAAAAGAAGAGACAATACTACATTTTTAAACTGTGGCTCTTCTCTTCCAAAAACAAAGCAGCTATTTCTGTAGACCCCCATTAAACTCCAATGTGAGTTTGTTGCCCCTTCAGCTTGTTAGTGGAGGTGCCCTCATGGCACCTCCCAGAACAGCCACTGGATCAATGGGGAGATGGTGGCCATATTTTCACATCAGTCCCATTATTAAAGAGCCTTTCCCAGAAGATTCAGAGGTAAATAGCCATAACAGCCTCCCCCTCTGCCAAACAAAAAGGCAACTGAGTCAGAGAAATGCCACAAAATGAGTTCTGTAGCCCCCGTCCTGTTCTATGAAGGCCTTTGGGAAGACCTGTTGCAATGAGAAATGAAGCTATGCTTTGCAGGGCTTTAGTGGCAATTTCCACAAGACACTCCCTGAATTTAGTTTGCCTAGAATGAATTCTGTCTTTATGACAAGCATCCAATCTCATGACCCAGTCTTACAGCGTATCACAGCCAAGTATCTTTTCTTGGCTGTACAGTCTCCCCAGGGAACAGCGTATTGTCTCTGTCTGCAGCAGAGGTATGCTGGGGAGCAGCCTGGTAAACACATCTGAGATCATTCCTTTCTCTGTCGGTCATTTAAGCCTCTTTATGTTGAAGTTGACATTTGTTTCCATGCTGTGTCAATGGGCTTCACTGGCTGGGTTTCATATAGAGCTTTGAGCCGGGAGGGGGAGAACTTGCCTCTCGTTTTACTTTCAGAGCATGAAGAGGAGTTGAATAACCACTAACAGGTGAGACGGGGAGAGGCCTTTTTGTTTCTGCTCTCAGCTTGTGAGACCGGAGCTCTTTGGATGCCTTTCAAAACCCGGGGAAACCAAGAGTAATAACCCCCACCATGGGAGCAGGCAGGAAGGAAGGGTATCTGGTGTTGGCCAGAGATGTCCCAGTGCAGGGGAGGCACATTCCTGCAGGGTAACATCGACACTGCAGCCCTGCCGGGGCCAGAAACACGAGGTCTGAAAAACGACCAAGATCCACACCCACTCTGCAGGGACACAGGGTGGCAAGGGAGGCTTTTTAAAGTATAAGCATGTAAAATGGCTGCTGAGAGTAAAGGGGTCTTCATTAGCCACTGCTGACACTGCTGCCTCCACCTGCCCCCGGGCAGCAAACTAGAGGTATCAGGTGCAGGCTTTGTGGCAAACCACAACCATTTCCCTTCCCTCCTAATCCACCCTACCCCTTGCTTTCATGTAATCAGCCTTGCAAAGAACTAGTGTTTTCACCTGAGCTTTGCATGGCTCTGTGGGGTGGCAGGCAGTGGGTGGGTCCACTGGAGCATCCTCTGTGTGGGGATGGACACAGAGCTCCTGCCACCTGCCTGCTTGTGGCCTTTCCTTAGCCACCTGCTGCTTTCATGTCTTTAGTATAAAGCCAAGAAGGTGGCTTCCTGAGGCATCTCGAAAGTGCCTTGTCCAAACTGGTACTGGAGTCTCTCAGAGGTCCTTCGGAGCAGGAAAACCACTCTCTTGGAGGCAAACAGGATCAACTGTTATTCTCCCTTCTATTCCATCCACCCACCCTTGAATTTTGGTGACTATTCCAGAAGGAAGGTTTGCCTCCTGTTTGTTGTTCTCCAAGGGATGACAAAGCACACCCCAAAGAATCTCCCTTTACAGAAACACCATTGGGCACCTGTTGTACCACTCCAATGATCTCTGCATCCCTGCCCTGGAGAAGTGCAAGAAGTACAAGAGGTAATGACAGCATCACTCTGTAAAGTGCTTAGCATCAACCATTAGCCCCCCCCAGTGCACGTATCTCATGTGACTTTAGGCACTGCATCCTGAAAACTCCTGTAACAAGGGATTAGGCAAGAGGCTTGTGAAGTTATAAACTCCCCACTGAAACTCATTTCAAGATGCTTGCAGTCAGCTCCTGTTCAGAAAAGAGCTTGCTTTGTCTGTGCCTTCCCTTGAGAACCTGTCTAGTTGCCAACAGGCCAGCACTGCTACCCTGCTCCCACTCAACAGCCCTGCAAGAGAAAAGCAGCCAGAAAGAATGTGCTACCCCAGGCTGAAGCCACACTGGGCTGAGGTAAAAGCACCTCTACACATCCGTTCTCATATGGTAGAAATTCAGGTTTAATTCAGAGTTTGGTACAGACACGCAGAATCCCTTACAGGCAAACAAAGCCTGTAACCCAAGCAGCACAGACCCATGCTAGCCCAAGCAGGTCTTTGGAGATAACCCAGAGTCACTCAGCATTGCTCTGAGATTCCCACAAATCCCAGGACCATGGAATCAGCTCTCTTTCACCTTCTCTTGTCTTGTTCTTTTGGAGCTGAACTTCTCTGGGACAGAGCACATCGGGCACCTCTAGCCCCCAGCACTTGCTGCATGGTTGCGCTTTGCATCATCCCCTCAGCAGGCTCAGAACATCCACAGCCCCCAACAGAGACCTCCTCATTGCAGCCACTGCTGTTCTGGTAAACAAACTACTAGCATCAGTAGTTTCTCCTCTCAGTCTAGTTTGGTCTGATACATGAAAGGATAGATCTCACAGACAACATTAGCTGGCAGAGCTGGTCTCTAATCAGCTAGGACAGATGGGAACACATAATAACTTGAACCCAATCAAGAAAATATTCCAGGAATGCCTGTTAATGCAGATCTTCAGAGGGGTAAAATGTTCATTCAAATCAGAGCAGGATGATTGATTCTAACCTAAGAAAAAAGCACAAACCAAACCGATTCCTATCCAGAGGAAAAAAACCAACCAAACCCTGGTTTGATCTAAAGCAAGGCTTGACAGCAGATGCATTGAGATTTTTTTCAGTTTCTAAGATAACTAATACAACAGTGCTCTGAATGTTCAGGGGCACTGAGGAGAGCTGTATTTGTAAGTCTCATTTGCATACTTTGCAAAACCAACTTCAGGCTTAGACTCATACTACTGAGGACATCCCTTTCATCCCTTCTGCATCCTTTGCTTTATCTGTACACTGCAGGTACCCTCCC
>VZTY01029368.1:209914-234293 GCA_013400935.1 Turnix velox
TTGTGTAATCTGTCACCTGCGGTGCCCCCCCCCCCCCCGTGTGCCTCTGGGCTGTTCCTGTGGAAGGCCATGCAGCAGATCACCTTCTCAAAGCAGAATTCTTCTCAGAACCTTTCTCTGATGCAGAATTGTTATCTCATCTGTCAGACTGCACTGTGGTTCATAAAACAGGCATATAACACATCTAGAAGAAAAATTGCACCTGTCAAATGCCCTACCCCTTGAAATAAACCTGTGCAACTTCATGTTTCACCCAGTAAATACCCAGTAAAGTGCTCTCTGGAATGGCCCCTTCCAATATTCAACCCTTTCCATTAATATTAGAAGTTAGAGAGTTTTGTGAGAAAAGGAAGGAACTGATTAAAAGCAGATGGTATTCATTATCTTGCTTAATCACAGCCCTGCAGGGCTTTTACAAAGGAAAAGAGAGAAAGAAAAAGCAACTTCAAGAGAAGGTCACGCTAGGATTTTTCAAATGAAACAGAAAAATAACAGCTCCATGGATTTACTCCCCTGTGATAATAAAATGAGGTGGTTTCATAACACAGCTCAGCCACTCTGGGAAAATGCTTTTGTGATACAGACATCATTGTTCTGGGACTGAGAAAAAACCTGCTGAAAGGGTCATTGCTGCATTCACTGTCCCAAAATCTGCAGTGGCTCTGGTGTGTGTCCCATGACACAGCTCTGTCTATGTCCCAGTCTTCTCTTTTCCTAAAGGCAAGTCACAAATAAATAAAGCAAACAAACCCAAGTGGAAACAAAACAAATAAGCAGTTTATTGGCCAGAATCATTGGAGTGGGAAGCCCATGGATGGATTATGTTAAAGCTGAATGGCTGCGCTTCACTCAGAACCATTTACTTGATAGAATTTTAGCTCTTGGTGTCTGATCCTATTCCCATTAAAAGCAACAAAAATTATGTTAACTGTCCAGGTCAATAAGAGAGGGAGAGATGCCTATAACAAAGCCCTTGGCCCTTTTCACATTGTAAAGTCACCAGATTCAAAGGGGTTACATTTAGCTTTCCTTCAGGACAGTGGGACAGGGTGCTTCTCACCAGGAGGTGGCTCAGGAATGAAAATTCCAGCGAGCACAACCATTTGTTTATTTGCCATCACTCTCTTTCTTACCTTTTCAAAGCCTGTCAATCCTTCAAAAAAACCTACCCAGATCCCACTATGTGTTCATCCCAACCATTCATCAGTGCACCAGAAGTCTCTGGGAGGCTAGGGTGGGGAATACCATCCACAGAGGCAGCAGCATCTCAAGGTGGGTTTAGAAAAGACAGGATGAATCTGTTCAGTCTCTTGGAATGAGAGGCACTAAGAAACCTCCAGCTGTTGTCATGGACAGCAGTCTTTATTCTTTTTCTATTATGTGTTTTTGTGGTTTTTTTTTTAATAGAAGGCAATTTTAAGACACACGGCCAAAATATTTTGCAAGCAGACAATGTGCTGGTGAGATTTTGTGGTCTTTAGGCTGAGATTCCTAAGCAGCTATTTATATGATTATTTTTGAAACCACAAGGACTGAAGTCTGCATTTTTTCTGTGCCATCTCACAAGATGCTAAATAGCTTGGAGACAGATGAGTCCCAAATACACCTCACATCACTCCTGCTCCCCATCTGGGGATGTACAGCTTGACCTGAGATTTTCCTTTAGCTATCCCCAAACTAACCTGCTGTCATTTCCTTACTCTCAGGTCAGTCCTTTTATGAGGTGAAGGCCTTACCTGCAATGAATTTTTTTTCCACAATGGGATGAAAATTGTGAAATTTAGATAAAAAGATAGGTCTTGTTTTCAGGCACGTGTACAAGGAAATCAAGCAGATCTGTTAACAGTTCAGCTTAGGAAGCCTAGTTTTCTATAGCACAAGAAGAATGTGAAGCTGTTGGAGCAGGGCCAGAGAAAGCCTCACAAGGATGGTCACAGGGCTGGAGCCCTTCTGCTTTGAGGACAGGCTGAGAGAGTTGAGGCTGATCAGCCTGGAGAAGAGAAGGTCCTGGGGAGACCTTAGAGCCCTTCCAGTTCCTAAAAGGGCTCCAGAAAAGCTGTGGAGGGACTCTGTATCAGGATGTGGAGCAACATAATAAAGGTTAAAGATTTTTAACTGAAAGAGGGGAGATGTGGGTGAAATCTCAGGGAGAAATTCTTTGCTGTGAGGGGGGTGAGCCTCTGGCCCCAGTTGCCTGGAGAAGCTGTAGCTGCCCCATCCCTGAATAGGTCCAAGTCTCTGCAGTATTTGTAAAAGGAAAGTGGGAAAGCATATATTTCTGGGTAGCTCTTATTCAATAAAAAGATCTTAGATTAAAGAAAGGAATATTGTAGTAATGCTGATACTACAAAGATAAACCACAGCCTGGAGCCCTGCAAGGCTGGGAGTGATCTGGCTACTTACAAGGCTCCACCAGGCAGGCCAGGAAGAGAGCAGACATGGTGGGTGGTGAGCTCAGCCCCACACCTGCCAACAGAGATCACCACACCCAGGAGAAGAACCCTCCAGGAAACGATTCACCTTCCCATTAAGTTTTGTTTTAATAACTTTGTTTTACTTCCATATAACTTCCTTGAGCTGCAAGCAACGCTGCTGGGTCAGTCTCTGCCTCACACTAGCCAAAAGCTCCCCCTTCTCTCTCACTCTTTCCCCCTCTGCATGTGTTGAAAGACATTATCTCACAAGACATCTTTCATTTTGACTGCACAAATATTTGGGAAAAGGGTAAGGAAACTGCCTGCTTCGCCTACATTTCCTCCTGTGTGCCATTTTCATCTCTTCCATGAGCTGCTGGAGCCACAAAATATACCTTTGTCCTGTGGTGGAGCCAAGCCTGGAGTCACCTGCATTAGCCCATCTGCCCTGGTAGAGTCACCTGGCTGGATTCACAACTGTCTTTTGGTGTAAGACCAAATATGGCAAAATTGCATCCAAAAAGCCCAGCTTTTCACTGGAAAACCTGCTTGCCAGCATAGGTGCAGGCAGAGACAGAGCGAGGAGAGACATTTATCCATTGCCCACAGGGAGGGCATTGAAATTTAGCCAGAGGAGTCTTCCTGGGCTAGGAAGACATCAGCAGCCCAAATAGATTCTAAACGTATTCTTTGAAGTATTACTTTCTTCTTTTTAAAACACAGTGAGGGCATGAGGGAGGTTTGCTGGCTGATGATGTCCTTGGACAGATGAGTCCTGGGAATCCACTCTGTTACTCCTGCAGACTGCACACAACTTACCAGCATTGTCTGTGCCTGGGAAGAGCATCCCCAAATGCAGCACACAGAGCAGCCAAGGCAACTTCCACTAAACTTCCATGAAAGAGCAGTTTTGCAGGAGGTTAGCCTAGCACAGGAGGTTTTCCACAAGACAAAATGTCTTTCCCACCCCCCTTCCTGCTCACCAAGTTGATGGGAAACTATTTGCAAAACTACCGATATCCCCTATGGGAAAGGCTGAAAGAATTCAAAACCAGTGAAACAACTGCGTTCTTTAAAAGTCACTGGAGTGGAATTTGATATAAGGTAAAATCTTCCCCATAGTGTTTTCTAATGCATTTCAGAATTTGGCAGCAAGAGATCCCATTTTCTGTTAAGTTCCTCAAGGAGTTTACAAACAAAATCCATTGCAATAAAAGGGGCTGTTGAGAATGGGGTGCTTGTTGGGTTTTCATTCTTTCTTTAGAGGTAATCCAGCCTTCACCCAGATACTAAACTGCAGAGGTTTATCTGTAATTTTAAGACAGAGATCACACACTGAAAGACATCCTGTCTCGAGCATATTCTGAGATGTACTTTTAGGTATTAATTCCATTATGAAAGCACTAACATCTGCTCCCAACTTCTGTCACAGGGGAAACCTGCAGTACACCATCTGCAGGCCCACACCAGCAGCCTCTGGCTATCTGCAAGCTGGACACACAAGTTTGCTGGTCACCTGGATGATTTAGGAGTTACCTCATTTTTGGAGATTGCCTTAAGAAACAGATGGTTTGCACTCAGCTGATATTTGCTGTGACTGATCCCAATACCCAGTAGGTAAACCCTGGGCAGCCTAAGGGAAGTTCAAAAGAAAAATCAAGCTGCACAAGTGCTTCGGGAAGACACAAGCTAGAGATGTCAGAGGCTTGTATGGAAGCACTTCCCTCACTGACTGCCATCTGAGAGAGAAGGAACTGTATTTTACTTGGATAATACTCAAGATTTTGTTTTCAAAAGAATCTGCAAGACAGGATACAAACAATGCTTTGGTCCCTGTGAAGCCCTGGGGCAGGGCAGGAGGTGCTCACAAGAAGGCACTGAGTAGCCCCCAGCTTCTCCCCTGTGCTGTGCTGCATGCCAGGGTTGTGCTGTGAGGTGGATACCCTGTAAAAGCCATCCTAGGATGGGTTTCATTCTCTCAGGGGTACAGCAGTGCTGCGGATTCACTCCGGGCAGCCCTTCTGGATTTTTACTGACTTGGTTTGCTCTCTGCAAGGCCCTTAAATAGAAGCTTAAAGCCCAAGGAGCTAGTGTCCACCTAGGAACTCTCACATGTTTACAGTTCCTCTATCTCAGTATGCACTTTAGGCATTTGATGTTGACTGTTGTGCCCAAGGAACCAGGTACCAACCACTCAGCTGCATCCCTCTTCCCAATTTTCCCTTGATGTTTCCCTGCTACTGACCTCAGCCCAGCAGTCACAGCAGAGAGACACCAGGACAGAGAGGGGTGTGCAAGGCTCTGGGAGACAATGACAGGGAGCTGACAGAGCAGGGAATCATGAGGTGCTGCTGAACTCCCCTTAAGATGGCGATGACCCAGCCTATCTCATATTTGCCCAACTCACCTGTAGGGTTGTTGACAGCAGCAAAAAGCATTTTGAGTGCCCAAAAGCAGTGGTTAGAGCTGGGATGGTTCAGCACAACCCACACCCTACTCATACCAGCAGCTCTGTGATGCCCAAGCCACCACCAGCAACTTTCAGCCAGCTCCTGTCAGACACCACAGCTGCTGCTGCACAAAACTTTCAAAAAAATAAAAATAGTAAATAAAAAGCACAAATTATTACTAGCAGCCCTGCAGATGGGAAGAGTGCAGACTGTAACTTCTATATACTCAGCAGGCACTGCCCAGGATACAGTGTGAAAGGCCATGTGTCGAGGTGTCCTGCTGGAGCCTTTCTGCCCTGGCTAAGTTGGCAATGCCACCTAGTGCTTGGAGACAGAAACAGCAGTGTCTGGGGGTGCCAGATGTGGAGTCCACATGTGGTCTCAGCCAGGGATGGGAATGGCAACTCTGTGGCCAAGGCAGTCCTGGGTACCAGTGTCCCAGCCATGCTCACAGCCGTCGTCATGCATGGCCATGCGAGCCAATCCATCACCTGCCCTGGAGATTTTTCCCTACCCAAAAAAGTGCCCGGCCTTACCCAAAAATCCTCATTTGCCTTGAGGGGGATGGGAAATCCTCCCCTTTCCCACAGAGGATTTAATCTGAATTGTTCCAGCTCCATCATCTCAGTTTCTGTGGCCAACGTGGGCCAACATTCATACACTGGTGTCACTCAAATGTAAAACATCACCCACAGAAACACTTTTTTTTTCACAGAAGGCAAACGCCTACTCAGTAACAAGAAACATCTTCCTTATACATGAAGAAAGGGTGAGGTTTTTTTCAGACAAAGGAACCAAAAGTTTCCTTTCATTGGGAGTGTTCCTTGATGCAGACTAAAACCTTTTGCACTCTGAGGTTGGGGCTTTTCCCTTTGAGTGCCATTTTCCAAAAATATTTCTCTGCTGATTATAATTTTCTTCTTTTCCAACTTTTCTACAATTAAAACATTTATTTTTAAATGGCAATAATTTGTCTTTAAAGAATAGTTTTTAACCAAAAAATTTTGCATCTTTCACTAAGAACATGTGACCTTGACCAGCAAAATATTCCAACAGCTATTGGAAACAGATTTTTTTTTGAGAAAATAATGAGTTTGGAGGTTTTTCTGTTGTTGAAAAATGAATCGCTTTCCACCATGGTGAGACCCAGCTCTACCCAGTTGTTTTCTAAGGTTGCTATTTCAAGTGAGGAAAAATTTTCTTTTTAAGAAAGCTTCCCATTTTTCCTTATCTTTATCAAAGCATTTTAGAAGACCCTGTTCCCTATTACAAATACTGTCTTACAAGTGCTCTAGCTATTTAATAGGCACAGAATAAAGTCAGAGGAGGGAGTATATTGATCTACTTGTGGTTGATGTAGAAACAGAGTTTCATACATAGCTAGAGGCCACTCTATTAGCCACTGATGAAGGTTTTGGGGGTATTAGAGCCAGGCTGCTCCCCATGACTGGGTGCTGAACTAGCAGAATGATGAGCAGAAGGGATGTTTCATGGTGTGCTCCAAGAGTTAAACCCACCTTGACCATGCCAGGACCAGCCAAGCATCCCCACAGATGAAGCAGGACTCAAAGCAGGTTTAATCCAAATTATGCTGGAGTTGGGAGGAGACAATCTGCAGCTCTGGAGCCAAGTCAGGGCTTAAGTAGCAACTGGAAGGATAAAATCTTGTGGGATCAGGCCATATACCAACAGCTTCCGACTCAGTACAGCCTCAGAGAATGCCTAAAATAACCAGTACTGTTACAGACCCACATTTTACTATAAATGAAAATCAATAATGTTAATAGACATTAATTCATGCTAGTGGAATTGCTGCTCCAAAAGCAGAATTAATAAGCCCAGCCAGGCCACCATCTACATATAAAAAGATCCAAAAACACTTAAATATTGACCACATTCCTTTGAATTTAATAGTATTTCCTTTGGATTAGGTGATGATCTCTGTTGAGCTGTGCCTGACATCTGGAGCAGTTAAAATAGCAGCCTTAACAGTCACAGTGTGCAACCAAGGCTGAAAGAAGAAATTTTAACTTTTAACCCATTTAAACTTTGGCACTCTCATTAGAAGCTCTCTGCTGTCCTGGTGCTGGGCTCAGCAAAGGTCAGTTGGGAACCCACTGCTGTCAGCAGATGAACTGAGCCAGGGCTGGTGCACCTTCACTGCCCAGCTTGCCCCAGGTGAATGCCCTGGGCCCCTGAAATCCCTGCGTTCCTAGAGGAAAGGCAGAGCCCTGACCCTCCCCTCCACACAGGAGGTATCATTTTGTTCCCAACTGTCACCTCCACGCTGGAGACATCAGTTCAATCCTTACTTTCACATAAGCACACTGAATCCAGGATTGTTTCAGTGCTTGGCTCTGTGTCATGGTCCCGCCTGCCCCAGGGAACAAGCAGCCTTTGGCACACCATTTGTCACCAACAGCTCCAGAGAAGGCTCTTGGTGTTGCTTCACCCAACAGCAGGTCTGTGGCTGTGGAGCTGGAGAGGTTTTGGGTGTTAGTCGGGTTTTCCTCCTTTAAACACTTTTGAAAACCGAAGGATAGATTACATGGCTGCCTCCATCAACCAATTGATGAACTCCATTCATGGTTTACTCCAGTTATGCACACATCACCCAGCTCTGCTTTAGTTCTCCAGGTGCCAAAGAAGGGAGTGAGCCACCTTCTGCAACAGGAGCAAATCCTGACAGAGGTTTTTTAGCTCGCAGAAGCCTCAAATTCATTTCTGGTTCCTGCAGTTGCCTGGATAGCACAGCACCAAAGCCAGGAACAAACCTGTCCCTCAGCCCAGCTGTCACTAGCTCTGTGTTAAATCAGAATAGGTTTTCTATCACCACAAGGCAGCTGATATTTATGTGTAGCCCTGTCTTTGTAAGAGAGTCCCTTGAAATGTCGATGAACATCCCGTGAATGTCAGCAAGGAGTCTCCTGCAGACTCCACTGTCCCCAGATCCACTTGGTACACAAGGCAGCGAGCACATGTGTGGTACTGGCATGGGAGAACAGCTGAACATGTACAACAATTAGCTTTATAAATGTAAGATTTTAGCTATTGTTTTAGCTGCCTGTCCCTGGGGATCCTCTGCAGAACTCTATTACTGATGATGCAAAATGGCGTTTTCAACAAAGCCAGTTTGAAGGCTTGCGAATGCCAAAACTACATTTCAACCCTTCAACCCATTAAATTTCACAGACACAACAATTTCTTCTAAAAATAACCATCAGTTCTTCCCACCAGGAAAAAAAAAAAAAAAGCCTGGCCAGTTCCTTCAATGCCAAGTTTCAGGCAGGCCTGGTTTTTATGGCTGAGCTTATAAAGCTGTGAAGAAAAGCCGGTTTATAATGGAAACACTGTCAGAGGGAAGCAGTAGGTGAAGAGCAGCCACCCTGCACTATGGAGCTGCAGCAAAGCATTCCACCTTGCTAATCCTCAATTGTCCTCTTCAGAGGAAAAGATGACACGTCTTAACTCCTGCTTAACATCCTCACCATTCTGCCCATGCTAATAGTCAGCAGGCTATTACCAGCCCAGCCACTGTGGGGCTGACAATAGCTTCTTGAGCCTTTCCAAGGAGAACAAGTACCCTCAACCTCCTCCAAGCCTTTAAGTCTCATTAATATAAATCAGCAACCCAATTAATGAGGGCATTAGCATATTGATTTGCATCAGATTACATGAATTAATGACACACACATAGCATGAGACAAGGTGGCAGGACACGCTGGGACAGCAATGGAGGGGTTTGTGTTGCTGCAATTCANTTCCTATCGACTCATCTCACACAATGCCCAGGACATCAGGGGCCTTTGCCCTGATGAACAGCAATGGAGGGGTTTGTGTTGCTGCAATTCATGATAGATGCACAGTCAGCCTCAATTATGGGATGGGAATGGAGCTGCTCCCATTCAACTCCTACCTGCCCTTGGGGAGAAAGACATTACCTGTTGAAGTTGATAACAAACTTGAGGCAGCCTTGAAAATTTAAAAGCTGAAATGAAAGCACCTGTTTTAATGGATTTAGCAAGACCTGGTTGGGAGTTAAGAAGAGATGGCCTCCAGGGGAGACTAACAAAGTCCATAGGGGAGACGCATTTCTGCCCCACTCATGCTTGGATACAGGACACACAAGCAGATCCAGCACAAGGAACAAAGATTTGGGGCAAAAAGCAAGCAAGGCACCAACAAAATGAAGGACAAAGACACTGGGAAAGGGCTGAAAGGAACTCAAAATGGCAGAGGCCAAGGAGGCAGAGCAAGGTTCAGGGAGAAGCATCCCCATCACCTCCTCACCAGCACCCAGACAGAAAACAGAGGAATGCCAACAGCACCCTCCAAAACCTGCCTGCAAAATCCTCACCCTTTCTAGTGCTTGCCCCTTCTGCTCCTGCAGTGTCCCTCCACTCTTGCCAAGGGATGGCCAACAAGGAGGGTCCTCCCTTCCAGAGAAGAGGGACAAAGGGACAGGGCCATGCCCAGTATGCCTTCCCCTCCAGACAGCCCCTCCTTGCTCCAGAAGCTCTAAAATTGCTCTCACATTATCCATGAGATACGAATTACAGGAATTTCAGCAATCTGACCCAGAATTACAAGTGAGCATGTGAAGAGATGTGTTTTCTCAGGCAATTTACATGGTTGCAAACCTTCCAACAATCCAGAGCAAAAGATTAAAAATACAACAAAATACAACCAAGAAAGCAAATTAAATCCAGCAAACATGATTCTTGAAACAGCATTATCAAGAAATGAGAACCATGACAGGGGTAAGTCCATATTCAAGTAGTACTAAGATCATCAGCCTTGCATGATCTCCAATTAATGTGTGTCTTGCAGCCGCCCTAAAACCTTCACATCCCAGCCAGGTGAGAGGAACTGCCATGAACACAGCACTACCCACCATTAGGGGTGGGGACAGCCCCTGAATCCCAGGGATCCAGCCCAGAGAGACAGTGCTGACCAACCACCACTCATCCTTCTGAGGTGACTCCCAGGTGTTGGACAGATTTATCCAGGTTTAGGTTTCCTGCAGCTTCCAAACACGGTCCTTGGCGTTCCCCAGGATGCTCCACACCAGCCAGACCTGGCTCTCTGCAACTTCTGGCTGTGACAACACGTCAGTGACATGGGCTGTGCCAGGGAGGAGGAAAAAACATCTCAGCTCTGGGCTGGCAAGTGAAGGGCATGAATCCCCAGCAGCTCCCAGCACTGGTTGTCACCATGGAGGGGACACACTCACACAGGGGGCTGCACAAAGACAAGAGGGAAAAGAGGGACCTTGGGGAAAGGGAGAGGGTGAGAGTGAGGACCGGCCAGTGGTTCCTGTGGGACAAGCGACAATTAAAGCATTCAGACAGACAGGGGGGATGTTTCTGTGCCTTGCTCTGACATCAGAAAGAAGCCAGGTCAGGGGTCTCACCTGGTCCAGCCAGGAGCTGGGGGTGAGACGTGAAGGCCCAGGGTGTCCATCATGCTCTGTCAAGGGTTGCAATTTTTAATTCCATCTTGTTGTGACACAACACCGCACGTGCCACCAAGAATACTGCCACTCTGGCTCATTTGCATTTGAAGCTCATTACAAATTCTATTAACTATTAAGTCTAGGCATGGGAATGGGAAATGTAAATGGGAATGTAGAAAGAACCAAGGAAGGGAGCAGACATCTCCCTCCAAGCTAGCAGCATACCTCAGCCCACCCCATATGGTTTAGTTTAGGAGTTCACGTCAGAGAGCCATTTTCACACACAAACACAAAATAAAAGCAGGACCACAACTTCTGATCATCCTACACTGATGTTTACTCTCGGTTCCTGTAGCCCCAGGTGACAAATCTGTCCGTTATACAACAGAGGATCCTTGTGCTGTTAACAAGGGCAACTGGACACATGTAAAACTCATGGCAGGTCTTGTACCAAACTAAGGAATAATAATTAGTTAGCAATTAGATGTAAAATGATAAATATAAATTCAGAAACGTTTTCTTCTGAGCAAAACCACCCAAAAGCAAGAGCATTTACAAGGATTTACTTACATATGAACATGCCAAGAAGGGAGATGCTGGAGGAGCCACAAGCCCTCAGAACACAAGGGCTTTTGTCCACCACTCTCTCAGCTCTCAAGCAGTTTAAATTTTTCTTTTTTTTTTTTACTTTTCTTCATTGAACTTTGCTGGCCTGCCAACTGGGTGTGAGCCAGAAGGGTTATCCAGTCAGACCTTCCCGAGAGGTATTTACAATGGGAGTGCATCTAAGGTTTGCTTATTTCGGGATAAAAATTCAAACGGCCACAACCATTTAAATAATTAACTTGCAATCAGAAAATGCCATTAAACCAAACAAGTAAGGAAAAGTCATGGAAACCATCAGCAATATTTAATTCAGAAATTCTCTTTGTTAGGGAACGTAGCTGAAAGAAAACAGCTGGATGCAGTTCCACCCTCTAAATTAAAAACAATCTAACAAGGTCTATGGGGATAACTCTTTCAGCTACATATTGGTGACCAGACTCCTACCATGTAAATGTAACAGTACTCAAAGCTAGAAAGGAAATTCCTCAGAAGTGAGGTAGTTTTTAAGTATCAGCACATTTTCCAATTCCTTGCAAGGCAACTCAGCTATTTACAGTCCATCTTTTCCCACACGTAAATTTATAACTTTCTCAATTTTATGGTTCCATGATTTATACTCTAAAGAAAAATAATCTAGCCAGAATATCCCTAACTCTAATAACATCATGGTTTAATAAATAACTGGCTACTTCTAGCAAAATTAAGCCTCCAGGATTGTTTATACCAGCAAAAAATACTTTGTCTTTATAGCTTTGCAGAAATTTGGTGTGAAAATAAAGTTGAATATAACACTGACCCTGAGCTAACAAGTAATTAATGCTTCAATATAAAAATAGAAAATTATCCTTACAAGAGTGGAACAGAGAACATTCTTGCTCTCCTGACTGTGTCCCTGCATCCAAGCCAGCGCTAAAGGTCACCTAAAGCAGGAGACGTGCAGAGTAACACTGAATCTCCCAAAGACTTTGTTTCTCTAAACTCTTTTAAAAATTAATTAATCTCTTTTCTTAAAAATATACATTTATTGACGAGTTGTGGCTCACCACCAGACTGTTCTGCGGGTAGAGCGAAGAGGAGAAAAAAGTCACAGCCACTGGGCATTGGCTCCCAGGGGATGGAATAATAGGAGAAAAGGAGGAATCTCCAGCCCTGCCCACTCCTTTTGCTTCCCCCATCACAGATGAAACAAAGACCAAGCAAAACCAAATCTGATCCCCACCTCTCCCTCCACAAAGCATCCCTTAAAATCAACAGCAAGACTTGAGAAAACTCCTGGGTCTGGCACCCAGTGTCGTGGGACAAGGCACTTCCAATGCAAGGAGTTTAATGCCTGAACGCCCATGTGAAGATGCACATCAAGAATGGATCAAGAGGAGTTACAGCTCATTGCGAGGATGCTGGGGAACAAACAACAGCTCTTATCAGCCTCTGGAGTTCTCCCATGTCCCTTTCAATTTAGCCAAATCTCCTGTAAAAAAGGATCTGCTCCTGGCATCAGGGTCCTGGCACTGAGCAGTTCTGCCTCCACCTTCTGCTTTACTGCAAATTGCTTCCATGTCTTTCCAGATAAGGCAATTACAATAATGTGGATAAATGGGAAGTTAACTACATTAAACACTTTTTTGCTTGCTGGGCAATTGTTTTTTTCCCCTCAGAAGATAACATGATAAATAAATCCTGCTTCTGTACAGATATTCCTCATTTCAGAAACACGGACTTGTTACAGGCCAAGAGAATACCCTGGGGTGCTTTTTTTTTTTCATAAGAAATACTGTAAAATAAAATTTAAAAAAGTGATAAAGACACAAATGCAGAGCTAACTAACCCTAACATGGACTCTCACTGAATGGGACAGACTGAAGTCCCTGCTCCTGTTTGTTATTCCCAGAACAGCAAGGGAAAAAAAAAAATCAGTATCTTAAAAACCAGTGGCAACATAGTAAAAACTGTACACTGTTGTCCATTAACTTGAAAAGCAAAGTCCCTAGATGGTATAAAAGTGAAAGCGGGTGCCTTCTACATTTGATAATAAAAGTATCTGGTTTTTTCCACACTGCACAATTATCTCCATTGTCTCTGCAGGACCAAGAACAAGAGGCTGAGAATCAGGACGAGTGGTGACAAACGGCTCCTGGTGGCGGTGGAAGTGTTCATGCTCTTGTCACTCTTGTTGGAGATGCCAGTCACCTCTGTGCTGTTGAACTCAAACTCTGGGGAGCACTGCTGGGGTTCACAGCTGCTGCCACTCTCCTCACCGCTGCTCTCCTCACCTGTGGGACAAACACCCTGTGCTGTAAGCCAGGCTCAGGCTTAGAGTTCCCCTCCCAGTCCCTAAAGGGGAGCTACAGGACTCACAGGGATGGGCTCTCAATCAGGGAGTAGAGCAATAGGATGAAGGAAATGGATGGAAACTGCAAGAAGGTAGATTTAGACTAGATACATGGAAATAACATTTTACAGTGAGAGTGGTGAGACACTGGCCCAGGTTGCTCAGAGAGGTGATGGAGGCCCCATGCCCTAGGGAGATTCAAGGCTGGGCTTGAAGAGGTTATGAGTAACCTGATCTAGTGCAGGATGTGCCTGATGTCACTGAAGAGGGTGGCACTATATGGTCTTTGAAGGTCCCTTTCGACTCAACACACTATGATTCTATGGAACAGCTCCCCTCACACCACCTGCTGGAGGTGCCAGTTCCTCCCCTTTTTCCTAACATACCAGCAGCTGAAGCTTAAATTAGCTACCCCATGTAAGCATGAAATCCAATTAAAAAAGGGAAAAAACAAAAGGCAAAGAAGAGCAAACATACTTATGTCAATGAAGTCAACATCATTCCCGCTGTATGCATTCTTCAACTTGTTGGTCATCACCCGCAGAGCCATGATTTGCCGGCGAATCACCATGTCTGGCTTGGTGATATCCACTTCCACCTCTGGGTTATTCACTTGACTTGCCAACCCGTTGCCAGTTACTGCAAAGTCGTACCTGGAAAAGAAATATTTCTGCTGGTAGCAGGGCTGCAGTCGGGCAGGGTCCCAGGCTGAAGGCAACAGTAGGAACTGTGTGCTGCCACGCCTCTTCCCAGCCTGGGGGAGACACTGAGCCCAACGAACTCTCACTGAGCCCTTCTCCAGCTTCTTACCCCTTCTCCCCTTCCTGCAGCCTGAGCAGAGCTTAACAATGTCTTCACGTGCCACAAAGGCGAAGCAAAGACAATTCCTCAATATGGAAAGAAATTGAAGGTCTGGGGTTTACAGAAATAATAATGGCTTAGGGCAGCAAAAATCAGCTTTGACACTTTTCCCTTCTTTCAATTACGTGACTTACAAGTAAAGCATTACTTTTTAATCGAAAATATTCCTTCTCTTAGTTGTGATGTATCAACATCACAAGAGAGAGAAAAGCCTTTGCCATAACCTACTGATCCTGGAGACCAAGCAAGCAGCGAGATATAAGCATCCAGCTGAAGGGCACACTCAAATCCTGTCTTGTATATGAGAAGGTTTATTGCTATTATTAATGGGTTTGTTATTATTTGAGGAAATCTGCCCTGTATTAGCTGCTGCTGAAGAATATCTCAGGAGGGCAGAGACCCAAACTGTTACCCAGCTGAACATGACAGTCTCAGGCACACACAGAACAGTGTAGAACTGATGTGGTACAGCTGAGTCTTGGAGCCCTAAATTACCAAGGGCAAAAATTGTTAATACGCAGAAAAACTGCTGGAAAGCCTTGGATGACTTTTTTGTTTAAGAGAACATCTTGGATTTTGCTTATTTCCTCAGCAAACAAAAAACTTCTGTTTCCAAAGGAAAAGTTAAAGTTACATAAGCCATATTAAAAAACCCCTCTGGCTTATCTGTGTGTCCATATTTTCTTCCTTACAAGAAAAAAGTTTTGTAATTGTGTTCAAGCTCTCCCTTCTACAGCTTGTCCTAGGGACACTGGGGCTGTTCCACTAGTAGAAGAGGGCTGGGGGACAGGGAATCACCCTGGGAAAGGCTGGGGCAGAGGGAAGGAGTTAAGAGGGGGAGGCAGCATTGCCAAACCTGCTCTTGGCGCTCCCATTCCAGCACTCATTCTCATTGACAGTGCCTACAGACATCTTTTCATCATTGCAAATGTTGCCAGGGAGAGATGACCAAAATTTTTTGGCTTGCTTCAGCTTCTCTTTCACATCAGTAACCTATTAAATAAAAGGCAAAAAAAAAAAAAACAAAACACAGGACATAATCCAGAACACCAAACACTCATTAAAAGCATAGCTGGAAAGGTATTTTTTATCACAACAGATGTGTATAAGCCAGATCTTCAGGCTGCATGTTTTGATGGTTGATTTACTTTTTAAATACAAAATTAAACACTGCTCCTCAAACATGTATTACTCATCAGCCAAGCCTTTAAAACAAGCATTTTTCTGACATGGAAGTGTTGAGGTAATTCACATCTAGTGCAGATTACACCCCTCAGAGAGTTTAAGACAGCTGAGGAGTATTAAGAAACCTTATAAATTAGAAATGGAAAATGACATGCTGTGGCAGAGGGGTGTGGAGCAGGCACTCACCAGTCGGTCCAGGCTGGTGCCAGCGGCTGTGGTTGGCCTCTCCTCGGGGTTGTAGGGTCTGAAACGAGCACTGAAACCATTCTCAGCGACGGAGCGAGCACTTCGGCCCTGAGCAAGTGTTTTGGGCTGCCCACAGCCCTGGAAAACCTAGGAGGGAGGAGGAAAGGATTTTATGAAATGGGAGGTGATAAGAAGCCTCCCTTTCCTCAGGCTTCCACACAGATCCCACTTGATTTATCAGCTTTATAGATGCTCAAAAGGATGTTAAAGAAAAAACAGATCAACAAGAACAGGGCAATAAAACCCATTGCCCAGCATCCTCCTGGCCTGTTTACCTTCTGTGAAACCTGCATGCTATTCTCCTGCATGTTCATGATGGCATCTGAAATCTTCACATCAATGGGGTCCATGACTGACTCGATGTTGAAGGGACCCTCCAGCCTCTCTGCAACCAGCAGCATGGAATCTAACACAGGGAGAGAAATGATGGCTTTTAATGGAGAAGTTTCAAGGATAACAGGTAACAACAGACTGAACCCTCAGACAATGAGCACGGCACCATTGCTTCTGACCAGCACACACACTGTTCCATTCCCAGAGCCCATAGCTTCACTGAATGCTTAAAGGCTGCCAGCACAAGACATCAACAGCTGCATTAAACAAGGAAGAGTCACCACAGCTGCCGAAAGGCAGCAGGTAATCAGCACCTCCCATGAGAACAAGCATTAATAACACCTATCTTGCCAGCCTCATTTATTAAATGTCTCCTTGAGTCATTTGTTTTTTGAGACTGTTTTCAGCTTCTTCATCGTGGTCCTAAACACAAGTCACCAACATGAAAAGGTCCAAGATGACCCTGGTCATCTCTCTCCCCCAGGGAAAGCTGGAGGCTTTTCTGGGCCTGGGGCAGCCAAGGACTGCACCTTCTATCACTGCACACACAATCTATGCAGATCTCTATGACAGCAGAGATGGGAAAGAACCTCAGCCAACTGGGTCACTGCTCCTGTGCCAACAGACATGTACTCATCCCCTACACCATCAACACAGTAGTGACCCAACTGCCACTGCATCCACTGCAAAATTCTTAGTGGCACCAAGGCTTTCACCTTGCCTTGCATTTCAGCCCTTCCTCAGCTTCTCCCCCTGGATGATGCCTCCAGAGCACGCTGGTGGCAAGCACTTGCCTCTCCTGGCCTCTCATAGTTTCTAAGGTTAGTTTTCACTGCAGTCCCTCAAGCCTGATCTCCTCTTCTGTGTCACTTCCCGATGCTCTGCCACAAGCTCATAATTTTCCACCTGCATTTAACTCTTCAGTTTTTCCCAGTGTAGGATGGGAGGTCAGGGCACAGCAGCTGCTCGAGTCCCAAGTAAACCCTCTGCCAAGGAGCTCCTCCTGCTCGAGGATATGCCTCTTCCCTTCCACTAAGGGGAAGTGGGTGTTTCACAGTCAGTTTATTAACTTCCCTTGAAAAGTGATTCTTGTGGTGCTCATCCTTCTCCCGAGTGTAGAAGGCACTTCCAACAAGCAGAAAACTTTTGTGGGATTGAGCTATCTGTTAAAGCCCTGCAAAGATACTCCATTTTGTGAACAATTTAGTAACAGCTCTGCCTTAGGGCCCAAGTCATGTTCAACTACTTAACTTCCCCCTCCCTCCAAAGTGGTGACAAATACATAGTTAAGCTACTTGTGCATTTAAATTATTATGAATTAGCAATAATAATAATCATCATCATCCAGCATAAAAATCCCTATATGAACCACATGAACTGTAGATGCCTTCCAGAGCCTGTAAATCCACTTTTTAAAGAGGAGTCAGTATTCCAAAGGCTTGCCGGGGGTTAGTTAAAGGTCTGTTAGTCAATCAGCCCAACCCAAATCCAGCTCACCCGGGACCCCCACAGCTCCGAGGTGTCAGCGTCGGGGGAGAGAACACCAGGAGGAGCCAGAGCCCTGAGACAGCCCCGTGGCCACCGGCCACCAGTACCAAGGACCAAGGAGCTGGGATTCAGATTCAGGGACCACAAACAGGACTGAACTAAATGTATTTTTAAAAGGAAAACTAAACAAAACACACACACACACACACAAAAAACCCCAACACAACAAAACCCCCCACCAAAACAGAAGGTAACAACAAACAAAATAAAGTCTTAGCTGATTCAAATATTTGAGTAATGACTTTGTGCATGAATCTACCATTATGCCCGAGGGGAAAGCGGCTTTTGATGTGCTACCAAATGGAGACTTTTGTAAACAAGTGGAGCACAACTTAAACACATTCATAATTGTAAACGCTTCAGGGGCTTTTCTCGTGCATAGAGAACATCCCAGTGCAGTTGGCAGGAAGCTGCTCATTTCAAATAAAAATATTATGAATGGGCAGAAAATAAATCACACTAAATGTATAGTAAAAAAAAAGGGAGAAAAACAATTCTATTTTGTAACTGCTTAATTCTCCAAGTGGGCAGGAAAGATCACAGATCAATGAAGTGTTTGATAAGACTGAAAGGAAACATGAACCCCAATTCTTCTAGCTGTTTGGTGTCTTTGTAAAACCTGCACCAGGCTGGCCATCCCTGGGACCATGGGAATGCAGAGCTAACTGGTCCCTTTGTTGGGGGGATGCCATGGTGTTCCACGTGTCACAGCCCAGGAATGTAGCCCCCACTCCCACTGCCTCCAGCAGAGCTGCCTGAGCTGGCAAGAAAAGATAAGGAAAGTAAAAGTTGCCCTTGGAGAATGTACTCAACTGGAGCATTTCAGGATCTGGGATGGATGCTGACAAGAACAGCTAAATGAAATAAACTTTCATTAAAAAGATAAAAAAAAGAAACCTGAACAGGTGGGGTGGGAGCTCTGCTTCATCCACAGATTTGATTTTAGGAGCAAACTTTTCCCTGCCAGCAGGAGCCGGTGTCTCCAGATCAACCCTGGCAGTCCTGTTGGCTGGGTTTCCAGATAGAGCCAGAGAGGAGAGAGGGGAGGCAGCCACAGCAATGCCAGAAATAAAGCTTCAGCACAACATGTTCAGGATTTCTCATTAATAGGGGGATGAATTCCTTTTGCCTGCCCCTCCCAGCTCCTGTGCAGAATAAGTGGTATTTATAAGCTGGAGTGAGGCAGCTCAGATCTAGTCCACCAGGAAAAACAGTCTGACAGAGTTAAAAATGTCCCCGTGCCATTGATTACAGACATCCTCTACTACCCTCTACTCAGCACTGGTGAGACCCCACCTGGAGTATTGCGTCCAGTTCTGGAGCCCTCAACACAGGAAGGACATTGAGCTGTTGGAGAGGGTCCAAAGAAGGGCCACGAAGATGATCAAAGGGTTGGAGCAACTGCCCTATGAGGACAGGCTGAAGGAGTTGGGGTTGTTCAGCCTGGAGAAGAGAAGGCTCAGAGGGGACCTCAGAGTAACTTCTCAGTACCTGAGGGGGTCCTACAGAAAGGCAGGGGAAGGAATTTTTAACATAATATCAGATGGGAGGACTAGAAACAATGGATATAAATCGGAGGGGGATAGATTTAGACTAGACATAAGAAAGAAATTCTTTACAGTGAGGGTGGTGAAATACTGGAACAGGTTGCCCAGAGAGGTTGTGGATGCCCCCTCTCTGGAGGTGTTCAAGACTAGGCTGGACAAGGCACTGAGCAGGGGGATTGGAACTCGATGATCTTTAAGGTCCCTTCCAACCAAAACTATTCTATGATTCTATGATCCAGCACCAACAAAGGCTGTCCCTCCCCATTTTGATGGGGAGGTTGAGATGGATCTGGGGAGGGAATCACCCAATTCACACTGAGCAGCTCCACCCCTGAAGTGCCTTTTCCTCCTGCACATTTGTCCTTGCTCCTGGCACTGAGACAGTCCTTGGCCACAACACTGCTCTCCAGAGGAAAGCAATTCTTCCATATCATGCCACCAACAATCAGAAACCCACATCTTCAGTCTCACTGTCTGACTGGAAAAATAAAAAGCAGTTTTCAGCCTTAACCCCCAGATCTGATTGTAAAAGGGAGATTTAAAAGGGGGGCGGGAGGGGGGAGAAAGATCTTGACCATTTATTAACAACAATGATTTTTAACTTTTCTTTAAGGGATAAAAAGATTTTGTACACACAAAGTAGAACACAGATATGTACATGGAGCTGCCTGGTTTAAACATCTTTGAGAAGAATAAAGCTTTGTATGTGTGTGAAGGAAATAATAAGTGAAGATTTAGACTAGATATAGGGAAGTCAGAGGAGATTAACACTCTACATTGGACAAAGCTCCATCTCCCCCAGCAGCATATGCATCCCTGTGCATAACTCTGTCAGAGAGTGAAATAATTTAAAGATAGTTAAATGGGAGAAGAATTCGGTCATTGTTTCACCCACCACAACTTTAAATGGAACTTCTTATCTCAAAAATCCAACCAACTTCACATTCCAGCCTGCAAAAAATTATGCAAGTGACTCACACCTAGATTTACTAAACATGGCCCTATGTATTTTACACACACATGCAGCCAAATTGACATCGACTTGCAGAATTGATTGCAAGTTCTTCCACTTAAATATCTTTTAATTATTTTGCTAGCTTCAAAAAGCAGGTTTTCATGTGCAATGAATCTTAGCTCAATATATAAACCCATGATGCAAACTAGTACTGAGCACACACAGGTGGGTTTGATGTTGTGGTGTGGGTTTTGGCTTTTTAAAAAAAATTATTTAAACCTTTAAAAAACCAGGTAGGTCATCAGATTGCTTTGTTTCAAACACCAAATTGGGATGGAAAACAAAATTCACAGCAAACCCAGCAGCTCTCCTGCTACCAAATCTCCTGAAGAAAGATTAGCTTTGGGCACCAGGCAGTCCCTGCAAGAATTAACCTTGAGCACAAGAACCAAACACTTCCAATAAACTAAGCTTGATGTCAGACTTGAGTAATGCGAGGGCAAGGAGCCCCTGGGGAAGGAGCCCCGGGAGAAGGAAGCTTTGCCTCCAACCTGGAATTGCATTCATTTATTTCCTCCACTTTTAATAATCTTAGTGCAGCCTCTAGCCAGCCTGGAGTGACAGGGCTGGCTGCCTTCCCCAGAGGATAATTTTTAGCCGAATACCACCTACAGCAATTAGCTGCCTGTGCTTTTGTCTGTTCTTTGGCATTGTGCCCTTCCCTTTCATGGGATTCCTTTTTTCTCCTTGGAATAGATGTTTTTGAATCTCCCGGATTTGAGCTATTTCAGCAACAATTGCAGCTGAAATACTTAATATTCTCAGGAGAAAGGAGACTACAAGAAACGAAGGGTGGGGGGAGGGGGGCACAGGCTCCCAGAGAATTACTTGCAAAACCAATTCAGTGTCACATTTACCTCCCTATATGGAATATTCTGGCAAAAAAAATGCCTCCTGAAAATAATTCTGAGCACACATCCCACTGGCACCCACAGTCAAGTGAAAAGCCAATGCACAAGACATGGAAAAAACAAAGTCTAAGATTTAAATTCAGCATGAAATGATAATTATCAGCAACTTCCCTTCTTTTAGCTCACAGCCTGATGAAATTAAAATCTCTTTTCTCTAACAGTCTTCTTTTTTTTTTTTACCCATGAGTGGGCTGGGCAGAGGACCATGGACCTGCCAGCAGCAGCAGAGATGTCACACGAGCATTTTGTCAGCTGTGAGGTGGGGCAGAGTGGCTGCTCCCAAAGGTTGCTCCCCTACAATTAAACCCAGTTCCTAGGGAAAGGGCTCAAATGTAAAAATTTAATACTAACTATAGCCTGTGCCCCCAAAACATGGTCCATCACTAAGTCTATTGAGCCTTGACCTACAACAGAATTTAACATTTCAGACTAAATTTCACACATTAAGCAATACTATTTACAAGCACAGAAGAGAAAGAAGAGGAGGAGGAGGATGGCGAAAGCACTTGTGCATTGTCACCTCAGTTCCACTGATGTTTCACAAGGATGGTGGTGGCTGAATGCCAAAGGAGCTGTTTAAAAACAGATTACACATACGTCCCTATGTCCCATTCAATTTTTTAATATAAAATACAGGACTGTAGCCTCTCACAAAGCTAACTACAACAGGCTGTGAGAGTCCCAGAGAGCTGAACAAGAAAACTGGCTTCAGGAAGGACACCTTGGTGACAACAACCCAGAAGGACCAGCATGGTAAAACAAGCTCGTCTGCGTGCTTGCCACAGCAAGAAGAGATGCTCTGAACCTACAGGCACAAGGCGGCTCCATCTGCCTAAAGCTTGCTGCAGTAGAGATGACTAGCAAGACATTTATTTACACATTAACATGAACTGCGGGATGAGAGCTGTAGTGGAGGTATGGAACAAAAACCACCATCGGCAACCACTAAAGTAGTCTGCAACAGCTCTGCACAGCCACTCACAAAAGTCATTCAAGTGCAGGTCACAGGATCTGTGTATGCTCATGTTCAGTTTTAGGCCATATTGCCTTACCCATAAAGATATTCCACTCAGCATCCAGGTCCCCCTGGTTGGCCAAGCAGCCCCTCATGACGTTGAAGCAGTAGTTGTAGCAGGGCTTCACTGACACCATCCCTTGGCAGTGTGGGCAGTACATCATCTTCAGCAGCGCTTGTGTACCCTGCGGTGTGGGGTTCACCTTTAAAAAAGAAAAAAAGGAGAAAGGAGAAGAAAATTAGCCCTTGGTCATTAAAGCAGAAAACCCACTTGCTTATCCCAGAGTGGATGGGAGCAATGGAACTGGAATGGGATCAGGCACTGCTGGACAGTCCAAATTTCTTGTTTTTAGAGTGCAGGGATGTGGGATGCAGATGGAGGGATCTGTCTCACCTCCTTGGGTGTAACAGCCCCTCAGGAAGCACAGCCAGCCCCACTGCAGCACCACAACACACCCTGTGTGTTGTGAGCCCCCCCTACCTACCAAGGCCCCAAGGATGGGCAACCCAAGGGACTTAACAGCACTGGAGCTCAGGGAAGGCAGCAAAAAGGGACTGAGCCAAAAAGCAGAATGCAAGACTGCACCATCCAAGCCCCACTGAAGATGATGCTGGGATTTCTTGGGAAAAATGACCAAGATGGGATGGTGGATACTATCCTCACACCAAACCTGCCAGGAGCACGCCCTCCTCCTCCACAGCTCAAGTCTTCCCAGACAATGACCCAGCAGGGCCCTTTGGCAGCTTTGGTGCTTTTATCTTGTATTCAACTCCTACAGCACAGAGTTTCCATGAGGCACACCCAGGTTCACTCATCATACTAAACATGGATGTCCCCTGCAGCCCATGGAGGTGGCAGAGCCAGCTTGTGTGGCTGAGCACAAGCTGCAGGACCCTGCTGCATCCTCTGAGCACGCAAGCAGAGCCATCTGCAGCAAACACCTCACCCCCAAGCCTGCAACTGTTTTCCAGTGACTCATGGTCATTCATGTTTGATTCATTCTCTGGCCTGGCCTCAAAGCATTCATTGAAAAGATTTCAGCTCCAGCACCACAGACCAGTGCCAATCATGTGGTGGGTCACTCTAAAGCACTGAACAGAGAAACTGTTCCCAGAGCAAGTTTAAAAATTATTTAGCCACACAGGAAAATGAAGACGTTAGCAGACATTAGCTGACAAACTAGAAGTGGTCTCTGGTGTTTTAAGCAATGTGCTCAAGACTTAATGTAAAAGGTGTTTCTGGTGAGCACTCTGAATAGGTTATGACCCAAGGCAGCACCAAAGGAGAAGACAGCCCGGGGGCAGAGAGACTCCATTCCATACAATGGCTGGAGATGTGGATGGTCTGGAAACAGATTCCATGGCAGAGCAGGTGACAGGACCGAGTAGAGACAGATGTACACAATGAAGATCTGGGACTAGGACTACAGGTACACTGAGGACATGCACTGTGAAACTGAACAGCATCTTCTGCAAAAACGACTGTCAGCATATCAAACTTAGGGGAACAGATTTTAACAGAGTCAAACCAGAAAACACCCTCACCACATAATTGGGCTGGCTTTGCTAATTACATCAGCAGATTTTTTAACCCTCTTTTCTTCTGAAGAGAGATGACAGATAAAGATCTGTGTGTTTCTGATGACTCCAGAAAGATCAGTTTCTCTCCAGCAGGCAAGAAAACCACTTAGTGAACCTTGCTGGACAGCCAAAATCCAGCACTGAGCTACATCAACTGTGGAAAATTCTCCTTTTGCCTTTCTAAGGCATCACTTCACTCCTTTTCTGTTTGAAAGGAGCCTTTTTGCCTGACGAGAAGAAGCCTGGATGCAGAAAGCTGTTTGTGGGGAATCTGATCCAGAACATACATATACATCTACCTATAGATATTTAGAGACCTAGCAGCTTTAAAGCAGAGTCAGTTCAGACTCTGGGAAGAGCCTGGGCAACAGAGACCACTTAAGTCAGATGAAGACTAGGGAAGATTTGGGCCCTTCCAAAAAGACACTGGAGAGCTGGTCACAGGGGATTTGGAGAAGGCTGAGGTACTCAATAACTTCTTTGCCTCAGTCTTCACTGGTAAGGCCTCTGATTCCACAAGTGAAGTCTTGAAAAATGAGGCTGTATACCAGGGGAAGCAGGATCCACCCACTGTGTGTGAAGAGCAGGTTCGTGAACACCTGAGAAACTTGGAGGTGCACAAGTCTATGGGACCAACGGGTCCTTAGAGATGAAGTTGCCTTTGGCAACTGTCCATCATATTTGAAAGGTCATGGCAGACTGGTGAAGTTCCCACTGACTGGAGAAAGGGGAACATAATCCCCATATTTAAAAAGGGAAAGAAAGAAGACCCAGGAAACTACAGGCCAGTCAGTCTCACCTCTGTGCCTGGCAAAGTCATGGAGCAGATCCTCCTAAAAGTGTTGCAAAAACACATGGAGGG
This sequence comes from Turnix velox, assembly GCA_013400935.1. Taxonomy (NCBI): domain Eukaryota; kingdom Metazoa; phylum Chordata; class Aves; order Charadriiformes; family Turnicidae; genus Turnix; species Turnix velox. Next base: position 234,273 of record VZTY01029368.1, read on the forward strand.
TGACACAGAGGTGATTGGAGG
>VZTY01029368.1:234887-277632 GCA_013400935.1 Turnix velox
GAATAGACAGGGTCTGATCCATCTTCAAGTCCATCCATCAGGCCAACGCTCCGGCGGGTCCTGAGAGTAACTTCTCAGTACCTGAGGGGGTCCTACAGAAAGGCAGGGGAAGGAATTTCTAATATGATATCGGATGGGAGGACTAGAAACAATGGATGTAAATTGGAAGGGGGTAGATTTAGACTTGACATAAGAAAGAAATTCTTTACAGTGAGGGTGGTGAAACACTGGAAGAGGTTGCCCAGAGAGGTTGTGGATGCCCCCTCTCTGGAGGTGTTCAAGACCAGGCTGGACAAGGTACTGGGTAGCCTGATCTAGTGTGAGGTGTCCCTGCCTATGGCAGGGGGGTTGGAACTCGATGATCTTTAAGGTCCCTTCCAACCCAGACTATTCTATGATTCTATGACTTAGAGTAGGAAAACTGAAAACAGACAAATGCAGAGGTATCATCTGCCATCCAGATTGTGCAGTTCTTGCATAATGGGAGAATTGCGGGGGGGTAGAAAAGGAAACAAAACAACATCTCACACCTGCAGATAGAGCTCTGAAGGAAGCTCCAGTTTCTCTGATAAAAATCTCCCCTGACACTTGCCCGTAGGTGCCAGGACTTCCACAACCAGTCTGAGAGCTGGCAGGTCCCAGCTGTCCCAGCACAGCTGGTCCTCAGAAGTGCTCCACATCTTCCTCAGGAGGAAGACTAGCAAAAGACTGATGGCAGCAGTGGGGCACTGGAGCAGTCTGCAGAGGGACATGGAGCAAGAGACTTTCCCAGACTGGTAGCAAAGGGTGACACAAAAAAGCTCTGTGTGTGGAGTGACCCAGGATGCACCTCCCCAGCCTGAGTTCTTTGTGGTCACCCCACAGTGTCTGCCCTGCTTTGGTATACCATGGAAGTGGTTGATCTTTATGAATCCTAACATATTCAGGGGAAACTGAAGCTGCTTTCTCATGTTCCATGGCAGATGACATGGGATGGTCACTCAGATCAGGTCCTTTCAACAAAAACCTTGGATGGTTTTAAAAGCAAATTGGGTTCAGCTTCATTTCTGAGGCAGGTTTGTGGCTTTGAGTCCACCACAGCGCTGAGGAAATGGGGTGATGAGAAGTCAAACCCCCACCTGCAGAGACTGTCATACCAGGACCAAACCACTGATGGCTTGAGGCTGTGGGGATGCTGTTAATTTGCAATGTACCTGCAGTTGAGGAGGAAGACAAAGAGGAAATTAATCTGTCCCAGTCTGGCATTTTATGGTGACAGAAAGTAACAGGAAAGCACAAGTAGAAATCAGTTCTGAAAGTTCCAGAGAAGACGATGAGTCATTACATGTTACAACAGTGATAAATTCTTAACTCCTATAATGGCTGTGGTGAGACCTCAAGCCCTGCCACGAGGCCTGTGGCCCATCCAGACCAACCCTGGCCATGTCTGTGGGCTGTGCCAATTGACACCCTGGTAATTCTTCGCAAGCTTTTAATGTGTGCTCAGCCACACCAGGTGAAAGCTCTTACAACACCATTGTATGTAACTGTAAATCTAGATATGCTTTGTTCTGGGCTTGCACTTATCTTGGAATGGAACTCAAGTTCATCCAAACTCTAATCTTGAATGACCCTCAAAAGCAAATAAACTCCTTTCCAACAAAGCTGAGCTGCAAAGAAAGCCTTATTTGCTGAAGAGGATTTACTCCATCAGAACTGAGTGGAGGCTGTAGCACACTGCAGTCAACATACTCTGTAAAAACTCCTAACTGAAGCAAATGCACTCCAACTCTTCCCTTTTATCTCCTGAAATGTATTTCCTTCCCAAGATATCCCGCACTGCTGCAGCTAAACAACTAAACTAAACTGGAGCATCCATGTCTATATGCTTTGTCAAATGTGAACATTAAAATCTGCTAATAGATGTGTTTTGGCACTACTCTTTATGTTTTTATAGAACTCGCTCCTCACAAATAAAAGATTTGCACCTCATCCACAAAAACTAAGGGAAAGGCAAACAATCCTGGATTTGATTCAAAACTGTTGTATAATTTTTGTTGAGACACTCCTCCTCCCAGCTTCACTGACTGGTGAAGGTACAACCATGTTCTTGCAAAATAACATGTCCCTTTCTTATTCCTCTCCCTCCCAAGGTATGAAGAGTTGAGGAGGGACTAAGTATTTGAGCCATGACTTGAGCTCCCACTGGCCATCAGACAAAGAGCCACAGTTCGTTCTCTCCCTCTGCTCTCAAGTCAAGATTAAGAACGTTAATAACAATACTGTAAATACTGTTGATAGGATAAGGATATGGGTATCCCCACAAATGATAAGTGCCTTTGCAAAAGAAGAAACTAGGGAACTTTTACAGACAAAGGCGTTGATTAAGACCAAACAATGTAAACAACAGATGTCACTGAAACTCAATTTCCAGAAGGAAACTGCTAACATAATTTTGGTAAGTATCAGGCTTTGGTTTTTGTATTAAGCATACTGGGGGAACCTGTAAATCCCAATTACCTTGGAGCTAGTGGTAAAAGGGGCGGGGACATCTGCAGCTGGGAAAAAATTAGGATAAAAGGAGGCTGCGCCCTCCAGAAACTTGAGAGACCCCTCCTAACGATTGTCTTGAGGGACTCTGTCTTTATTTGAATAAAGTCAACTCTTTTTCAGGACTCATCTGTCTCCTCTGTGAACATACAGGGAACAGGGGTTTTCCAAACACTGTCAGCTCTAATGACTATAATAATACTAATAACTCAGGCTTCCATATCTTCCGAGCCTGCCCAGCAGTGACACTGCCAAGTGAGCAGCACAGCCACCAGAAAACAGAAAAATCCAACCCTCTGAAAATTATCATGGTGGAATTACTTGATTTATACCATGTTTTCTTTGCAGAATAACTGAATGAGGGGCAGCACTGTATAAGGAAGACCAAAGGAGTAATTTCTCAGCCACACAGAAAGATGATTTCATTACTTCCAAAATTAACTGCAAAGCAAACTGAAGGCTGGCTCCAGGTGAGCAGCCCCAACTTGGACAAGTGAAGTGCCATTGCATTTTAGGACCAACACAACCTTGTGTCATTTTTGCCTTCCTTAGTGTTGTACAAGAGCATCATCCTTGCACAGGCTGCCACAGACATTCTACTTGCTGTGAAGCAGGATATTACTGAGCAGCTTTTGGTTTACTTCTCCACCCCCAAATATTCCAATTTAAGTATTTTGGAATGAGCAACACTTTTAACCAATCCTGCTGGCCTGCTGCTAGCACATGAATAATTTAGAAAGCTTCTGGTTTAACCACAGACTTGGGACCCTGAAGTCTTGTACAAGGCAGCCCATTCAGCAGCAATACTTGGGAACTGCAGCATCCTGCATCTCCTCGGTATTCCCTGCCCATGGCCTGTCTGTCACAGAGCACAGTGTGAGGGAAAGCGCAACAGTACATTTGATGCTTGATTCCCAACTCACAGCTTGCTTTTCACTCCTAGCTAGATAGGACACTGTCAGTGAGGAATGGCAGAGCTCCAAGAACCACACTGCCCAACACTAACTTGCCCAGCCTTAACACTGATGTGTCAGAAGGGGAGCACCGTGTGCTTGTCTCTGCCACATGGCAGAGTCTGACCTCAGAAAGCTTCTACACCAACCACCCAAGAAGCAACATCAGAGTCAGGTCAGCATCTCTGTCTCTCTGTCCTCAGAACCACCACGCTTTTCCAAAGTTTATTACCCAAAGCACCTGCCCCTCCCAGTTTCAAGAGACTCAGCAGATATTAAGAGGATGCTCCAAATAAAGTAAAACAGCAAAACGACTTATCTAGGCAGCTGCACACGAAAAACTTCATTAAGTTATCCCTTACATTGTTTTAGAAAATCAGCAGCAGAACTATGGTGTGAAGAGAGGAAAAAAAAGTAAAAAACCAAACAACTGGAAGTCTCCTGCCTGATACCATCAGTTCCAAACCTGCAGCTGAATCAATGTGTGCTCTCAGCATGTTAAACCCGACCACTGCCACTCCAACATGCCTGGAAGGCTGTGCCTAACACAGCCCCTCAGATGGCTGGAGCAGAGGCAGATGCAGCCACATTCTTGGCAGGTCTTCTCACGGTCATCTTTGCTTGGTATTGTTTTCTGCATTGATGTTTGCCCTTGACACATGGAATGCAATACGCTTGTGTGTGGCAGCCCCTCAGGCTGGCTCCACAGCTTATACCTCAATGCCCGGACACCATGGTTTCTGTGCAGGTCCCTCTGCAGCATAGAGAAGGCTCCTCAGCTGCCCATGAAGCAGCAGCATCTGCCCCCCATCTCACAAGACACACAAGGAACATAATTAATTTCTGCTGGGATACTTTACTCTTTCCCAAAGGCTGCCCAGCTTCACTGGATATAGGAATCCAAAACCAGTTAGAGGTAGAAGGGGCCTTGAAAGCCATCCAGTGCTGCCCTGCCCCAGCCCTTTCACCCCACTCCCCTGCCCTGGGCAGGGACACCCCCCACCAGCCCAGGCTGCTGATGTGGCAGAAAATGTCACTGGCAGTGATTTAACTGGGCTGGTTTGAGTGCTTCAGGATGGATTAGGGGTTGGGCAGGTCTCTGTCTCCTGAAGGTGAGGGCAGGAAGGTCAGAAGAAGGCAGCTGAGGGAAGTCCTGGAGGCCCCTGACACCTTGCCATCCACCCCAGGCCAGGACACATCTCTAGAGGGCACAAACAGCATCTGAGGTTTTCATTCTGGATCTGCAGATTAGGAGAATTTTGTACTTTCTTGGGTCCAAAGTAGGGAATTTGAGGGGTGAAGAGCCGAGCATCAAAACTGTGGGCTTTAGACACAGTTTGATAAAGTCTGTGCTTTATCCCCACGGCATGTCTGGGCTGCGGCACAAAGCTTCTGATGCATCCATTTCTGAATCAGAGTAATTTCTGAACATTCTGTCTCAGAAATAAGCCTACCAACAGCTTTTCAATTTTCTCTCTTCATTCTCCTCTTTCCTCCCAAACTCATGAAAAGCAGCATCTTTCCAAAGGGATCTCTGGTGAAGATGTGAAAATACATGGGGTTGTTAAAAAACCATCGAGGGTGTTCTGTAAAGGGCTTTTTGCTCTCCTGACAGCAAAAAGCATATGGATCTTGTATTACTCATCTTGGGGATTTTCAACTAAACATTTTAATTCACTTGTTAAAAAACGCATTAAAAGTAAAATTTATTTGCATCACTTTGGACAGTCTTGTTTCATAAAGAGTAATGGAAAATATATCCCTCAAATTAATTCCTGGTATTTGCAGTCATCTCTCTAGAACTATTGAGTAAAAATACTGAGGAAGCAAAGTCAATAGAGTCATTACACGGAACTCAGCAAAGCCAGGCTAATCTAAGTGTAATGTGACAAGAGCACCAACGCAGCCATGATGCAGCTTTTTTTCTTTGGGAAACTCAAGCTGTTGCAGAATTTCCAGCACAACTTGTGAAACCGAAGTGTAAAGTGCATTGACTCCAATGCACGTGAGCTATTTCTGCAGCAGAATGGATCTCCACATAATCTTCTGCACTGGAGCAATTAATTCTAAGGCTGAAAGCAGTTCTACACTCCAGAATCATCAAAAGGGAAAGACAAATCATGACGCCACCTCAGGTTCAGGACTCTGATGCCTCACAGATGCAGGGACCATGGCCTTTGTGGTCCTGTGTCAATGTGTGGAGACATTTTGATGAATTCTGTGCAGATGGAGCACAAAAATGATCCCAAAAAATGGTCACTGTCTACTGAGGGACTGCACATTCCTGGAACTGTGCTGGGGCTCCCACCCCAACATCTCATCCATGCCCTCCCACAGAGAAAACTCTTTTTCCCTCTCTTCCTGACCAGAGTTTCGACCACAACCCCATACAGCCAGAAACAGTAGCTGGAGTGACCAACCCACTACATCTGTCAGGCCCCTGCTAAAACTGATTTTACCAGGAACATCTGAGCATTGAGTGTGGCACCAAGAACAACTGCGTCCTTTCCTGTCCATATGGCTCTGTATTACTGTTGCCATCAGTCCTGTTTGCTCATGCTAACAGCCTCTCTCCCTTCCTGGGATCGTGGAGCAGATCATCAGCTATTCCATAATAGGTGCCCACAAAAACCATGACTTGCTGTCATTTGAAGGTAATATTATGAAGATACAGCCATTATGCAAGCAAACAGTTATCTCCAGTGCAGCAGGTACTTCCATTTCCTGCTTGTTGCTGTTCCCTGGGCATGAGGACAGCACTGACCTGGGGAACAGCCCTGCTGCTGGGCTGCAGCACTGGCTGGTGGTCTCCCCACACTGTGACCCTAGCAAGCAGTGGCATACCCATAAAGAGTTTGGTCCTGCCTGCACTCAGCTGCTTTCAGGTACCCGCTGGGGTCAACAGGGAAAGATGTGACGCACCACAGGTCCACAGGACATAGAGAGGTGGTTTTGCCCCTCTACTCAGCACTGGTGAGGCCCCACCTGGAGTACTGTGTCCAGTTCTGGAGCCCTCAACGTAAGAAGGACATTGAGCTGTTGGAGCAGGACCAGAGGAGGGCCATGAAGATGATCAAAGGCCTGGAGCAACTGTCTTATGAAGACAGGCTGAAGGAGTTGGGGTTGTTCAGCTTGCTGAAGAGAAGGTTCTGGAAGGACTTCTCAATACCTGAGGGGGGCTACAGAAAGGCAGGGGTAAGACTTTTCAATAAGATATGTGATGGGAGGATTAGAAATAATGGATGTAAATTGGAAGGGGGTAGATTCAGGCTTGACATAGGAAAGAAATTCTTTACAGTGAGGGTAGTAAAACACTGGAAGAGGTTGCCCAGAGAAGTTGTGGATGCCCCCTCTCTGGAGGTGTTTAAGGCCAGGCTGGACAAGGCACTGAGCAGCCTGGTGTAGTGGGAGGTGTCCCTGCCTATGGCAGGGGGGTTGGAACTCGATGATCTTTAAGGTCCCTTCCGACCCGAACTATTCTATGATTCTATGAATAATCAGAAGATGGAGCTCACCGTGGACACTTTGCTGATGACATCACGAGCGACAGCAAGACCCTGTGCAAAGGTGCGGGCAGCCACAAATGCTCGCGTCACTTGTAGCTTCAGCTTCCGTGGCACATCCCCAAAAGGCTTCAGCTGCTCTGTGTACTTGCTGACACACTCCAGGTATTCGTCTGTGAAGTGATACTGGGGGTTGACCAGGCGGAACATGCGCTCCAGCAAACGTGCCCAGAAGTCATTGAGCATCTCCTCCAGGTTGACGTTGCCACCCACGTAGTAGCGCTTCAGCTCCACGAAGAGGTCCTTGAACAGCTCCGAGTTCTGCATGTACAACCGGCCATACGTCCGCACAAACATGTTGTTCAGAGACTTCTCAGCATTTTCCAGAAGCTCTTTGAAGAACTCTAGGGAAGAGTCAGAGAAGACAGTGTCAATAGGGAGCGTTCACATGCTGCTACAACTACTGCCATTGATCATTGTACAAATCTCAACACACTGACAAGACGCAGCAAAATGGAAAAGAGTCAGCCAATTTCTTGTTACTGTTCAGCATCTTAAAACACTCAGATTTCAAAGCAGAAGACTATGGCAAAGAAAAAAAAATTTTAAACAGACATTTTGCACAACTAGGTCTTTTTAATTCTTTTCAAATAATTTTCTGAAATGAATTAACAATTTTTAATATATTTTAAAACCAAACTAAAAAAGATTCTTTTTCCACCTTGGACTTCTGACAGCCTTCAGGCCAGGGCCTCTCTCCAATAACCCAATTGGTCCTGACTGTAGATAGGGTTTCAGGTGTTTGTGGCAACAACAAAAAAACCCACAATTAAGTCAGAAATTGCTCATAATCCAAGAGCTAAACATTTGGCATGAGGACAACAAAGAGGCTTTTCAGATGGCCAAGCACTGGGCAGGGCCCTTGGGTGGGTTTCATGTCTTTCTAAAAGCAGATCCTCCCACAGAGCAGACAGCCCGGTGCTGGGAATGGCCACTGCTCAAGTGCCGGCACCACATCTTGGCAGTGCCACATAACATGTCTAGTGCTGATAATGAGCTCAGCTGATGCTGTCTGGCACGTCAGACACATCTCCCAGTCTGGTTTTAAAGAAACAACGAACCCAAAACCTCCTCCTCCAAGGCAAGTGCCACCACAGCTTTTGCACATCTGCTCAAGCAGAGGCACCCCTTGCCCAGCCTCTGCCTTGGGGACTGGTGTAGATCAGCTAAAATAAAAAACCCAGTAGTGGAGCAGTCTGTTCAGTCAACTGCATTTTGGGCCATTTAGAACAAAAGCCCATGCTTTGCTGCCCTTGCAAAGGGGTAAGGGAAGCAGGGGGTAGGTGCCAGCAGGATGATGACAGTGCCAACCTGGGGCATGGGCACAGCCTCTCCAACATCACATGGGCCATGAGACATATTATTTCATGCATGGCACCAGCAATTGCAGATTCCAACCTCTGCCTTTCTGTGACTCATATTCAATAACCATCATTTAATAAAACATGGCTTTCTGTTTTTCTTGAACCTTAAAGGAGTAACACTTGGAAGCAGAAGCTGTTAGGAGGGAGGAGGAAATTTTGGCCCAGCATGAATTTAAACCTTGTTAAAATGTATTACAAGTATGCTGGATTTCAGCTTTTTGTCTTCAAAGTGCTCCAGTACAAACAAAGGCTAACACAGAAAACATTTTCTGGGAAAACTGAAACATTCCTCGAGTTCCTGAGGAACAGAGTCATGGAGCCAGGGCTGACAGGGTTGTGTATAAGGCAGCTTCCGAGGAGCTCAAGAGAAATGATCCGGGGAAGAAGAAACACCCGACATATCCTCTGTCCAGCATCAGCAGGAACCTCCACTTCAGTTCCCATGACTGGCATTTCCTCTCCAAGAATTTTTTCTATAGAGTTTATACTATAGAGATTAGCTTGGTGTATATTAATTTCTAATTCACTTAATCATCTTGAACGGTCACTTCCTTCCTTTACTCACCAAGTAAGTCGTACATTGAAGTAATTCTGCACTAGGCTTTTGCAGATGCATCTGCAAACTCTTCAAAGATTTTGAAATTTATATTGATGGGAAATCTATTAAATACTTCCAACCATCAACCAAACTATGGGAATTAGTGATGGACCCAGCAGGTGGGCCTGCACAGCAACACCATCCTTCACACAATGCACAGCACTCAGCTCAGTCAGCAGGAGCCATGGAACGAGATGCATCACTGGGGCTTATTCTGGCTGTCAGCATAATCACAGAATCACTGAATGTCCTTAGCTGGAAGGAACCTTTTGGATCATCGAATCCAACCATCAACCTGACTCTGACATGAACCACTCCTAAACCATATCTCTAAGCTCTGTGTCTGTCCAGCTCTTAAATACCTCAAGGGATGGTGCCTCAACCCTTGCCCCAGGCAGCCTGTTTCCAATGCTTGATAACCTTTCTGGAATAAAAATCGTTCCTACTATCCATCCTAACCTTACCCTGGCACAACTCAAGGCCATTTCCTCTTGTCCTATGACCTTCTTCTTGGGAGAAGAGACTGAACCCATTCTACACCCACAGATTCTGTTTCCCTGTCAAGATCTCAGCTTGGATACAGAGAGGTCTTACTGCGCAAACCATGGGCACAGGTGTCTGCAACCAAGAGAAGAAAGCCCTAAAGGGCTTTTCACGACTGAAATGATCTGACCAGCAGCTCCTGACATCTAATTTGATATTAACTCTCCCCTTTGCAGCAACAAGCTGATTAGCAAACACCAAAGGTAACCCAGCATTAACCTTGCCACCGCAAGAAGAAAAATGGCAGGTTCCTCTCTCACGTCTTGACTGTTTGCTGGGTAAAATAAACAGTCACCTTTCATTTGTATTAGAAGTTGACTGGTTCTCAAACAAAGCAAACACACAAAGGCCCGGGTTGCTTATTTTACAACACTGTAAAAGCATGTTTTACAGCTGCATTGCAAGCAATCTGTCCTCGTTAAATTATAACTCTGACAGCCTTCCCATGAAATGCTGTCAAATGCAAACATTTTTCACGGCCAACGAATCCTATGGTGCCGGCAGGAGGGCAGGCTCTCTCTTCCCCCTCACTTATCTTGTTTAAACTCCCAGGAGCTGAGAGTTTAAGGGCCAGCTCCTCTGCCAACAAATAACATTGAGGGCTCATGCGGCATGGGCCTCACCAGCCCACCTGTAGGGGCTTACATGTGGCTTGAAGGTCTCCCTGGTTCTCCTGAATAAGAACAGAACACAGAGAAACACCTCAGCTACATGGAGAGGATGAATAAAGCACTGAGTTAACTTGGCTCAACAGCTGCAGTTCAAGAAACTCAAGCTAGTCCACATTTCATTGCTTCAGCTCCCCCTCAGCTCCACCCTGCCACTGCAAAGATGTCTTGTGGCTTGGAGTGATGCTCAGGAGGACACAAGCAGGGGCACAGGTACCACCACAGCGATCTGCAGCAGAGCTGCCCAGTAGGACCAGAGTCACTGAACGTTTCCTAAGCTCAAGAAGAAAGTGGAAAATTTGTCTGTATTGCAAAGGAAATTCTGCAGCGGCTCCTCACTTTGATGCTCAAAGGAAGATGACATTTCCAATGCAATTAACTTTCAGAGATAGAAAAGGAAGTAATCTACAGTCAGGCAATCTACAGCTCTGGGCTCTGTTTATTCTTTTAACACATTTGAATTTCAAGGGTAGAATTTCAATGCCCAAAACTTGGGGAAAGCCTAAAGATGTCACGAAATGGAAAGAAAGGCTGGGTGTCAGATATTGCTTCAGCAAGAGTCCTGGAAGCAAACAAACTAAAAAAAACCTATCTCTGCTTGGGAACAAACTCTTCTATTAAAGAACCACAGAAGGAAACACAACCCCAGTTACTTGGCAATTTCCTTATTTTCAGGTAGTAAGATGTATTTACCGATTTGCAGCTTGAGGGCAGCCCAGCCCTGTCAATGACCCAGAAGAGGAGCAATCCATTCTCCCCCAAGGAGTCCCACAAATACCAGTCCCCATGGCCAGAGTCATCCCACACCATCTTTCTTGTCACACTGTGGATAAACAAGGTACTTGAAGGAACTACCAACTTGACAAATCCCACCTCCAGACAATACATCTCCTTCTCTGGATTTTTGTACCTTATTTTTTTTTTCAATCTTGGACTCACAGGTCTCATCTGAAAATACCCTTTCCTTGAGGAAGAAGCGATGCAAGATTCTTACTCTCTGCACAGACATTTTCAGATATACTTAAGAGCTGGATTTTCATCCCAAGGAGGTTTTGATGAGGAGAGCCTGCACAGTCCTACCTAAAGGAAAGACAGCTCCCAGAAATTAGACAAACACATGGAAGGGCACATTTCTTCTCACCCACAGGCAGGTCTGGCATGTGGCAGTGCCAATGACAGTAACAGCAGCAGAACTGCCTAGCCTGAGATGGCTTATACCACCACAGGCCAAGCCATGCTCTAGGTAGGGAGACCTCATCTCTGAACCCACCACCCACCACTGCAAAGTTCTGCCTTTAATTTCCTGGTCTCCAACAATGAAACACATTGATTTCAGCAAATGATTTCCTGGAGAAAAGCACAGCTCAGTAGCACACCACTCACTCCTCCTGCAGCATCTGCAGTGTCAAACCATGAGCAGCCCAGGGTTTAGCAAAAAGAACTCACAGCTTTTAGAACAAAGAAAACCTCAAGAGCAGTGCAGAAAAGGCAGAGCCTTACCCACGGGCTCTGCAAGGCTGCTGAACCAACACACTCTCCATCAGCCCATCTTGGCTATGTTCAGGTATGCTGATATCCTTAACAAAAATCAGAGCAGGGCAACCAGGCACCTTCCTGCTCCCTCAGGCTACCCTAAGACACAGACACACTCCATTTCCCTGTTTGCTTCCTTGGAGCTGTGTTCTCAACAGGCCACACTCTGTTTGAGGTTTCCAAATTGCCAATGCAAACAGACAACAGATGGACAGGTAATTAATTACTCAACACACTTTAAAAAACAAATAAAACCAGGCTCAAACATGCAGAGGAAACACACTGAAGTTTTACGATCACAATAAGTTTCAGATAATTTGCCACTCAGCTTTTTGGGTCCAGATTATGATTAATTAAGGACTGCCTGTCTTACTGAAACCTTTAATTTGTCTGTCTGTGTAGACGATTATGCTTTCTAGTGAGCACAGGAGAAGACTGCCACAAAGAGATAAATTATATTTTCTTGTAAAATGCTTTACTTCTGAAGTGTCCTCAACAGCACAGTGGATTCCTAGATGGACATTCAAGCCATGGCCACAAATTCTCTGGAGCCAGCACCCTTTTAGGAGCATCTTTGGATGCAAACTCCATCCTGCAGCTGTTCCCACCAGGGAAGCAACATTCAATCCAGAGAAATAAAAGGAATTTGGAGGAAAAAAAAATAGATGAATGTTTCATAGCTCTTTTCACCTTGAAGGCACAGCTGTCCATAGCCATACTATCTAGTCCAAAGGAAAAAGACTTTTTTTCCTAAATGTGCCTCTCTATTTTAATATGCCTTTACTTCTTTCATTGCACACACCATATTTGTAATTTTCACTGGGGAAAAACAAGCCATCGCTTAACAACCTTTCTCCAGAAGTGCTGAGAAACTAATGAGTGCACAGTGCTAACACATTTATTGAGTATGAGCTCAGAAAGGGCAGGGCACATTCACAAGCTGTTCCTCTGTCCTGTTCTCAAACACGTGGGAAGGACACCAAGTTTGAAGAAGTAGAAGCTTAAATTGCACCATTGACACAGCAAGAGCCCTGACATGTGCAACCTGGAGAGCTGAGATCACCCTCCCAAACCTTGTTTGATTAGTGAAATGTTTCAAAACATGTTTCTAAACAGTTCAAAACAGCAACTGTTACAGTAGCAGTCTTAGAGGAATGAAAAACTACTCAGAAATGTCAACAACTCCACCAGTACACATGGGAGCAGGTCCCAAGGAGCCCACAAGCAATTCAAGCCTGTACACAGGGTAGGTGGCTCCACTGTACAGGAAGGAGGAAGAGAGAGTTAATTTTAAACAGACAAACAGTAGCTCATTGACAGGTTGAACAGCAACTAGTAACCAGAGAGCAGCAGGCACAGTTCCTGTAGCCAAGAATCGGCTGCCCCCATCGGCACTTTTAGGGAAAAACAAAATCAGAATCGTGAAGAGCAGTTTACCTGTGATCTGTGATAGCGGGACTGCTGGGACGCAAGACACCAGAAGACTCTTTGGCCCTCCATGCTTTGACCATTGCTGAAGATTTGCAGTTTCAAAAGCTCATATTCTTCCCCCATCCCCCTCCAGGGCAGAAGTCTCCTCCCCTTTGAGATCTCCTGAGACAGCTCAGGATCTGGCTGAGGCCATCCCACTGCTGTCATAACAGCATCATCTTCTCAAAAAACAAGACTAATAAACAGCTAAACTGAACAGTGCCTTTTGTACCTCCTTCAAATCTCCAGCTGGAGATGACCCAGTTGAAAGAAAACAAAGAATAAACAAGATTCCAGGGCACAGACAGCAGATTATTTGTCTCAGCACAAAGACCACAAATGGGATTTTCTAAAGAAAGTGTGCTGCTGGTTGCTCCCCCGTTTCTCTTACACCACTCCATCCCTGTCATGAGAACGGCAGGGCCCAAATCCAACCTGAAGACCCATCTCTCAGCAGAAGGCAATTGTTGAGTTTCTGCAAAATGTGAGAGAATTTTGCACTTGTTTTTGCCCTGGCTGGAGAGGAAGGAATGAGGCTGTGTCTTCATCTAGATGGGAGTGGCAGCAGACAGGCAAACTGCATTATTTCCATGTTAATGAAGCTGTCACCCATCCCTGTACTCGCCAGAGGACAGGTTGTAATGGAGCCCTCTCCACTGCACAGTTTTATTTAGAAGCACAGACTCCACATGGCAGCCATCAAAGGGCCATCAGGTCCCCACTCTCAGCCCTCCTGCCATGCCACAACACTCAAGCCGGCTCCTGCAGAGACAAGGTTGTGCCACCCCAGCATTGTGGGTGCTGTGGGCACACACACCAGCAGGACAATGCCCCAGAACTCTGAGTCTGCAGGTAGTTTCCCATAGAAGAGTTAAGGTGAGACAAATAGCTGCCAACTGGCAGCTATTTCAGTAAAGCTGAGTGCCCCATTGCTCAGCCAAATTCCAACTATAGGAGCGGTAGGCTGGGCACCAGCACTCTCATCTTTCACCCTCTTCCTGCCTTTACACTGCCCAGAGCAGTCAAGACAAAACCACCAAAAGCTTCCCCTCATCCATCCTGCCTCCATTCCTAATGCTTCTCAGACACACATCCAGACCTAATCCTTCCTGGAGACACAGGTGGAAACTAAGGATTATCTAAGGGCAGGGGGTCCCAGCTGGTGAAGATGAGATTTAAAAAAAGAAAGAGAAAAAAAACATGGTGAGGGGGACACAACGCATGGGTTAGAGCCCTGACTGCTATAGCTGCTTCTGTGGCTTGAGGTGTCACCACACTCACACAGCTTTGTGGCTTTCCCATGTCTGTCCCTGCCATGCAGAGAATCACACTGGCATAGTCAAGAGAACCTCCACCTCAGACTTCTCAGTGAAGCCCATGATCATGTATGCCCGATGTCAAAATTTGACACATCTTTATCTTAAAAACATCTAGCAATAGGGAATCTGGAACGTTTTTTTATTAAAAAAGCATTTCCCTTGCAGCTGAAGATATTTACCTTACCACTAGGCTTAGACTAGGCTGGTGGTTTAACTTCCAACAGTAGAGATCCTACAGAGCATACAGAGTTACACTGTAAGCAAATATTTAGATGGGATCTATAAGATATGGGACGCCAAAGCTCCAGTCTCCTCCCAGTGATTGCAAACTGAACACATGCGTGAGGATCTGATGCTGTTGCATTATGCACTAGGAGCTGAAATTACTTCTGGTCAGCCCTCTGGGGACAGATAATCAGCGGCTTGTTCCATGCTCCTGATTAAGAGGAGATAATCCATTTCTGTATGGCTTTGGTGTCAGATCAGAGTAATTCTGGCAAGAGTTCCAAGAGCACACAGCGCTCCAGCAACAGCTGATGCAAATGCTGTAAGAACCACAGGGCATCGCGGCCATCATCCAAAGGACATGTTGCTGTTCCTACTGACCTTCTGCAGTGGCAGCTGCAGGAAAGGTCAATAACATAATGGGGCGGCAGCACAACTTTGCCTCTCCAGCCAGACTCTGATGTCAAGGCTGAGAGATGAGCAGCCAGGGAACCCACATCAAAGAGATCCAAGGGGTTGGAGGACACAGTCTGCTTCTTGAGCTACACCCCAGAGCAGCCCTGGGCTTGCACAAGGGCCATTAGTCCATCTGGCTGGGAGACAGTTACAGTGAAGGGAATTCGTTTGTCAAACAAATAATGTTTGTCCCAGTCCTTCTGCATGGCTGTGACATGGAAAGTTCCTTGTCAGTCAGAGGAAAGTGCATGACTCTTCTGCATCAGCTTTATTTTCACTGGAATGGATTTAACTACCAGCACTCAAACTGGAGCATGGACCCAGGCAAAGAAAGATCGCTGTAAGAGATCACTTGCTTTTCCAATCTTATGCCAAGAGGTCAGGATAAATATATGAGTCTTGATAGTTTCTCCTCCCTATAGTTTGGGCACGCTATATAAACAAGTGTGGGATGAACAAGGCGGGATGAGGAGAACTCAAAAGCACAACGCAGAACTGACCAGAGCTGATTTGATGACAAAGCAGTGGGACCAAAGGAAGGCAACACCACACCATAAACAGCTAATTACCAACAGCAGGTTCTTAAACACAACTACCACTGTAGTCTGGGGCACAGCACCCCAGAACTTCTGTAAAAGAGTCTGAGGAGTTCAGAGGGGAGATTCTTCAACCTGCCCCAGCTACCAGCAAGAGCACTGCCTGAGAAGTGATTTCTATGTCTTCAGCCTCGAGATGGCTGGGATGGAGGCAGAGCAGCAGTCATAATTAAATGATGGATGATAGTAATCAGATCATCTCTGCTTCCACCCCAGGTAAAATTAAAAAAAATCCCCTAAATCAGCTCTGTCTGCAGCAAATGAAGACTCAGATCTGATACTAGCCCATGCTCAAAGACAGGACAATTAGCCTTTGGGACAAGCTGAGGAGACTGCTCATTCTCCTTCATTAGTTTCATACAGGGCAGAGAAACGTCCTCCAGGGACAAGCTGAAGACAGCAGGTCTATCATCCCCCTACCATATCTGCCTGCCAAAGACTCCCAAGGCTAAGACCAGGATGAGTCCAGCACAGGGCATGCTGTGAGGGCCTGACCAACAAAGCTGCTTCTGATCTCAAACCCCACCTATTTTGAAGTCTCATGCTCTGACAGGCCACCAGTACAGCTTTGATTAATATCACCCAGCCACCCTGCAGCCTTCTCTCACCTTACAACAAGGCAGGCACATCAAGAAACACACCTGCAACACCATGGGGATGCCAGACCAAGGAACCCTGCATGCTCTACGTTTTCAACACGGCCTCATTGTTCATTTAAGGTGAAGCAGATGCTGCTTTTCTGGTCTCTTTGAAAGGGCTTATCTACATGGTGGATTTCATTAAGTTCCTTGTTCTGCATTTAATAAGCTTGCAAGTCTAGACACTTTGGTTCTCTCTCTATTGCCATTTTGGTGTACCAGCAGGTAAAGATAACAGAGGTTAAGAGGGAAATATTTAGCCAGCAGATTTAGATGCTATCAAGATGATTGTGTAATTGCAGTTTGACTCACTGCTATTTCATGCTTTATTGCTGCTCACAGAGTGCCAATCCTTGAAAGGCAGGGGCTGCGACCTGCTGAAGTAGCAGAGAGGAGGTCCCTGGGGAGTTCAAAGTACAGACTTAGGGACATTAGCAGAAAATCCATGTTGAACCAATGATCAATTAAGGGAGAAAACAGTTCAGAGAAGCTGTGCGGTTGGGATTACTATTCTGAGGGGCAAGTGTAACAACAGTCTTGGCAACCCTGTCCTCATGCCACTTCAGGCACTTTCATATGCAATGGGGTGTTACCTCATTCCCCAAGCCAGGGACAACCCTGGCAGGAGTCTGAAGCCTCGCTTCTTCCTCCTAGGGATGTCCAGAACTGGAAGCACCAAGGCACCTGCAGAGCACCATGGCACCCATCTTGACCAAGAGCTGGGCAGCCAAACTCAGACCTGCAGAGGCTGCTGCAGCCCAGGCCTGGGCACCAGCTTCAGCTGTTTGCAGAGGGATGCACCTTGGTGTGAAGAGAAAGGTGCCTGTCTGTGAGATGGGCAGCGCTGGAAGAGTCTGTGCCAAGCTACCTGTGGAGGGACCTTCTCCCTGCAGCTCCCATGAGCCAGCTGCACCCTGAAGAGACCCAGACATGACAATGTTGCAAGCAGTGCAGACACTTCACTGTCCAGAGCAGACATTTGTCTATTGGCCAGTGTTGCTGCTTGAGTCATGGGCACTCAGCCAAGACTGGGTCATTTTGCCCCTGAACCTGAATCACACTTGAACCCTCAGCCTCCCCAAAAAATTAGCTCCTGGTTTAGGTTCAAAGGCTAAGGAAGATGGATACAAATCCTGCTGGCTCATACCATGCTGGGCAAGATCAGCAGTTTAGTATGTTGAAGCAGTAAGACACACACGTTACACACACCATGGTGATGATCAGAAAGAAAGAGACGTCTCTTTTGAAAGCAAGCAGCAATGTTCCACTCTCTCAGAACTGCAAAATAAGGCTCTGCCCCCTGAGCTACCATGAACTTGTCCAGCAAAGACAGAGGCAGAGCAGGCTGCTCTCTCCTTGCACAGGGAACAACAGGATGGAGATTTTTTTGTATTTTACCCAAAGGAAAGCAAGTTCAAGGTCTCTGTACTTACCATCAAACTTCTTATATCTGGAACTAAACATGGTCTGTAGGTGATTGCTTGGCTCTATGACAGCGTTTCGGAAGTCGTGTTTACTCTGTTGACTGTATTTCTCCTCCATCTCTTGAGAGCAGCACGTGTAGCCTTGTGAGCAGACCTTCAAGTGTTCACCTGCAAATCAGAGAGGAAAACACCCCAAGTTAAAAGGATTCTGTGTGCAAGGACAAAGAGGATGGCTTGTGAGGCAGGGGGTGGCACCTGCAGTACTGTCCCTTCCAATGAGACTCCCCCACTGTGAGCATTGGGTCAAGCACATCAAAACCCAATTCTGCAGAGGAGCTTGTCTTTCTGCTAGAATGTTAAAAAGCATCTTCTTACATATTAAGTTAATAAACAGATACTCATCTTCACAGACTGAGAAACAACAATTTCACCTGAATATACTATGATATTTACCATTAAGCTTTTGCTGAGTATTTTAAATACTTCCAATTAATTCAGTCAACACACAACAGAGTATCAGCGGCAATGGTCCTTTGCATAGAATCACTGAATGGTCCAGGCTGGAAGGGATCTTTCAGATCATTGAATCCAACCATCAACACAATTCTGACAAGAGCCATCCCCAAACCATATCTCACATCCTGCTTTTGGAACAGATAAATCCTTTTTTCTTCATCTGCAATTGCCATAGGAGAACTAATCTCTCAGGAGCACTGTTATCACCAATAAAAACCTTCTCTGTGAGGAGAGGACTTCTCTGTGAGCCTGCCTGACCAGTGAGGATTGAAAAAAAGCAAGTGTCCAAATGCAGCTGCTTTATTTCACTTTGAATCTCTTCGTTCCCACTACAGTGCAGGGCTGTGGCTCTTAGACACAACACGAGACAAATAAGCAGCAGAGAAGAAATAAATGCAGCGAGAGCAAAGTCTGCTTTCACAGCATCAAACTGATTTAATTCCAAAAGTCTTGAAGGTTTGAGTTTTTTTCTAAATTTCTTCTGGAGGGCGAGGATGCTGAGAATATTTTTCCTGAAATGCCCCATCTCAGCCCCATTCCTCCCAGAATGCATAGTCTAAGCCCCATTTTCCTGCTGCGTACCTGACTTTGGGGGTCAAGACTTCTACATTTCTCATTCCTTTCTTTCCAAGAGGTAAATCTCTGCCTGACTTGGCTAACACAGATCTACCAACAGCAGGGTTTCTATTCTTAGTAACACCCTGCAAGTGCTACTGAAGTAGTCACAGATGCCCCAGAATCCCTAAAATATTGATTTTAGCAACAACTTCAATTTATTTACCATAAAAAAGGGGAAAAAAAATCCCAATATATTTCACAAATACAAGTAACAGTTTTATATCTACTTACACTGTTAAATAAAATTTGCCATCCCACCTATTGCTACAAAGCAGGATCCTTTTTCTGTGCTTCCTCTCATCCCAGATTTGCACATGGACATTTGCACACAGACTTACTTAGAGTAAGTCAGGCTTACAGAGATTCCATTTGGTTGATCGTTAAGAAATTATGCTCCAAAATGCAACTCAGACATTCAGAAATGAATGACCCAGCAACCTAATTATGGCAGATATTTCTGTCATGTTACCACTATGTGGTCTTGGCTGGAGATCAAGAATTAGCTCTGTCTACAGGAACCAAGGAACTCTGGCTACTCAGTGCCGATGGTAGGAGGATGCATTGTGCAACCCACTGTTTAAAAACCATAAAGTTTAAAGCTGCTTTTCATGAGCACAAAGCAGTGATGGACAGAGAAAATGCCCACTGAAAGCAAAGAACACTTTTCACTTTCCCAACTGGCAATGAACTTAAAGGAGAAGGAGTGAAAACAACATGTTTATTTAAACACAGATCTGATGTTTATGCATGTATGTAAGAAACACTCATGGTGTGCCCTCACTGTCAAGGACACATTAGTTAATAATTATTTCCAAGTTAAAACTCATCAAACAATGCCCATAGAAGGCAACTCTTTGTCTACTGTTCAGTGTTAAAGACTCGTCAGCACAGCACAACACACTGTAATGTATCATCGTGTGAGCACAGCAAAAACACAGCTCAGCCACATCTTCCTTTCAAGTTCAGTTCTTTATTGAGTTGTTTGGCAGGGTGAGTAGTCATCACATCGTATGCTGTGCATGAAAAAGAACTTAAAGAGCTAAGACAGACTCCAAATATCTACCATAGATGCACACCATCGCTGAAGCTTGTTGGGGACCTGCCACAGATCTTTCCCACAGCCCAGCGAAGCCAGACTTTACTTGTGAGTAGAGAGAGTGATGGACCAAAGTGAAAACAGAAGCTTTCTCCCCATCCGCATAAGGCACACCTCTGGGGCTGAGGGGGTATTTAAAAATAGATGGCAATTGTACATGATGTTACTGGCTACACATCCAAATATGCTGAGAAAGGTAATATTGCAAACTTATGATTACAGAAACACTACATTTAGCAGCCTCCGGGAACACAGAGTTTCTTTCAAATCCAGTAGCTCTTCTGCAATGCATCAGAAAAGTTTTCACAGAATGAGAAGAGCACGGCGCAAAGCCAGGGGGCTCTGCACTCTCCAAAAGCAGCTCCCCCCACCCAACAGCCTTCCAGGGCCTTTTCAAAATGTTGTTTGTGGACAGCTACCATGTTTCTCCTCCCCACCAGCTTGCCTTCAACAAGTTCCTGCTTCAAGCAAATCCAGCTGCAAAACCAGCAGAACCTTCAGGAGTGGTTTGCTGGTGAGGAGTGCTGTTTCTTAAAAACACTTCCCAGTCCTTCATGGCTCACTAAACAAGCCAAAAGCATTTTATGGCTCGAGATGTCACTGCTGGACTTGGCTTTCATATGAGAAAACAGGAGAGAATAAGCTAGGCCAGTGAAGGAGCAGGAGGCTAACACTGCCGGGGAACTGGCCACCATTTCAGCTCAACAGTCTGCCCCTTCTCTCCTGCACACAGCAGCTTGTGGAACCTTTAAAAGTGTTTTATGATTTCCTCTGAACCAACAAGCAAAGGAATCCTGGACTGTAATGCTGGACTCTAATCCCATTTCACACTAGACTTGCCTTCTAATTATCACAGAATATTAGGCTTCCACCCATCATATATAATTGACATGCTACTAAGGCTTTAGAAACCCCCAACAAAGATGACAAGAACCACCAGCTTCACCCCTGAGTAGGGCTCTGCTGTTCAGCCCCTCACTAACAAGGAGCAAAAAGAATGAAAAGTAGGAGTTTGTGATTGATTACACAGAGTCACTGTGACAGACAAGGCTACAGAACCTCCCCCAACCCCATCACCTTGAATTCCATCCACAATACCAAACCTTGCCTAGTTTTCTGGGACAGGGAATGAGCTGGGGATGCTCATCTCCCACCATAAAACACTAAATGACACACCACCCCACTTCCCATTCAAACTGCTCTCCAGCCTAAGGGCACTCAATCAGTGCCAGCTGTCCCTCCTTCCTTCCCTCCTCAAGACATTTACAGTTATTAGGATCTCAAACCCAAAAAGCACCAAACAAGAGCACACCCCATAGACCCAAACCCAGGATCTCACCATGGAAGCCCACAATCATGTGGATGCCAGCCATAGCACATGGGATCTGTTTCTGGATTGCACCATTATGGATGCTCGGCCCCACCTGCCTTTTTTTCCAACTATCCTGGAGTTTTTAATCCAGAAGACATTCTGAGGAGCAGTCAGCCCCCAGAGCCAGCTGGTGGAGTTATGGAAGTGTTAGCATTGGGCAGCCTGTGCCAGCACGCAGCATATTTAACGTCCCATTCAATCAGCAACCATTTGATAGAAATGGTTTATTTGTCTTATTAATATTAAAGCCATTTGTTTCCCCTGCACTTCCACTGAGGCTATTAATCAATGTGTTTCAGTTTTTTGCTGATTGTTACAACAACACAGAGAAATTCTCCAGACTCACAGAGAAAGCTTATAATTTTGAATATTTTTTTTTTTTTGCAAACTTGTCAGGCAGTCAAAATACACTCTTTGATACACAAAGCAAAGCCCTTTCACCTATGCTTAACAACAGCGATTTATTTTCATCCCAGCTTCATTGCATCTGTTAACTTGGCTGCTAATCCACCTTGCCGGTGAGGGGAATGCATACAATACCTCAGTGCATGCCTCCCTCCAACACAACAAATAATCCCCATTATTTCCATAGTGTGTACCTTCAATTACTTAAACAAGTACCCAACCAAGGTCTGTCTGGCTTCTTTTTTCCCATTTTGCTTTGTTAACAGTTTTGGGTTCCCAGATTTACTGCCAAAAGGATCATGGACAGAAGACAACAAGAGAGATTTATATCTATATGTGTGCATTAAGCCAAATGCACATTAGGAACCTTGATTTTCTACTGCAAAGAGCAACTCAGGACACAAAGAGGTCTCTTGCCCTCCATCCATCCAAGCCTAAAGTACTACAACACAGCTAGTCTTCCAACCACTAAGAGTTGTGTCCCAAAGGATCAGTGGGCAGACACTGCCAATTGGAGCCAACCAGGGGGGGTTCTAGAAAATCCTCAGCCCAGGACAGCTTCCTAATGCAGTTTCTCAACCTCAAACAAGAGACAAAGCCCTTCCTCTGGTCTCTGTGGTCCCCTAGAGAAACACTATAATTTTCAGCCAAGGGCCTCTGCTGCCCAACTCTCCTGCTGGAGTTGGGGCAATGGGGAGATTCAGGTGAAGGTTCCCAAGAACAAAACCCCAAAACTCCCTGCAGCATATCTCAGCTCACGGTTGTCACCTCTGCAGGTGACATTCAAAGGAGGACTATGCAGGATCTTGCCTTCTGAGCTCATTTCAAGCTAAGGCTCTGTTCACCTGAGGAAGAACACCATTGTCACTTCATTACCACAGCACAACCAACAATTTCCTTCCCAACAGGGTGGCCCAAGTGCTGCAAGGTTTTACACCCTGCAAAAATATGCCACGATAGAGTGCTTTCATTCCAACAAACAGGATATTGAGTCAATTAGTGGCACACCAAACACAAACCAGAGAGATAAAGATAATGCAAACATCAAAAGAGAAAGAAACCACACAAAGAGCTGAATATACAAATAAGGAGGGAGGAGAATGACAATACTATATAATTAAACTTACTTTTAAGCAAGCCAGGAGTGAAAATAGCTCTGATTAAGTAGAGGATTTTTCCTGGCAGGAATGAAAACCAGGAGCTCTTTCTTAATTAAAAACAAAACAACCAAAACCCCCTACCTGACATTGCTGAGTGAGAACTTGGGAAATGCAAATTCTCTTTATTATCACCATATTCTTTAGGCATGAAATAGTTTTCATAATGTGTCTGCCTACGTGCCCTGAGTGAGAGGTATTACACAAAGGAGAAGTTATGCTGAAAGTTATCCTTGGGTTTTTCCATTTCCCTTGAGAGGAGCACAGACACACAGGCAACAAGAAATGAGCAATGTCTCCATTCCTCATTCCTCTGTCAGCCACCAAACAGCTAAACAACCCAAAATTCACAGTCAGTAATTCTGAGTACATACAGGTGAAAATAAACCATCTGTGAAGCCAATCAGAAACCAGCCAGTGTTTGGGCTTCAGAATTCAAAAGAAATCACCCAGCCGATTTTACAGGGATAGTGATTATACCCCATGAGTGTAATTTCATGCAATTAAAAAAAACAAATAAATGAACAAAAAAATCTCACAAAACACAAAGGGAACACACTGGGAACAGCACATAGAATTGCTGAAGCCTCAGGCACAAGGAACAAGTAGAAGAGATCTGGCTAGAGACAGTTACTTTTCTTATGAGACTTCTAATTTTTTCCTCAAACTCCCCATTAAAGAGACAAAACAAATCCAAAAAAA
Organism: Turnix velox; assembly: GCA_013400935.1. Classification (NCBI taxonomy): domain Eukaryota; kingdom Metazoa; phylum Chordata; class Aves; order Charadriiformes; family Turnicidae; genus Turnix; species Turnix velox. The sequence continues at coordinate 258,633 of VZTY01029368.1, forward strand.
TTGCCTCTGCCTCTTCTTTGTGGATTTTTTTTTTCCCACGAAGCTTTTCTTTGAGCTACTTGCCAAAAAAGCAGCTTTTAACCAAAACGGATTCTGCCACAAACACTGTTATTCGAAAGGGAGTATTCTTCCTTCTTCAGAACATTTCCCCACTCCAGTTCCAGTCTTTCTCCCACTGTGGTCCCCAGACTCACAGGACACTGCCTGGCACCACGCACAGCCCAGCAGGGGAAATTGCTAGGAATCACTTTGCCGGTAATTGTATTTAATTATTTTTTCCCTCTTTTTCAAACATAGCCCATTCCAGCCTCAATGCACAAACCCACATTTCAGGGCTGCGCAGCAGTGCCTGTAGTGCCCAGGCTCACTCGGTTGTGCGAGCAGATGACTCATCTGATGACAAGGCTCACATTTGACAGGAGAGGACCCTCAAAAGCTTCAGCAATATTTTGAGGTTGTGCAGCCACAGTGATTCTGGAGTGCAAAAAACCCAATCCACCAGAAACAGCTCAAAAGAAGGAGTCTCATGCGTCTGTGCAGGTCCTGACTGACAGATCTCCCCAGCTCTGAGCCACAGCTCTCACAGGCTGTGCCACTGTCCCAGTTCAAGGCAAGGAATGCTGTCCCAAAACATCACAGCAGGGCCGGGACTTGAAGGGACCCCTGAACATCACCCAGACTGTAGTCTCATATTGGAATTGGAATGCTACTGGATTAACTCAGGAATGGTTACAGAACATCTCTTTGCAAACCCATTTGTTATTCTAAAGAGAGATGTAGCTAAGTTCTCCTGGATGTTTTTCAGAGAAGCTGGGTACCCTGACCAAGTATCAGACAGCCTGGCACACACCAGAGTAGGAGACCCTGATTCACCAATGAGCTACTAATAGGGCCAGGAAGCAGAAAAGACTGCCTTGATAGCTCAGAGATTTTGGTCACTCACCTAAAACATGGGTGAACCAGGGTTATGCCCCTGATCTAAACCAGTCAAAGTAAGTAGCTAACTGCACATCTCCATACTCTGACCGAAGCTCTCACCATCAGCCCGCTGTTGTATAATTCTTCTTTTTCATGAAGAACCTCTCCCTGGACTTGAAAGATCTCTACATGGGAAGTAATTAAGTTAAAACCACTTGAAAAAAGCACTTGCTGTCCCACTACAGCAAGACCACTGTGAGAGCAGTGTCACCCAGAGCAAGTAACACAGGAACACATCCAGGTGAGTTGGGAATGTCTCCAGAGGCTGAGACTCCACCATGACACAGTGGCATAACAAAAGTGAAGTTTTCATGATTGTAGAATCCAAAAAAAACCCCAAAAGTATGAACTACCACACAAAACAAAGCTACCATTTCCACAGGTTGAAAGTACATCAACAGGAGTAAAACCACAAAGGACAAGTAAACTGGCAGTGATGACTCAAGCAAAAGGCTTTCTAAAAAGCCCCCAAAACTAAAGATGGTTTTAATTCCTCAAATAAGAAATGAAGCTTGTGAAATTCAGTCACACATTTCTGTTTTCAACTTAAAAACTGCATTCCAGGCTTTATACATATCTAATCTGTAAACTAGAATGCAAGAGAGAGGTTAATTAACTTCCAGAAAGATCAGTTTCTCTGTTACGGGATCCACAGAGGCACTGAGGGAACCTGCTGCAATTCTGAGACCCACCTTATACAGAAGTGAAGGAAAAGGGAGAAAAACAAACCAAAGCATGAAGGTGCAAACAGCTACAAAAACACAAACATCTGGACTAGCAGGGTAATGATTTTCACCCGTAAGGACAATCTCCACCCTGCCTTGGGTTGCTTTGGGCAGGGAGGGCACGAGAGGCCTTGTGGAAAGCTTCAAGCAGTCAGGGAGACACTCAGAGACACAGAAAGGAAGCCTACCTCTGCCCCCCAGCCAGTATTTCAGGACACTATGCCTGCTGAGGATCAACCCCAGGACTTCCAATCCCCAAATATCCTCTTATCCAAGCTGAGGCATACTCATGGCCTTTCTCGAGTAACTAGCCTGACCTCAAGGGGAGGCAAGGTCTGTAAAGGAACTCTGCCAGCATCCCACCATTTCTCAAAAAAAAGTCCCAGGCAAGCCAAATCCTTCAGTAAGAGATCTTCTGTAAGGCTGAGCCCAGCGCCAGGAGATTGCCTCCTGGTCCCTGCACAAAGCGGCAGCTCTGCAACGCTAGCAAAAACAGAGCACAGCTATGACAAGAACCATTCCTTTGCAGGATTGTTCCCCACCCACTCCAGAAATATTTGCCTCGAAAGTCTTTAAGGAAGAGGAAGAGCACCGTTTTTTCCTTTGCACTGTTATCCCAATGCAACCCCATCTAACCTCCCCAAACAGCCCTGAACCCCCAGACTCTCCTCTCGCAGCCCATAGGCGCTCCCTACGCGGCCACATCCTGCTGCACCTCTCGGCAAGAGGGGCAGACAATTAGCCTTAATCCTCGTTAGTTCTGTAGGTTTCCTTTAAATCCTGTTAGCGCATTCCTCTGTGCAGCGGAGCGTGACCTGACCGCGCGTTGCCTCCCCGGCAGAGCTGCGCGCCTCCACAACTCATCTATCTGCACTCATTAGTTCCTAATCAGGAAGGCAAGACGTGAACAAAGGGTGCAGATGAAAAGAGGAAGTGCGATAGGGAGAAACTGGGAGGGGGAAAAAGCATTTCTCCAAGGAGACACTGCCTTTTGCTGCTTTAGGAGACAACCATTGAGGACTCTGTCTGAAGGAGGCATTTGAAGTCTTGCTACTTTCATATTCATGTTAGAATCGCCCCAGAAAACCTCCTCCGGAGTAGACCAAGCTGGACTGCTACATTCCTCTATTTTGAAAGTTTATTCAAGGTTTTGGTGAAAGATAAACAATGTGCCCGGATGTGAGACAAGATCAGAGCTGGGCTGCCAGTACGGTGGGGAGCTGCCATCAGCTCACATAGCACAGGGGATGGCATCAGCAAACCACAAAATGCACCTACTCCATCCTGGGGAAGCCTGGCCCAGCCCCTGGGAGTTAGGGCTTGTCATCGGGAGGTATTGTGGCCATACCCATGTTATACAAAGGATTCAGCTTTAAAATCAAGGCATTTGGACCCAACTCATTAATGGCCAATAGGTCGGAGCTTTAATTTCTCTCTCTGGGGGTGCTTCAGCCAAATCTGCAAATAAATATATATTACAGCTGTTCTGTTGATCTAGGACTGAAGGTAGGAAGCTCCATCCAGTGCAAAATAGCCAGAAAAACAAAAAAAAAAATAGATTTTAACAGGTTTCCAGTGATTTCAAGTAAGGATGAGTACACTGTTATTCCTAAACCTGTTTCCATCAGGGACAGGTGAAAAAAGTGAGCGGTCAATGTCCTTGCAGTTACATGGAAACACTTCTTAATGCACTCAAGGAAAATCCTCCCCCAAAGCGTTGAGTTTTACGGAACATAATTCTCTCAAGGGCAGCACACACACATGTCAGGGCTACAAAACTGGGCTCAGAGCCTGCCCCTCCTCTCCATGTACAGGCTCAGGCAGTGCCAATGCACCAAAACCAGGGACAATCTTGTGAAAAGCCAGTCTGGGAACACATGGATAATACACTGCCTCATTCAGAAAACATCCCAAAGGAGCAACCATGCAAAGTTTTGGGAACTTTAAATAAACAAATTCAAACTAATCAATCTGGAAAGTCTGTTTCCTATTTGTGGCTTGGGGTTTTCTGTTTTATGTTTCTTTTTTTGTCTTGCGTTTGTTTGTTTGCGTTCAATTACCAGGGCCCCTCCTTACCCCAAACCTCTGAAACCACCCTGTGCCAGCCAGGAGGTGGCCAATGAGATACCACTCAGCAACTGCAAATGGGAGCTGTAGGATGTTCCTTGTTCAAGTCACCTTGTTCAAGGCAGCTTGGTCTAGTGGGAGGTGTCCCTGCCTATGGCAGGGGGGTTGGAACTCGATGATCTTTAAGGACACTTCCAACCCAAACTATTCTATGATTCTATGATTTTGCTCTCAAATTAACATGGCCCCTCTGGGCCAGGAGAGGAGACACCAAACTGCTGGTGCCACATGCTTGGTGTGAAAGGGGAACACCAAAACCATGTTCACTCCATGCAGATTTTTATCACAAGTGGAACTGCTCTTGTCTTTATGGGAACCCTTGTTTTATCATATCATTGCAATTACTAAAGCTTCACAAACATGCTCAAAAACTCCTATGAAATCTCTAGTTCAAGCTTTGTTTGGTCTTGATGGTTATTAGGCGGGAGGAACCACTCACAGACACAAGAAATTTGTCCTGTAATCTCTGACTCATTTGGTGAGCTCACACCACTCCTGCATTCAGAGCAAAATTCCATCAATTCACTGACCAAAAGATGTTCCTTTAAGAATATTTTTTAAAAATTAGGAAGAAGGAAATAAAAAAGGAGCTCGAAGCAAAAAGGAAGTTTCAATTACTTTGTGAAATCAAGCAGAAAAATTAAGATCCAAGCAAACTTTATTAGCTCTGACAAGCAAATGCTGATGCCTTTGTTTCTGATGTGCACAAAACTGACTAAAGATGGAGGGGTGGGTGTGTTTTTGGGGTTGCTTTTTTTTTTTCCCCCTCCTTTTTCTTTTAAGCCACAGAAATATGCACCCTTTTTTACAACATGCTTTGCTATAACTGGATTTTGTGAAGATGTTCCATGGCTCAGGGATATCACAAAGCAGCTGACTCTTCTCTTAAGCATCCACCAACATTTCCACATGCCAATAATATTTCACAACCACATTCATCCATGTAAAAATAAAAAAAAAAGTCACATAAATAAGCTCTTCCCCTGTCTGCTGACCTCCCCAAGCACAGCAACCACGCAGGTAAACTGACAAATTTAGAGCAGGTTAAGATATTCCAGAAAAAGATCACAAAACTTTGAATTTCCAAATGCATTTTGCATCCACTTTTTTTTTTTCCCACACACCAGTTCTGCTATCATGAAGTATTTCACATTGGGTTTGAGTGTACCTGCAGGAACCCACACTCCATCTCCCAATTGTGTGCTACCAGCACCCAAGAAAGCAGCAGATCTGTGGCATTACCACATTTTTCAGCCCTACTCAAAAAAAGCATGTAAATTTCTCCATTGGTGGCCCCAGTGATGCTGCTCTGCCCCAGACCTTTCCTGCTTATGGCTGTAGAAACAATTCACCAGTTTCAGCTCAGAAAGAAGCACAAACTGGAGAGGTTTCAGAAATAATTAGCTCTTGTCCATCGGATGTAAACCAGGGTCAGAGAAACAAGCCCAGAGGAAGGGCCCTGGAAGGGCCAGCAAACACACCCTGAGCTCTCAGCAACTCTCCCATGGCAGCTGGAGGACCAAGACCTGCAGGTGTGCTCCATTGTTCCCCAGTTCCCAGAGCATCCAGAGGCTACTCGAATGCATGATGGTTCTGGCTTGCCTGGCCACAAGAAGCAAGGCTACAGAGGAAATGAGCATGCAGACCACTCTGTCATATTGTGCGGGGGAGAATTTTTAAAAAATCATACACCACAATTCCATGCTGCTTTCCAATTTCAGAAAGTTAAAAAACTCATGCCAATGTTATTCAAGAGGCAGGAAAGAACACAGAACTCAAAGGGGACACTGGCACCAAAATCAAGGAGGTCAGATATAAATCCAACCCAGTCCACCACACATCCATCCCAGGGTCACTGTTTATAAGCAGAGAAAGGCAACTTCATACACAAAGATCCAGTGGTTCCTTGCCTGTTCCCAGGAAGAAAAGCTGCTTTTCAGCTTAACTTTCTGAGAACTGTTAGAATAAATACGACGAACCTCCAAAGCCACAGATTGTCGAGTCTGAAGTGTCACACAGAGAAAGGCAGTTGGCATCACGATGGGAGGTAGGGGAGTCCAGGGTGAAAAAATCCAAAGTGTAACTCTTCTAAGATATTTGCAATGCACCTGAAATTGGGTATCCATGCACTGCTATAAGCCAGGGATTGAAAAAAGACAATGCTGGTGGATGAGCAGCATAGTTCTGGGTTTAGTTCCTCTGAAAACACAGGATGGAGAAGAAGGAGGCAGCACCCTGCAGGGCACAGCAGCAGGGTGTCCACTGGGAGAAGCCACACCCAGGGCCACCACCACCTCACCCACCATACCTACTGAGAGCTGAAATGGGAGCGTAACTCCCAGCACCAGCATCAACCCGACCCATCCTCAACACCTCCCACCTCTCAACTTAGATCTCCTCTTAAACAAACAAGCACAGACCTAAGACAGCAGAGTCTGTAAATAAGATTTCTGCCTGAAAAAATGTGGACTTTTAAGCCTCTCCTTGGTACTTCCACCAAGCATTACTTTTCCAAGGGGCCAGGCATCAGCTGCTGAAGCCAGGCAGCTCACACAAGCAGGCACTGTGCTTGGCCAGCAAAACACCACCGACCTCCCAAAACTCAACCCACCACTGGAAAAGACTCCCAGTGTATTCCCTGGGTGGGAACCAGCAGCCTGCCAGCAACGGTGGAAAATGCAAGGCTGAGCAGTTAAACCTATCCTGGCAGAGGTGAGAGGGGAGCATGGTAGAGAGGGGAGAAAGGATTAAGTTATTACAAAATCTAAAATTCCTCCTTCTATGCCCCCTTCCAGGACACCCTGTCTACCTCTCTTTCCTGAACATCAGCCTTATCTGCCAGTGGATTCACACAGACATTCCTCCTCCTCGAATTAACATAGATAAATCTCAGTATCTTTTCAATTTGCAAGTCAGCTTCTGCACCACCCCTTTGAGCAAAATCTTCCCAGCAGCATCCCATAGGGATGTCCCACAGGACACAGCTGCAGAGGACACTGTGCACACAAGGCCACTGCAACCTTTCTGGACAAGACGTTCTTTTTGATTTCCCAATTCTCCTCCCAAACATGTTTCCCCATGCAGGTATATGTCTCTTTGGTGCTGGTCTGCCCAGGAGATGGCACCTCACCTTCCCCACACCGAGAGGAATCACATACCATGCCCATCACACATGCTGGATGGCTTGTGTTGCCAACACAGGGTCATGGTTTCTTACATATTTTCGGAAAGACCAAGCTTGGGATACTTCAGCCCAAGTATCACAGAGATTTTCCACTCACAGCCCAGAATTTCAATCTTTCATGAGCAGCACATGAGATTGCACAAACAGCTTCAAGTGGCAGAAAAACAAGGTGCTTGGCTGAAAGCTTTCTCATCATACTGGGGTTCACAGCATCACAGCTTTTGCTGGCAGGCATCAAAGGGGTTTATTTTATCATTTTGAGCATGGTCTGGAGTAACCTGTGGGTGGGGGAGAAGGGAGTGCAACAGGATCTCTGCCATGCACCTCCAAGATGGTGCCATCCCAAATCCCATGGCAGGAAAGTTAAAGCAGCCCCCAGCATGCTGGGGAACACTGGGGAAAGAATGATTGATTAGAATGATGGGATGCATTTACCAGTTGTGTTAGTTCTTCCTAAGCAGGGTGAGGGGGTCCCACCAATTCCACAGCCACTGCTGTGCCGGCCCCAGCAAAAACACTCTATAAAAATAGTTTGTGGCTTAAAAAGGCCTGGAGAAGACTGTCCCTGCAACAGGGAGGCATTCCACCACACATCATGGTGCTGTCAGGGTTGAGAGAGGGGCTGCTGGGGGGGCAGGGGCTAGAGCTGAGTGTCTCCCGTGGACCAAGGCTGTGAGCCCAGACTTCCACCCTGCTGATGAACACATTCCCTATAGGCACCAGGAGAAAACAGGCTGAGAAACACCCATGGCACAGCCATAAAGGGCCACACTGGTGCATGGGGCTCGGGCACAGCCAAAGTGACAGACACAGGGACAGGGCAAAAAGTATGGAGAGAACCAAGAGCCAGCAACTCTCCTGCAACAGTGTGACCATGGCCAGATTTCAGGTGCTTTGAGTGCAGCCTTTCCATCCATCAGTCAAGGTTTACTAAACTAAGTCTTCTTAAACTATACTCCCTTAAAAAAAAACCCACGAGGTTTCTGCTCATCCTTCGTCATCCAAAGGAGAAGCTTAGCTTTCCAGTGTGGACACCTTGGGACAGAAGTCCTAACCCTGAAGTTTTATCCAAGCTCTGAGCTAAGAAGAACATTTTCAAGACTGCCACAAGCCTGAGGGCAGCCCCCCTTCCTGCTCTCATGCTGTTTTCAAACAATGACATATTTTTCCAAAACAAAATGTTCTGCAGCTCTTGAGCAATCCTTTCCTTTTTCAACAAAATATGAAAAATTCTCTTCATTCTGCACTGGTTGTGATGCACAACCACAGGCAGAACCAGCAGCTCCAAACTCAACAAAGCCACATCAGAGCCCTGTCCCCAGCCGGGTCTTGACACACCACCAGTTGCTAGCAGGAAAGTGGAGAAAAGTTAAATTTTAACTTGAAACTCTTCTACTGAACAGCTCAACTTGTGTCCTGACCCTGGCTCTTGCAAAATCGAGAGATTTCATTTCATCTGGTTAACTTCCAAGTGTGCTGCTTCTGCTATAACTTATTTTCCCCAAAAGAAATCGCTTTCAGAATATGAAAACATCTATATTATTGAATAATCTTAGAGCTGAGGATGACCTGTTTCTCACAGCAATGTAAGTATTTCCAGGTCGCAACAAAGCCCCAGGAAAAGTAGCTCTACATCAAAATGTAACTGAGACCAATAAAGAGATTTGCTCAAAAAGAAACTATGAATCAAATCCCAAGGAAGCATATTTCATGGCACAATCCTTCTATGTCAACTGCCCAGGAGTCTCCCAAACTGCCAATCCAAAGGCAAAACACAGTAAAATTTACATTCTGTGGTCACTCAGACACACATCTGGTGCAAAGGCGCATGTTTTCAAATAAATCCATTGAAGACATTTCTGGAAGAGCGTCACTGTTTGGAAACACCACCTGTGAACTAAGTGGGATGGAATAATTCAGTCCCAGTAGACACTCTATGCATGTCCCCACAGCCAGCCAGTAGAACACAAGGGGTTAAACCACACTATAGGCTCCTGAAGGCTCTTTGAAAAGGAGAAGCAGAAACAAGGAATTTTGCCAGTTTTTACCCCTGATAAATCCACGTTCCGGTCTGTCAGCTATCTTGTTATACCCAGAGCTGCTGAAGTGTCTTTGGCTGTAGCAGCACATGGCTCCAGCTTTGAGTAATGGAAATAAGTCATGTGCTTAGTGATGGCAGCGTTCTTCTGCTAACCCCACAAAGAGCTGGCAGAGCCAGAGCAGAACTGAAAGCAGCTCTGGGACTTAGTATGGAGAAGTAGAAAGCTGCTCCACCAGGGATACCTGGCGACAGACACCTGGAAGCTCTGAAGGGGATGCCAAATATAGCAGCTTTTAGTGTCCGCAAAAAAACCTAAAAAATAAATACTCTTTCAGATGCACAAGCCCAGTTGAGCCAGTGATCTGAAGCCGGCAAACATTTGGAAGCAGTATTGTGAAATTAAACAAAGCTATCATTTACAGGAAATCTGGTCGAGTACAAATTATAGAGCTTTTAAGTTTATCTGTCAATGCCTTGCCCCCGAGTGCTATATAATTATTCCTAAAGTCTTTCAGGAAAGAATGCAAATATTTTAAAGCTGTAATTCACTGAAAGGGAGGAAGTCTCCTTTCACCTTTTATGCATATTTTGTTACCTAGAAATTAACCCCTACACTCTGCACCGATTTTTTAGTCTCCTACTGAGCTGGCAAGGGGGATGCTTCCTGGTTTTTGGCAATAGCTTAGGCTGGCTTGGAGTGTCATCAGGCTCTCTGAGCATCCCCATCCTCACCTGCCCACAGGCCATGATCTCACAGTGGGCTTGGAGCTGCAGCAGCTGCCAGCCAGGCTGCTCCCTGTCCTCTGGCCTGCCTGGCAAGGGAGGCTTCAGGCTGCTGAAGAAGCCAGCTATTCTGGCAGGAGTTAGAGCAAAAAGGGTTATAAAGGAGCTTTTAATGAAGTTGAGAGCAGAGTTACAGAGCTCTGCTCACTGGTGCCTGCCGCACACATCCCTTTGACAGCCAGGGTTCAACCGTGTAGAAACAGCCCTGAGACTCCTCTACCCATCAAGTCACAGCTCTCCAATCAGTCCAAATTAACTCATGTTGATTAGTGAAAGCCACATGGTGCTACCTTCCCCATGCCCTTTCCTCCCCCAAATAAAGCCCTGCTTTGGGAAGGAGAAGGTGTCATTTCATCATCTGCTCAGACCCTCACTCCTGCAGCTGAACCCTCAATGATTTGGGGCATATCTCTAAAGAAGCAGTCACTCACAGCTGAAGGCAGAGGGTGTGCATCACCTGGCACAGGCATCTCCTGCCTCCTACCAGCACTCACTGCCCCATCAGGACTCATCCTCTGGAGCCAACGATGCTTGAAATCTGCTGTCAGGGCTGCTGTGGAACTAGAATGTATCTACCAGTACGCTAAAAGGGAAAAAAGCCCCAACTAAGTAACTGAACAACTCCCAGCCTTACTTTTTCAAAAGGTAGCACTCATCCCATTGTGTTCTCTTATTCACCAGGAACTGAGCACTGTGGGATGCTGTGGGGGTGGGTGCCAGCAACCTGTCTGACAGCAATGCCACGATTCAGGGAGAAAACGAGCAGCACACCACAGCTGGGCTGCCACAGCTCCTCCTCTAGCACCACAAACACAAACAGTCCTAATGCACACTGACTAGAATGGATTAGTGCTGATATGGTGAGGGGAAAAGACCCAGTGAAAGCAGCTCAGCAGATTCCCTTAGCTGCAGATAGCTGAAAGTAAGAGTTCTGAATGACAGCACTGTGCTGAGAAATCACCCCAAGTGCATTTAAGTGCAACTCCACTGAGATGCTGTAAACCACTACCCAGGTCCTTCAGATGTTACCCCAGCAGCACCAGCACCCTGCACCTTCCTTATCTGCAGGGGCAAATTGTGACCCTGGAGCTGGGGCCATGCCTGGAGCCTTTGGTGTAAGCCCGGTGCCATGCTCAGGAATGTGGAGGCTGGAGCATGTAAAACCCAACAGCAGGAATTGCACTGGAAGAAAACAGTCTCATTATGAGCTAATGAAAGCCAACCACAATTACTATGTAAAGAGTTCTGAAACATTAGCGGGCACTATCAAAGCCATTTTTTCCCCATACAGAGAAGAGAAGCATATGGCACGCTCAGCTCCACCTCTGAACAGAGGCAAAGCTCAGGAGTGGAGCCTGTTTGTTTTCCTCCACTCCAAACCAACCAGTGGTACCACACTGGTCCACGGGTTGGGTCCCTGTCAGCTGCTCACCCTGGCTGGGAGGCATCATCACCGGTACCTCATTACCTCATCACACCAGGCACTCAAAACCACCACCCAGCCTGCTATGGTAACCCAAAGGCTGTCCAGTGGACAAAAATAAAAAACAAAACCAAAAAAACCACCCACCTATTGCCACTCAGAGCAAAGAGAAAGCCCAAGTGGTTGCCCAGGTGTACCCGACAAGAGAATTATCTTCCATTGTGCTGGTTTCTTTGATCATACCAATTCTGTGCCCTCCCATGGGAACAGGTCAAAGAAAGCCAGAAAGGGTGCAGGAGGGGAATTTTTTCCCCCTTATTGCTCCATGCAAAGTCCTTCCCTATTGCAAATTTCTCTCTAATAGCACCCAATGGTGCTGGGTGAAACCACTTGCACTTTATCTTCCAGGGGCAAAGTCAACTTCAAGGCAAACAAATAAACAAGCAAGGTTCCTTGGACAATGTCATGCAGCTGCTGACACCCCAATGAGATCCTAATGTTTGCTGGAGCAGCAGCTCAGTAAAAACCCTGGCTGTGTTTTTACGTTCTAAGAATCCTCAATCAAAACAGGCTCTGCTGTTGAAAAAGAGGAGAATACAAAGAAACAAAATATGTATATATGTATTAAACCCCATATAATCTTTTTTAAAACACCATTATTAGAACCTTCAGCACCAGCCAAGAGTGATCTGTCATCACCAGCCTACAGCACAGAGCTTTTTATACCAAACTGTCAGTGCTACCAAGCTAAAGTTCCAGCTCAGAATTTCCTAAAGCTGGTCCTATGCTGGCAGCAAATCCTCTCAGCCCCTCAGGGTGTAGGGTGTAGGGCTGTCCCTCCATCCACAACCAGCTGTCTCTGCAAGGTGCCTCCAAGCAGGTGATCAACTGGATGAGGGTTATTTTGGCTCCTTCCAAAAGGCTGTAAAGGTTTGAACTCCATTCTCCGATGTCACTGAGTCCCTTAGAGGTGCTTTGTGTTCAAAGAGCTCTGTGAAAACCAGACACCCTAACATTTTGGGTTTTCCTGTGAAATTTCGACTCCAGCACACCCCAAATCACTAGTAATTTCTGGAACAGTGTTACAAACCACAAGAGGTTAAACTGACTGCACACTACTTAAACTAACCTAAGGGTGACCCCTGGAAAGCAACAGCTATTGGATGTTGTGGTTCTGTAGAAACTCAATTACCAAAGCCAATTTCCTATGAGCATTTTAAAAAAAGAAGGGCGGGGGGAGGAAAAGGCAGCAAGGCAGCAACAACGCTGACAATGTGTAAGGGCCACATATTTTCCCCTCCCAAATGCTGAAGCCTGGCCTGTGTCAGGGCAGTTCCTATTCCCACAAAAATGTCAAAACATATTTTAAACATTTCATCATTGTTTGCTCCCCATCTGAATTTGCTTGAAATCCAGGCAATTCTCAGCTTCCTAAATTGGAAACATTAAGAGGAAATACTCCTTTGAAATCCTTGGTTCGGGGCAGCTCCTGGCTGCTGACCTGTGCACCCTTCCATCACCCACAGCCACCACACCAGGAGCCCCTCACTGGGAACCAGGCATCTTCCACCTCCATTGGCCACTGGTGGTACAGACCACATAAAATCTGAGTTGGAAGACTTTAAACAGACTTTTGTTTGTTTGTTTAAACAAGGAACAAAAAAAGAGAAGGGGTTAGGGTTCTCAGGCAGGCTTCACGCCTCCAACACTTCCTCAGCAGTTCCAGCTTCCCAACGGGCTAGTTTTAACTGTCTTTCCCAGACCAGAAGGATGGAGAGAAGAAAATCCTCCCCCCCAGAACATACACAGCCGACGGCCACAGTCTCTGCAGGCCTGCACAAGCAAAGGAAAAAACAGATGCCCCAAAATTTGAGCAGAAACACTGAATTGTTTCATGAAAGTCTAAGGAAAGTTTAACAAAGCAGGAACGGGTAAGATGGGCTACATTAAAGTAATTCTTTTCTCATTAAAAATGCTTGTGAATTAAAAACAAATAATACAAGCAGCATCTTTCTCCCTCCAAGAAGCACAAACCTCAGCAACCAGCAAACCACCCCCTTCCAGGGCGCGGAGGGGCTTGGTATGGGGAACCTCAGAGCCCACAAGGTAATTCAGGGAGTGATTCTAAGATGTCTCAGGCCTTGCATTGCTCAGCAACTGGAGAAGGAAGTTATCTTCATAATCTCCACAGAAAGAGAAAGCGGGAGGAATGTGAGGAATGCAGGAGGTTACTGCCCTGGAGACTGGCGCTGGCAGCCACTCTCAGCTGGCCACGGGGGAGCAGACACACACACACCCTGACCTTTCTGCCTAACAAGAATTTTCACTGTATGATGCTCCATCCCATGGTTTGGGAAGGTGTGCACACACCTAGGAATGCCACGGTGTGCTTCCCCTGCCCATCAGGGAAATGGCTATGGTAGGAGGGGATGGGAGGCAAGAATATTTCCAACACCTCTCCAGAAGCACTGGCAGCCCTTCTCCATCCATGCAGGCTGCAAGCATGGCAAGCCAGAGCACATAACTGGATGGCAGGGTCTGCATGAGCCAAAACCACAGCGAGGGCTGAGACCATGGACATCACTATTTCAACCAACCTGGGACCCTTCCAGTCATACTCATAGTCATAGTCATCTAGGTTGGAAGGGACCTTTCAGATCATCAAGTCCAACCATCATCCCAACTCTTGCAAGCTTCATGCCTGGATAGGGACTTGAACCCTTGACCCTCAGATTAGGAGTCTGATGCTCTCCCAACTGAGCTACACACCCAGCTCCCTGACACAAGTCCCAGCCTAGCTGAAGAGATGCCACCAGGACATCTGGCCACTGGCCTCGCTCCGCTGCCATCTCAGCCAGAATAAAAAGCCTGTTGACATAAAAAAGTCACAGAAAATCTCCCTGAAACTACAAAAGAGTACTGAAAACATTGTGCAGCTTCAGCCTCCTGCACAATGTACACACTTCCATTCAGCCTCCTAAAAACCAGCTACATGTCTAAGGAAACATCTGATAATTAAGGCAATTTTAACAATAGATAATAATTTGACTCTGAATTGCATGGAAAGTAATGTCTGCTTATTCTGGCAGAAAAAGAAGGACTTTCTATGAAGTTTGTGCCAAGGAAAGCAATACTCCCACTCAGGCTGGACCATGGTGAGCAGTTGCTGCTGACTGCTTGCTGGGACACGGCACTGCCCATGGGGTAAGAGAAAGCAGAGAGAGCCCTGGGCCAGTGCTGGCCCAAGCCCCGAGTCAGCCAGTGGCCACTGGCAGCTACCACGAAGACTGGGTGGCCACATGGATTCTCGTCAGTCAGTGGCTTGCAGGCAACTCGCATGCTGCTAGAACCCCTTCCCACTGTTCCCATTTGATAAATGACATTACAAGGTGCTAAAAATACTTCAAGTGATTCTCTCATTTACTTTTCCATGCCAGCACTCATGTTTCCTGCAAGGATGTTCTCCAGAGGTCACTTCCCCACCCACAGGCAGTCAGGCCATTGCTCCATCCATGCACGCTGGGGCAGGAGAAACCAACCTGCCTGCCAAGGACTGCTGCTGTCACTGGCCAGGAGGCCTTGTCAGCAGCTACAGCTGGTGGCCAGGTGGAAAGGAGGACCAGGTACTGCCTGATAATTCTCAGACCCCAAGGAGCCCCAGAGCCATCCTGTGCAAACCAACTGCAGCAGGCTCAGCAGCACCAGCAAGAGAGAATACTGGATGAGGTCCAGAAACTATTTCTTGGTTGGAAGAGAAGCACGTGAGTATATATAAAAAAAATGAACTTCGCACATAAAACAGTAAGGCCAACACAGCAGCCTGCCCAGCTGGGCAGGGTAGCGGGCTTGGGTGAGGCACTGGGGCTTGGCTCACAGGAACGAGCAAGCAGTGGGACATGGGTGCAACCCCAGCCAAAGGGCACCAAAAATCAATGGCCCGTGTCACCACAGAACAACTCCTGCCCATCGCTCCCAACAAATAAATGCAGCTACTCCATGAATTCAGTTTAAATAGAGACAAAGACTACATTGAGCATCTCCACCAGAAGCAAAGAGAGAGCCTGCACCCGGGTCCCCAAAGGGGCAGGCTCCAAGCTGGATCCCTGCTTCCCGGCAGAGTATCTGCAATTCAGCCTGCCACCAGCAAACCAGGACAGCAGTGCCAGTCAGGGAAGGCATCACACTCCTGCAGGAAATTATCAGGCTTTGCACAAATAAGCAACAGTTTTGGGGTTTTTTAATCCAGGAAAAGAAACATCTATTTTTTCCATTTATCAGAAAAGGAAAGGAATTTCCATCTGGATGGCACCCAGGGCATGAGAAGCCTCCTGAAATTAAAACTAGGGGTTTTTTTGTTTTTAAACCACAGTTACCTCTTGTGGGTCCCCATGTGTCCCCATTACCTGCAGGGTCCTGTGGCCACTCACTGGATTACCCTAGGACACATGGGTTAAGTCAGGTGTGACACATCATGGGGAGCATCTGAGGAGTCAGTAGCTACAGGCCTTAGGAGCAGGTCTGAGATGTCCTGAGATGTCTCCTTTTCATGGCAACCTTTAAAGGAATCCCAAAACCAGGTTCAGGATGGTGCTCTGCCCATCACACCACCTACTATCGACCCATTACCCGCAAAGTTTCACAAGACAACCATCTGCATCAGCTCTAGGAAGTGCTGAACTCTCCAGCTACAGCACAGAGATTACATCTCCTTGCTGCAACTTATCATAGACCACCTTAGCTTGTAAGGGACCTTTCAGACTATCAAGTTCAACCACCAACTCAATTCTGACAAGAGCTACCTCTAAAATTTATGTCTTAACTCTGTGTCTGCCTGAGTCTTAAACTCCTTCAGGGAGTCCAGCACAGGACTATAGGAGCAGGAATTCCCAAAGGTTGCCCAGATACAAGGTATTACACCAAAGAAAATGGAAAATAACAAAATATTAAATTCTTCCATTCAGCTTTTTAGCAGCAGCCTGTATTTATACTATTAACACCAAGATAAAAAATAACAATTTACATATGTTCCAGACTACAAGTAACAAATCATACACTTCTTACTAAGCATGCCACCAGCTGACCAGCTGCACACTTCTCATGGACTGCAGCAGGAGAGAACCTGCCATTTCTGCATATTCAAATTACATCCTAAACCTGGTCTAAACAAACATTAAACTGAACTCCTGGGTCACTGCAGACAAGCAACAGCTATTTAATGTGACTGAAACAGCAATGATAAGGATTGCTGGAATGGGCCCTTTCTTGAAAGAAAAAGAAGTTGCCCAGCCCTGCCACTGCAGGAGAATATAAATGTGGCAAAAACATCCACTTGAGATGCTGTTTAACTCCAGTGACTGCTCTGCCCGCCTGGTGAGGATAGTCCCCACTTGCTGTCATACAGCCCTTGGCTGCTTCACTTCTACCATTCCAGCCCAGCCTTCAGGAGGAGCAGGAACTTGGCTCTGACAGTGATGGAATCACTGCACTTGGAGAAACTGATCTGCCACAGCTTTTGGGGCACCTTTTTGAGAAAGTGCTGTTTCCACTTGTGTGCCATGATCTATCACGGTTCTGTAAGAGAACAGGAGAACAAATCCCCTGTGGAGTCCACGCCAGTAACAACCATGTTTCTGATGTGATCCCATCAGTGTCACAGCCTGCAGAACCCTCTCAAGCCCCTTCTCCACCAGAGTCTGGAAAGTGGAGAGGTGCTGCTGAGCAGAAATCGCCAGTTTGCAACTCCTGCAAGCTAATGGGATGCTCATCAAAACACATGACACTTTCCTAGATGCACTGACCCACCAGACAACTCACCCTCCCACCCAAAGGACATGCTGCTATCACCCCAAAGGCCAGCTGCAATTGAAGTTTTAGCTAGCAATTAATTTTTCAGGACACAAGCCACAGCACAGACCTTTCACCCTGGTGTCAAGACTCCCTCGGGCATTTCCCAGCCAGCTCCAGCACAGTGAGGCAGAGGCAAGGCTAAGGGAAGCTTCATACACCCAGGAATCAGAAACCCAGCTGTGGGAGGGTGAGCAGTTACCATCTGCACATGCCAGCCCATTTGCAAGAAAGGGGACATTAAGGCCTCTGAACAAGTCGAAATCACACATATTTGCAGGGAAAACGTAGCAGTGCAGCAGGCAGAGCACCTCACACAAGGGTCAGTTTCATGTTTACTCCAAAGCTGTGCATAGCATACCTCCTCTACAGACTTCCATCATCTGCTGAGCAGTATGACACTGACACCCCAAACCCACGCCTCTACCAGATGTGTTGCTTTCCAAGCAAGGTCAGATGTAGACCCCTGCATCCCTGAAACAGCAAATCCAACCAAGATCAACATTTCAGCCCTTCTTTTGTCACATCCTGTCACCTTGCTCATCACAATTCTCTCACCCCAGATTTCCAAAGTACATGGTGAAACTGACAACAGCCTCAGAGTCTGACATGGTGTCTGCACGACCTGCTCATGGCACTCTCTAAAGTTCACCAAGTCATCTTAAACAATACACATATAGAATTATAGAATGGTTTGGGTCGGAAGGGACCTTAAATATCACCTAGTTCCAACCCCCTTGCCATGGGCAGGGCCAATAAGGACTGGGTCGAACCCAAACCTATTTTTTAGGTAGAAACAAGGAGGGCAAAGGAGAGAACTACAACCACTCAGATGTTTCTCATTAAAATATTTCTGGGACAGATGGAACGTAAATGCATATCATTAGTCTGACAATGTAAGAGCGCAACCAACTGAAATCATTTTAGTTTTGTCAGATAAAAGGATAATGTATGCATACCTGGAGGGCATGCCAGTTGTAAATATTACCCCCAGCCACTGTCCTGGCAGTCTAAAGGCATTTACTTGGGGTCTGTCTGTGTTGTGACAGTGTCCCAGACCCAAATGAATGCTTCTAACACTCCACATTTCTGAGCCATTCAGTCATGCATTTTTGTTATTGTTGAAAGTAGTGCGAGATTGCAGCGCGGGAGCCGGAGTCCTTGGTGGTCTCCGAGGATTCCAGCTAAAAAGGCACTTCCTTTGTTCCGCAGAGAATGCGGTCCAGTAGGTCATTCAGAAGGAGAAATAAAAGCAGCGGCCCTGGGAGGGAGATGAAGGATGAAACAAAAAGAATAAAATGTTTTGGGTGGGAGCACATTAGCTTCCATTTCCTCCTGCCGCCGCTGCCAGCGTTACGGCCCGGGACGCGCGAGTACCTCAAGACGAAGGCAGGGAGGGAAAAAAAGCAAAGCGGGGGGGGGGGGGAAGAAGAAGAAAAATAATAAAAGGAGCCATTTCTCCATGCCCCGGCCAGCAGCGAGCCGCCGGGCGGCTGAGCGGCAGCCGGGCCTGGACGGGACGGGGCAGCCGCCAGCGGGGAACGGAGCCGGCAACAGGCAGGCGGCCAAAGCGCCACGCACAGACCGGCCCCGAGCACCGCCGAGGCCCGGCCAGGTGAGCCCCGAGGAGCGCAGCTCCGGGGAACCCCGAGGAGCCGAGCCCCGGGGAGCCCCGAGCACAAAGGAGCCGAGCTCAGGGGAGTCGACACCGAGAAGCCAGCGCCCGGGAAGCCTCAAAACGCCGAGCGGGCAACCCCCAGACCCGGGGAGTCCCGAGGAGTCCCAAGCCCTGGGGCAGCAGGGAAACACAGGGAATTGGCGAGTCCCGGGCAGCCCCGAGCGGATCGCCGGTGAGGGCGGCGGGCGGGGGCGGGCCGCGGCAGTGGCGGGAGGTG
>VZTY01029368.1:277883-349013 GCA_013400935.1 Turnix velox
GCTCCGCTCCGCCAGCCCGGCGCCTGCCGGTGCGCTCCAAATCTGGACGGGCAGGAAGCACATGGGGTGGTGGAAGAGGAGGCGGAGGAGGAGGAGGACGGAGGCGGGGAAGGCGGCGGCCAAGCAGGATCGCGCAGGGACAGGACAAACCTCTCCAGTCCCCGGGAAAATCAGGCGCCGGGATCCGCCCGCCCAGTGAGGCGGAGCGCAGCCCGCCCGTCTGTCCGGCCCCCAGCGGGCGCCCCCCTCACCGCGGCCCCTCCGGCCCTGCCCCCTCCTCCGCGCCGCCCCGACTCCCCACCGGCCCGGGGACTCCTCGCCGGCCAGCTCGGAGCTGGCCCGGAGTATCTCCGGGCGCGGTGAGTTGCGGGGCAGCCCTGCAGCCACCTCAGCGGCCCTGCCAGGGCAGGAGAGACGTGCTCGGCTTGGGGCTGGAAGGAGCCGGGCTGTCTCTTCCTCCGCTCCGAGTTTAACGAGTTCGCCGAACTAATGTACTTTGCTATGGCGAGTTTGAACTACGTGCACGACAGACCCGTCAAAATTGACCTGATTTTTGCACTGATCTTCTGATGCCAAGCATTTGGCAGGACGCTGGCCTCAGGGCTGCTGTCACCGAACCTCTCCCTCCTCTGTACCACACACCCACACAGACACTGGCCCCTGTGTCACCGAGCCCTGACGAACCCTTAAACCAGGTATTTAAATCCATCAATTGCTGCTGGCTTCCATTTTCTGGAAACGATGGAAAGAGCACTGCAAAAATGACAGGCGCTGTCATGGCTTCAAGGAGCTGTAGCGTCACTGCCAGGCTCTGCTCCACAGCTGGCACACTGGGTCTCATTGTACCCTGCCTGCGGGTCCTGCTGTATGACCCTGCACGGTGCAATGGCATGATGAAGAAAAAGAAAGAAACGTGCAGGGGTTTTGTGTCTCTATCTGCTCCTTTATTGCACACATTTCTCTCCTTGGGGCAAGAAGCAAGGCTGCCGTGGAGGAATTGCACCAAAAGCAGCAGAAGAGCAGATGAGAGCAGGCTGGCAGAGCAACCACAGAGGTGCTCACTGCAGCTGGGCTGCTCCTTCCAGCAGGGATGCAGGGAGCATCTCCCCTGGAAATGTGCCAAGCCATTCCTGAGGGCAAAGCGGAATTTGCTTTATCATGGGTTAAAAAGGCTCTGGGGGCAAATCCAGCCATCCTGCTGAAACATGGCCTAGGGGGTCTCAGTCATCCCATCAGCTGCCAGGATTGCTCAACACCAAGCTGGTGGGACAAGCAGGCCCAAAGACCTCATGAAGTTATAAAGTGTCCCAAGAGAGAATAAACCTCTAGGATCTGGCCTTGCAATGTATGAGTTGTGGTTTTCAAAGCCCTACCTCACCCTCCCAGTCTTTATTTGAAGAGACAATGTGAATTTTAAAGAGAACGCAGCAGGGAGCGCTGCATTTTTTATTCCAAAGTGAGAGAGAAAATGAGAGTGAGAAAGTCTGCGGGGTTAGAGACAGCTCACCATTTGTTGTTTCTCATAATTCCATACCTCAGCAGGATTTAAGAAACCCCCTGAAAAACATGGAGGGTTTTGTTGAATACTTGTTCAAGTAGCTAAATCAAAGGCTGCAGCAAAACAATGGGACTGCCTGAAATTTATGAAAACTTTTTAAAGGAGTGGGAAAGCAGCCTCTCTCAAAAAGGAAATTTTTATTCGAGTCTTTCTCCTTCTCCATCATTTTCTCACATCTGGCAGAGCCTCCCCAACCCCTACACCCCAAACTGCTTGAGCGCTTCCCTACTTCTTGCCCTTTTTCAAGAGGAAAAGGATAAAGAAAAGCAGAAGGAAAAACTTGTGGCTTAGTTTTAGAGATACGTAGAAGTTGTTTTCTCAGGGCAAAACCTTCTGAATTCTCACCCCACCCAACTCTCTTTACTCCCCACTGGTTATTTTTGCCCCCAGAGTGGAGGATACCTGGAGGCTTGCCTGGGTGGCACAGGATGCTCCTCAGTTCTGGGACTGGTGTGCCCATCTCCTTTCAGAGAGCCTGGGCTACCCAGAGGGCTCTCAGAGCCATCTTGGCTCTTCCTGCTCTCAAAGCCAGCTCTGAGCCCCCTCTCCTATCTGGGGGGACACCCAACAGGTCCCACTCACAGCTTGGGCAGGGCCATCTGTGCCTAGGACCCACGGGAGATGGGGACAAAGTGACATCACCCACCTTCTGTCTGCAACCAGCCTCCTTCAGTGCATGCCAGGCCCTTGCACAACTTGGCAGTTCAAATTCCCATCATCTCATTCAGTGGAAAAATCACCGGCCTGCCAACTTCTTGGCAAGATGAAAGGGCAGGGAAGGAGAAACTGGAAGAGATCTCTGCAGTTTCTTCTCACCTTCCTGTGCTGCCTTGCAGCCTCTCCCCTCCAAGCACAGGCCTGGCCACATCTGCCCCAGGCTCCCTCAACATCCCAAAGTTATGCCACTGCATTAAAACCACTTTCAATCTTCTCTAGAGGAAATGGCATGAACCCTTTGCAGGGGAGTGCAATGAAATGAGTGTGAATATCACTGGTATTGACTATGTCAATGGTTGCTCACACTGAAAATCAATCTACGTAATTCCCACCTGCGTTGGGACTCATCAGATCAATGTTAATTCCTGGTTGGGGGAGCAGGATGGCACTCTGGCTCCCATCAATCTTGTCAGCAGAAAGGAAGAATCCACAGCCCAGCAGTGACACCAGTTTCATCCTCAAAACTCACCAGGTCCTCCAGGGCTTAAGCTTTCAGTTGTTCAATTTAACTCTGGTTCTGAGCAGAGCCCTGCTGCAGCCTGGTGGAGCTTCCAGTCATCTGTCAGGGAGTTTGTTGGTGGGTTGTAATGGGATCAGGATTTCATATGGAGCCCTTTAGGAAGGCCTGGCTACATGCAGTTCTTGGGCTGGCACTCATTAAGGACTCCAGCAGGAAAGCCCGGTCCGCGAGGCTAGGAAGTGTTGAAAGGGAATGGGGCAGTCAATGTCTTCCCAGCACCAGCCGAGCTGTAGTGAATGGCTCATTGTCCAACCCAATCAGTCACCTTCACTCTCCTGCACGGGGCAGTCAGCCTGGGAGGAGGAGGAAGGCACAAATGGAAACAGCCCCCTTTGGTAAAACCAAGCACTCCACATCCTTCTCCAAGCAATAACCACTGCTGGGGGAGGAGGGGAGTGAGCTGAGGGTGTGCTGTGGGACTTTCACTTGTCCTCCCATGTCTCAGCTGGCACCTAGTGCACAGGGTTTGCTGTGCAGAGCTCGAGCTCATCTTCATTATAGGGAATGTGAGAACTTGTCTCATCAGGACCAGAAGCCAAACCCCAGGAAGGAGACTTGGGCATACACAGCTTGGGGACGCACAGGAACACACCTGTTTTCACAGACTTTGATGCCTGCACATCCCAGCTCTCTCAAAAATGACTTCTGGCAGATAGCTGTGATATGCAACACACTCACACCCCAAAGACAAAAATATTCCCCAACACATTCCTGGCTAGTGAACATCAGCCACCAGCTCACCAGAGCTGGCCACAGCACCTCCCTGTCCCCACCACAGGGACACTCAGTCTCTAGGTTCTGCCTCTCCGGGGGCCATGATGTGGGTCACCAGATCAACACCAGCAGCTGGGTTAGCATCCTAGATCCACTCACCCATAACCCTTCCTGCTGCCCAGCATCCCCAGGGACCTGATCAATCCTCCCCTCTTTGGGTGGCCCCATGTCCCACCCCTGCCCTAGCATGTCCAGCTACGAGCGGGGAGGCTGGGTAGCAGGATAGGACCCCACATCAGTCTTTTTCAGGGTGAATTACAGTGGTGACACCTGATTCTCCATCCACATTCACATAATCTTATTCTAGATGCAAAGGAGGAGAGGGAGCACATGGAACATGGCAGCTAGAGGGCAGAGGGGACCGTGAATTGGGGATAACAGAGAAAACAAGCCCATGAGTCCTTCTTGCTTTTTCAACCCTTCCAAGCAACAATCCCTTGCTCACCCCTCCCTTAGGTGCTCTGGGCTGTATTTACAGCAGACATCACTGCTTTTGGGGATTCTTTTTCCCTTTTAAGAGATGTTCTGTGACTTGTAGCTTGGCCTGCCAGGCACTAGCCTGGCCTTCAGTAAATCTCTCCCATTAAACGTTCAGGCTCTCAGTCTAGATAAGCACACCACCCAGCTGAGGGCTTCACAAATCCCTGGAGCTGTAGAGATTAGGGCTGGGGAAAACTTCAGTCCAGCAGGGCCAACCTTGAGCTGTCCCCTCCCTCTCTGTTCAACAAAATTCCCCCTGGATAAAGACTGCACAGCCTGTCCCAGCTCCTGACTCAGGATCCTATTGCACAAAAGCATTTCTTAATAACTAACCTAAATCTTCCTGACTACAATTCAACCCCCATATTTATTTTCTCATATCTCCTGTACATGGAGAAAACATTCCCTGCCTTCAGCAGAGCCCAGAGCATTCAGCACAGGCAGGCAACACGCCACAGCAGGATGTGACCCTGCCTGCTGTCA
Organism: Turnix velox; assembly: GCA_013400935.1. Taxonomy (NCBI): domain Eukaryota; kingdom Metazoa; phylum Chordata; class Aves; order Charadriiformes; family Turnicidae; genus Turnix; species Turnix velox. The sequence continues at coordinate 282,416 of VZTY01029368.1, forward strand.
GTGGCCCCTGCAGACCTGGGCAAAGAGTAACAACCCCAAGCGCTGTCTGGAACAGAAGAAGGAGAGGCAGGTTCACAGCAGCAGGTAAGCCAGCCAGTTGGCACAGCTTAAAACTGAGCAGTATCTACAAATACCTGAGCTCTCTGGTGCCAGGGGAAGACACTGCAGATGTCAGTATGACAGTCCCATTTACAGCCCCCTCCAACACCAGACACCACTCACTTGCTCCCTCCAGGAGGGAAGGTCGGTGGGTGCCATGCTGTAGGTCCTGCTCATCCAGCAATAGAGCTGCAGTGTGACAGACAGCAAAGCCAGTTCCTTCAGACCCGGAAAGATGGCTATGAACCTGCCAGGAGGAACTCCAGAGACCTTGATTACAGCAGCATCCAGCTGCACCATTTATGCCCTCTCACTCCCACCAAAGTACTTCCACTTCGGCTTCATTTGCAGACTTCAGCCTTGTTACACAGGCATGTGCTGTGAGGGCTTCTGTAGCAAAGGAGAGCAGCAGTGTCAAACTTCTTTAACATCAACTGGGGAAGCAAGACAGTAGACCCATTATTGATCCTGATAGTGATACAAAATATAGCAGGCTGTCCACAGCCCATTTCCCAGCAGAAGCCATGCACTCCAAGCAAGGACATCCCATGTGGAACAGCAGGAATGGGCTAAGGGCTTCAGCGCTGGGGCATGTGCTCAGGATCCCAGTCATAAAGTGAGAGAACTCATCATCAGACTTTCTGACTTCCATGGTATGATATTTCATGGTATGAAATAAACCCATTAGCAGCTTGGAGCAAGTACACAGATTTGGCTCACTAAAAGTGAGCTTTTCCCAAACATTTGAAAAAAAGCTTACTGAAAAGTAACATTACTGAAAGAGAAATTAGTTCTTTATTGCTCAAACCGGGACACTGCCTGACAGGGTCATGGTGACACACGAGCTGACAGCCATTTGTGGTTATATTGTTGCTGCTTGCAATCCTTTTTTTTTTTTTAATCTCCTTTTCCCCTCTGCTCTCACCCCTCACCCTCTGCGGTTTAAAATTTTCAAATAAAAATATGCAAGTTGTAACTTGTGGGAAGTGAGCTGGGACTCATGAGGAAAGCCGTGAGGGAAGAAAAGAAAGACCGATCTGCTCCAACTGCCAGCAGCTGTTTTTATCCTTACCAGATGAAGGGAAAAGACCATGTTATTTGTTTGGTATAAAGGTCCAGATTTTCAGGAATGAAATCTGAGAGCAATGTATCAACAGTGTATGGGGAGAGCTGAGTGGATGTCTGCTTTTGTGCTCCCAGACACCAGTAGGGCTGGTACATTTGGCTGCAAGAAAAAGCAGGCTCCATTCTCACACTCTGAAGTGATGGCATTAGATATCAGCAAGATAATGGGCCTAGGGCCTGGCCCTATTTCTGCTCCCAACACAACAGCCTCAGGCAGCTGCCTTTGATGTGTTCATTTATATTTGCCTTTTCATTTTGCAGACAATATTTTTAACTGATACTGCAGTTTGGCCATAGACTGGGGAGGGGGAGAGGCGGGGAGATGAATTAAAGCCATTTTATTGTAATAGTCGATCAGAAGGGAGGAAAAGGAAAAACAGAAAAAGAGAGGGAAAGCCCCTGCCATTTTTTAGCCTGGGAGTTGGTGTTTCCTGCCGTAAGTCAGAGTGGGGTGGTGGTCTCACAGCTGGGGGGAGATCCCTCAGCCACTGGAGTGGTCTTCCAGGTGCTGGGAGGTGCTGAGCTGGCTGCCCTGGAGCAGTTACACTTCAGTCCCAGGGGAAAGGGAGTCAGCGGTGTCAGGGAGGTGAAGAAGAGTGGGATCTGGCTATGGCTGATTGATGTGTGGGACGGCATAGGTGGTCCCATGGCACGGGGCTGGGAGCATGACCCACACAGGGTGGGTACAGTAGGAGCAGCCACTGACCCTTTGATGTACTGCCCTGGTTGGCTGCGCTGTGGAGAGCTGCCTGCTCCTGTCCCCTGTAAATCCGCCCCAGGGGTTGGGAGAACCCATAGTCCCCAGCCACAGCCAGGACAGGGTTAGATGAAGAAAGAAAAAAGAAAAGTGGGGGTGAAAAGGAGAGAAAAAAAGGAAGGAGAAGGAAAGACTTTTCTAGCCTCCTCTTTCCACTTCCTAGAGTCTAGGTAGGAGAAACACTCGCCGTTCGAGATGTGAAAGCTGAGAGTGGTCGGTACGGGGGGCTGGGCACAACCCACATCCCCTTCCCCCAGTGACTGGAGGGAATGCAAACCAGTAGCTGCTCAGCCCTTTGCTGGAGGACATGGCATCCCACTGTCTGTTACAGCCACAATTTGAACCCCTTGGGCTCCATCTCGGTCTGAAATGACTGGTCTTGAGATGTCACCTCTGTACTGTGTTTGTGCCTGGCCTTTGAATCTCCGTGCAGCACCATCTCTCCCCCTGGCAGCACACTGCCTCCCCCCTGCACAGCCAGCTCCTAGGAGGATGCTCAGCCACTGGTTCTTGCACAAGAAAATAGCTACATTCAGCATTTTTTCCCATTAAGCAAATGTTCCCTGTGGAAAATTGCCTTCTGACTCACAGCACCTTTATTTTGAGAAAGCACATCATCAGGTGGCCATGTGCTTGCTCCTCTTCTTCCACACTGGTCTGAAAAAACCCAGCAGTGGTGCTGAGCTCTGGCAATGCAGGTTTCACAACACTTAATGGAAGTGCCAGCACTTGGAATTGTCGTCTCAGCTCTTTAAAGAGATGGTTGGGGGTTTTTCCCCCAAGTCCCATGGCTGTCATGAAAAAACTGAAAACTAGTGCTCAAAACTTATAAAACCAGATGGCATGAATGGAACTCCAAATCAAATGTTTTTTAATTTAAAAATTCTTTTTAATTCAATATTGTTTCAAAGTTAGTCCTGGCTGGCTTGGAGTCTCATTCACCAGTTCATGCACTGCTGGGATGACAATACTGTGACATTTACAATGACACTGGCTTCTGTGGCTGTTTCTATCTGCATCCTTTAAGCTGGCATATGCATTCTAGAGCCTGGGCTCCCAAAACAGGGAACACCAAAGGTGAGCTCTGAGCTCCAGCTCCGGAGCCCTCAGCACAAGAAGGACATGGAGCTATTGGAGAGGATCCAGAGGAGGCCATGAAGATGATGCTGGAGCACCTCTGCTGTGAGGACAGGCTGAGAGAGCTGGGGCTGTTGAGCCTGAGAAGAGAGGGCTCTGGGGTTCCCAGTGGCCTCCCAGTGCCTGAAGGAGCCAACAAGAAAGGAAGGAATTTTTTTGCAGGGGTGTGTAGTGATGGGCCGGGGAAAAATGGGGAGAAGGGAGTGGGCAGTGGAGACATTCTGAAAGAAGCAGAGCAGGTTCAGATGCAGCATCTGCCCTCTCTCAGGTGGGCACTAGCCATCCTCTGATAAACATGCCACCATGGCTCATTCTGACCTTTCCTTGCACCCAAAGCAGCAGCAGTTTTATTGCCTGAGCCATAGAAGCCCCTGTTCATCTGGACAGCTTTCCCTTGAGCTCCACAGCCATCACAAGGTCAAAGAAGGGCTCAGGAGCATGTCCCTCAGAAGCAGCAGTCCTGCCAGCCACCCTGTCAGGAATGAGATGGAGAGAAAGCAGCAGAGCATTGACCAAAATGCCATGTGAGGATGCGTAAAACAGGTGTTAAAAGATGTCTAAACAGCAGTGAGGCAATCCTGGAGTCCATGGACAGAGGATTGTGAGGACCTTGAGTTCCTCCTCTAGAGGCTGTATTAGCAGGTCATGATCACAGTGACTAAGGCCCTCTGCCAGACAGTAGCCAGAAGTGGAGCCTGGCAGTCCATCAGGTTGTGGGATCACGTTGTCTTCTTGAAAATGATAAAATCATCCATATCTTGCCTAAAATGATTATTCTCTAAAGGCTGTGAAAAAAAATTTGAGGTGAGCAGCAGAGGAATCGCAAGGAGGTTTGAATGAGGGTGCAAGATAAGCTGTAGAGCAGATGGTGCTGCTGTGATTATTACTATTAGTAGCAGTATTATTATTGTGGACTTTATTATCATGCAGTCACATACAAGGGGCTCTCTTTCTCTTACCCTCACTCTTGAGCAGTGGCCCCATCTTCTGTGGCTTCTCCATTCATCCCTGGAAAGGCATGAATTATTCCTGGTGAAATCCTTTAGCAGCAGCAGCATGAGGGGAAGCAGAGGGAGTGTGCAATAGTTTCCCCTGAGCATGACCACAGATCTGAGGGTCTGGTGATGAGAGGTTACCTCCACTTTTGTACACTTGTTTTTCCCTTATATTTTTATTGTGTTTCTTTTTTTCTCGGTTGCACATTTGGTGTCCATTGAGTGGTTTCTCTAAACACAGCCCAGCTTAGATAACACTCAGTAAAGCCACATGCAAATCCCATCCCTACATTTGCTGACCACAGCCACGCAGTGTTTGAAAGGTGCCAGACCCATGTCTTTATTTGTTGTTCCAGCAGCAGATAGGTGGCTGCTGAGCATTTGTCTCCAAGGTATGGGATGCAGCTCTGCTCAGCTCTGATACACCAGCAAAGATCTTCCTTCCCAAAGCAGCATTTTGTTATGGACCTCTGGACTGTTCCTGGCTGGAAAGCTGCCTGGGGGGAAAGGAGTAGGGGGAGGTTGGTTGACACTGTCTGAGTATGAGCTAGTGTGTGCCCAGGTGGCCAAGGCAGCCAACAGCATCCTGGCCTGTATCAGGGATGGTGTGGCCAGCAGGACTGGGGCAGGGATCATCTGCCTGCACTAGGCATGGATAAGGCCTGCGCTGTGTCCAGCTTTGGGACTTAGCCCATAGCCCTTCAGTGTCATGTTGTATTACCAGCCATCATACTAGCAAATGGGAAAACAAACATAGGACAGAGAGCAAAGCAAGAGGCTGTTTAATTACAGAAGTTCAGAAGAGTGACGTGTGTACATTCCACCCCAAAGTGAATTAAAGTGGTGACCTTTCCCATGGTGTGGAATAGGTTTGTTGGGGAATGCAGGATCTCCTGTCACTTCAGCAATGTGCCAGACTGTTTGTTGCCCCCATTGTTTCTGGTTAATGTTGGATTCTGCCTCCTGAAACCGAATCTCAGCAGCAGGCAGTGTTTTCTGAGAACATGTCATCTGGACTCTATACAGCAAAATTCTCAGTATTGGGTGTATTTGTTCTCATTTGAAGTAAAAACAATGTTTTCCGTAAAAAAAAAGCAAAAAGCAAAGGGAGGATGGGATGATGGTGGCATAAGTCAGTGACTCAGAGTGTTCAACTGAAACCTACAGAAGAGTCTTGCTGTGATCACTGCCACTGCGTGTCAGCATGTGTGAGACGAGTGTCGCTGCTGTGGCAGGCTGAAAAGCCTGTGGCCTTTCAGGGAGCTGCAGTGTCCAAACCCCCCCTGGCTGCATCTTCCTTCAGGGGGCTGCAGAGAGAGAGAAGGTCTCCCCTCAGCCTCCTTTTCTCTAGCTGAACATCCCCAGCTCCCTCAACCACTTCTCACAAGATGTGCTCCAGGTCCCTCACCAACTCCAGTGCCATTCTTTGCACCCACTCCAATTTCTCAAGGGCTTTTTTATTCTGAGGAATTCAAAATTGAACCTAGCACTGGAGGTGGGGACTTCCTTTCCCACAGTGCTCTCAGTTACCAGTACCAGTTCTCACTCCACCACCCAGAAGGAGAAGCCCCTCAGTTGTGAGCCCGTAGGTTTGGTTCCCTGTTGGGCATATGGGGCCAGACCCTGCCCAGAGCCTGGGCATAGTGGCTTGCGTGGAAGCAGTGTTTGCTGTAGGATATGGCCATTTGCAGCCCAAAGGGCTGTATCCCAAATGTATCTGTATTGCAGACCCTGGTGTGCTCTCTGCAAAACAACACTAAACCATTTATTTTAAAAAGCATGCAACTTTTGACAAAACAAACTGTTTAATAGTAACTGCTTTTCTACTTTGTTTTGTTTTGTAAGCAATAAATATGATGACCTCATGAATATGCCAGGGTCACTTCATCTGCCTGCATTGAAATTTCAGTTACTTCATCCTCAGGGAATGTCCTTCACTGACATTTTGACAAGCTTTTATAGGTGGGGGTGAATTCATGTTGGGTCCCCCCCAGTTCTTAGTGAATTTTGCCATACACCCAAATTCTCAAGCTGAGGACTGGACATCCTCCAGCATGACAGTTTCACCTCGTTCCCCTCCGGCTGTGGATTTCATTCTTCCACACTTCCATACCTGGCTCCTTCCTCAAGCCCCAGGAGGGTTTATGAATTGGCCAATGCACTGCTGAGTCCCCCCTCAGCTGCAGAGGTCACACAGAAAAATCCCTGGATTTCTTGGAACTGACACCTGCTGCTGGGGCTTGTGGCTGCTGACCTTGGAAAGCTTTAGAAGCCTTTGTTAATTATTAAGCTGCTGGAAAGGTTGGGGAAATTCCCATAGAAGCACATGAGGTTTTGGCAATTTGAGCTGGAGAGGTGGCAGGGCAGGGCTGGGCATTGGACTTGGCCACAGATAGTTTCACCACTGAGCTGTTGCTCCCAGGAAGAAAGGAGGCATCTCAACAGCACCCGTGGCTCTGGTTTGAGTATTTCAAGATCTTTCTGTGATTTTCTGTTCTTTACTTTAGAGATATCCCAGGTCTGATCCCCAGCAGCCCACTTGTCCCCCTGCTCCCCATCCTCTTCCCCCCCACCATCATCATTCACGTGGCTGCCAATGAATCATCATGGACCAGCAAATGTTAGAAAAGTGGGCAGAGCAAGGTGTCTCCTCCTCCCCTGGCAGTTCCTCCCTCACCTTAATGGGAGCCTGGGCAGAGGTTAGGAACTGCACACAGATAGAGCTGGGGGCATCTCCTTTGCAGAACCCATGGCTCTGTGCACACCAGTTTTGATCCAAAGCAAATCAGAGCATTGACAATGAAGGATTCCTCACCTTCCCCAAAGGCAAGTCTGAAGGAAGAGCCTATAATCTAGCTGCTGGATTTGCTGTCTGCATCATTCCTGCAAGTGGGGCTCTGTTTCATTTGGAAGGCCCTGTGAATCCAGTCCCACATTCCCCTACCACATCCCCTCTCCAGCACATTCATGGATCTGAACAAGCATTTCTAAAAAACTACTTGAAAAACAGAACTGAGATACTCTAGATTTCTTTTCCCCAAGCAGTGTGAGCCGTAAGCACCAGCTGTTCCGAGCAGCTGTGAAGTGTGTTAGATTGTCCCATTCCAGCCCTAAACCATTAGTCAATTGAACTAGGACTTCTGATCCAACAAAAATATTTTGGTTTTAAATTATAATTTGATGCATGTATAGTGCAGAAGCACATCATACGTGCTAAGCACAGGTTTGCACCTCATCACCATCCTCAGACATGGGCAAAGACTGGCTATGCCACCAGCTCTATGTGGGGTGATGCTGCTTACTCTGGCCCCTGCTCAGGACATCCATGGTGGCAGCAGGCTCCCAGTAACCCTACTACTGCCACCAGAATTCAAGAAGTGCAAAACCAGCCAAGAAGTGTTAAGGTTGATGGCAGAGGGTAAGAGTGCAGCCACCTGAGATTGGAAACAGTTCCCAAGGTCACTGGGCTAGTAACTGGTGCCAGCAGAGAGCTCTAAGCCTGCAGGGACAGAGCAAGTGGAGGAACACTGCCCCAGTGACCCCACAGTTCTGTTTCTGGGAGATTCTGGTGATCAGAGTCTGCAGTGACTCAGGACAAGCCCTGTGTTTCCTGTCAGGGCTGAAAATTACCTAGAAAAGTGGAGGGTTTCTTAATGAATTTTTTCTTTTCCTTCTGAATCACCTCCACAACACAAACTCCTCTGTTTAAGTACTTTTCTTACCGTCAGAAAACCAGGCAGGTATTTACTCTGGACAGGGTCCGCTCCGTCTGAGTGAAGGCACTGCCAGTGTCTCTGCTGGCTCTGGAGCCACATCACCCTGTTATCACCAAGCTGTGAGCACAGCACAGACACTGCGTTGGCACCTACCCTCACCTCAGCCCCACACCTCCACTATTACTGTCTATATGACATATATAGAATCATAGAATTATAGAATAGTTCGGGTTGGAAGGGACCTTATGGATCATTGAGTTCCAACCCCCCTGCCATAGGCAACCTGTTCCAGTGTTTCACCACTCTTACCATAAAGAATTTCTTTCTTATATATAGCCTGGATCTCCCTTCATCCAATTTACATCCATTATTTCTAGTCCTCCCATCACATAGCTTATTGAAAAGTATTACCCCTTCCTTTCTGTAGCTCCCTGAAGAGGGTATTGAGAAGCTACTTTGAGGTTCCCCCTGAGTCTTTTCTTCACCAATCTGAACAACACCAACTCCTTCAGCCTGTCTTCATAAGGCAGTTGTTCTGCCCTTTGATCATCTTCATGGCCCTCCTCTGGACCTGCTCCAACAGCTCAATGTCCTTCTGATGTTGAGGACTCCAGAACTGGACACAATACTCCAGATGGGGCCTCATTACTGATAGACACACTAAAAACTGGAAATACACTAATAATGAAGAAAAATGGAAATGTCTGTAAGAGACAAAGCAAGCTGGCTGGACTCACACTGTGGAGAGATGGTGCTGCCATTCCAGCCTGCTGCTTACGTGAGGAAGGAGCACAGACTATTTCTGTCCCAGCAGTGGAGGAGAGAAGGTCCCTGTGTGTGACAAGGGACACCTGTCAAGGCAGAAGGAGCACTAACAAACCCAGATTCTTGCTCCCACCCATGGCACTCCAGAGGGATGAAAGCAAATGAACAGAAGGGAAGAAGCAATGGAATTGCAGTGGCTCTAATAAAATAGTCCCTTTGGTGGTGCAGAGGCCTGTGGGAAGAGTGGTGTGGAGATGATGGGGAGAGCTGTGTCCATGCCAGAGAGAAGCATCAGGTGGGTTAAGAAATGCCTTTACCAGTGACTCCAATGGCTCTGTCTGCGCCACCTTTGTGCATGGGGATCCCCTCAACCTGAGGGCTCCCTGGTGAGCAGCAACCCTGAGAGATGAAGAGAACTGCAATTTGCTTTGGGAACATGCACAATACAAACACATAGGTACAAATGTGCATCACATGGGCATGGATGTAAAAAATCAGCACTTACTGCCCAGCATCAGGTGCTCACCCCAGATGGGACCAGTTGCTACCCAGTAGGTGATGCCAGGCTGAGCATGGATCCTCTCCTCTTCCTCAGGTGCAGTGAGCAGAGGCGTGGGGTGTGTAAGCGGTGCTGCCACAGCTCCCAAAGCACCTCACTCAGTCCCAGTGCTTCAAATCATGGTCAGCCAGAGCAGCACTCAGACCGGGTACAGGTTTCACTCTCCAAATCATGACACTGCATGGTTCAGATTTATCTGCTTTCTCCAAAATATAAAGTTGCTTTTAAAAAGGTCTGAAGCACACAAGTATTTACAGCATGTATGTACTTGTGTGTGTGTGCATGTGTGCATGTATACACTGTGGCTTCAGATACTGCAGATATAGTTACTCTAGTAAAGGCAGCACCTTAAACAGAAATAATTTTGGCCAGGAACCAAACCAAGCCCTGTCTGGCCCCAGCCTTTTCCTGGTTTCCCCAAGCCATGCATGGATGGCCCCTCCAGGTTGCCTGCCCCAGGAGCAAGGCAGACCGGCACACGCAGGATGTTGCTTCTAGATCACTAGTTATGGAGAAGCTGACCTTTATTTTAGAGTTAGCCCAAGTAAAGTAACATGCAAAGAAACATGTGAGTAAGAGTTTCATCTGCCTTAGGCTCCTGCAAATCCTTTTCTTTTCTCTCTCATCACACTGAATGCCTGTTATTCATCCCTGTAAAACATGTGTACATCCACCCTGTCTGTCCTGTGGCTGGAGCTGTGTTCGCACATTTCCCGTGGGAAAGGAGGTGCTTTGCTTCTGAAATAAGAACCAGGGTATGGCACAGGCCTCGGGATGCTGGAGAGGACCAAACACTTGCACTGAAGGGCTTCTTGGAAGCTGGCTGGGAGGCATCATCCCCTGCCACACGCCACAGTGCCAGTGTGGACAGTCCAGTGCACCACAATTCATCCTGTGCAGCATTTTTCCTTTTGTCTTATGGCTGAGCTTCTCTCTTTTGTCTTGACAGACACTCCACATTTTGTGCTTGGGCAAATTTTTATAGAGAGCCTTGAATTTGAAGTACGAAGAGGTGATGCATGTTGGCACATCTAACCTGCACCAGGCTCCCCAGGGGAGGTCACACTGGCAGCTGGGTACGGTTGAAGGCATCACAGCAGGGGTGGATGGGCAAGAAGAGCTCAGCAAGACTCTTGTCAGTCCTGCACCCAGCCCCAGAATGCATCCCTGGACCAAACCTTATGCTTGGAAAGATCAAAAAAATCCGAACTACAAAGTGTTTCAGTAAAGAAACAAAAGAGGACCTGGCTTGGTGGAGAGCTATTCTCAAAGAACATCAGCTGAGCTTCAGAGCAGGTGTTTAGCACCACAGACTGTGTTTTCTCTCCAGACACTGCCAGGACGAGTGTGGGATGGAGGAGATCTGAGGAAGCACAAATTGTTCTTCCAAGCCCAGCGGCAGACTGAGACCTTGCCCACCAAATACTTTCCTGGCTGGAGGACCTGAGCAGCTCTGCATTCCAGCATTTCTGCAGTCTTATGTAAGTGTGTGCAAAATATGTCCCTTACAGCACATCCATCCTATCTCCTGTCCACCTCATCAAAATGCTGGAGAGCAAGGAATGTGAACAGATCATGCACCCCAGGCATGTTGGTGTTGCAACATGGGGATTTTGAGGTGGAGCACATAAGAAAATGCCTGGGATAGAAATTTTAATAGTCCCCTCAAGGAGCATGATATTAACAGGAAAAAGCTTGTGACAACTCATCACTAGCTACAAGGGACCCATTGAGCAGTAAGTTACAGTTGCCCTTATTTCCCTGGGACAAGGAGGAATGAGTCGAAACATACAAAAGGGAAAAGTAAGAAATCAGCGATTCCCAGGACCGGTACAAAAAGCTGGCCATCAGCCAGATCTATCTGTAACATCACTACCAGCCCAGCATCTGGTCCCAGCGTGTGCCCTCAAACTTGACTCCTCACCCCCTGCCTCATGCTGCTGCCATATACTCCTTGGTTCCATGTTTCTGGCCTGGATGGGGATCAGTGAGTGAATCCTATCTTTCTCATCCTTGCAGCCAGGTCTTTTGTAACGGGAGGGAGCTGGCAGTTTCCATCAGAAGAGATCCTAGCTCAAGCACTTCTCAAGGTCTGGTGGATCACTAGCATACTCATGGCTTTGGATCATCCTATCCCACCCTTCAATAAGAATCTATGAGGCTGAATAAACACTACAGATAAGAAATGCTGCTTCAATCCAACAAGCACCACTGCTGCCAAGGCAAACAGTTGGTATTTCTTAATAAAAAACGCCCAAACATGACAAAACAAAAAGACAACCATGCTGGTGTGACAAATATATCAAAATGATCCCTTTTACACATTCTTCTACAAGACAAGTTTTCCAATTCTGGGCCCAGCTCTCATCAGCCCCTGGATGCATGACAGTTTCTACTACAAAGCTTTGTCTTGTTTTTTTGTTGCCTTTTCTTTTCACTTTGTCTGGTAAAGGCTTTTTCTATGATGGAAGAAACTAAGAAAATCTGTTTCTGTTTATAATCAGTCAGAATCTAGAGGGTATTACCAGCAATCTGCACTAATTATATATTCAGTCTTCACTCATTTTGGCCCCTCTTGTCCTCTGGGCTGTGCATTAGTTAATCCCTTTAAAATAATAGTCAATCATTAGCTCTGCTGTTTTTTTCCCCTTCTCTGTATGAAGCTGAGTGTGTCACTTGGAAGAGCCCTCATGTGGCTGGGAGAAAGGGAGAAAGGTCATCAACCCAACACAAGCTGCTCCCTCTGGAAGCATCTCTAAGACAAAGACAGGACAGCAAAAGCTTCCATGGCTTTGCAGACTGGGTGACAGAATCTGCCCCCAACTCTACATAACCTTCAGTGCCTGCTAAAAAGGGTGTTGGATTGTTCCATGGATTGGGGCGAGAATTAGGCACACGGACTGCACAAGATTACCAGATGGGAACTGTTAAAAAACTTTTCTTGCTGAACATGGCAGCTTTGGAGCCATCTACAAAAGCTGTCTTGAAGCAGGTGGAAATGGTTTTGGATTTGGTGTGAGCAGTCCCAGGGCATCTGGCACACTGGGGTGATGAGCACTGGCACATGGGCAGCGTGACAGCAGCCATTCCTCTGACACATCCACCTCCACAGACCCAGACACCCCCTTCTCATCCCTAAATGGACACCATAGCCTTCAGCTATAAAACTGAAGGTCTGTTGAGCTCCTCCCACTGGAGCACCAAACTCTGCTTGCCTTAATCTCCAGTTGCCCAGCTTCCTCATGCAAACAGCTTAATACCACAAATGCATCTCTCCTGCACAGAGACTCCATCTGAGCTCACTCATGGGATTTGTGTGGGGCACACGGCCCTGACATGTGGAGGCAGTTGGGAGCATTATTAATTAGAAGTCCTTGTACTTTGATGAGGATATGGCTTGGTCTGATATCCACCTGTACTGCCCAGTAAAAGAACTGCTACTTGAGGGGACTTTGGCCATAAGAACTTAAAAGTGGGGAGCTAAGCATGGACAGCCAAAAGGCTGAGTCAAGAAAGAAAAGAAGGAAAATAGGAAGCAGAAGAGCATGTATGAGGTTTCAGAAACCCTTAGGTTTGTTTCTGGTGAGAGACCTGTTGCACCACTTAGCACAAGTCTATGGAACCAGATGAGCTACTCAGGGGTACCAAGGGAGCTGGTGGAAATGCTTATCAAGCTGCAGCCTTGATTTTGGGAGCTAATTTTCCTGGTGACAGCAGAACAAAATTGAATGCTTCATGTTTTCTCTAAGGACTGAAAACAATCATATAAAACTGAAATTTTCTCCTTCATCTTCCTCTTCAAAAAGCTCTTTGAATATGACCAGGACAGACAGCTATTGCTTGCTAACTGCTGGCCTTCAGCCCTCCAAGCTCAGGATATATTCTTGTAATTCATAGAATCACAGAATGGTTTGGGTTGGAAGGGACCTTAAAGATCATCTAGTTCCAACCCCCCTGCCATGGGCAGGGACACCTCCCACTAGACCAGGTTGCTCAGTGCCTCATCCAGCCTGGCCTTAAAACACCTGCAGGGATTGAGGGGGCATCCACAGCCTTTCTGGGGAACCTGTTCCAGTGTTAAATTGCAAGACTCACCAAGATGCATTCCTAAGGAGAATGGCAACAGTCCTACCCTCCAGATGCCAGCTCCTAAGATCAGACCTCAAGGCAGAAGGATGTTTCTCAGCGCTTGATCAGAAAACCAGTGGTGGTGCTCCAGCATGCAGGAACATCTAACAGAATTCCCAAGCTCCCCCTGCCTGTGCCAGCTAACCCAGCCAGTCCTGCATCAGCTTGTGGTGAGAGCATTGCCAGGGGAAGGGAGAAGAGAGGCTACAGCACCTCTCCGCTCTTTTATTTGCACTAAGCTGCCAAAATAAATAAATAAATATAGCTGACTCTGCAACATTACTGTGATTTCAGCCCATAAAAATGAAGTAATGCAGGAGGCCTGGGAAACATCACCATACCCAACTTTCCCACTTTATATAGAAAAAGAAGGGTTGGGTTCATGGGCTGGAACTTTTTAACAGCTCCAGGTCATGTTCTCTGCCCTGAAGGAGCCCTGCAAACAGCCACTGATGTCTGAAACCAGAGAAGGAATCAAATTAAACCTGCTTTCCTGGGGTGTGTGAGATCTGACATGAAATTGGGACTGATTCCTGCCCCCTGCCTCCCACCCAGCCCAAAAGCACCAGTGAAATGATGGTGCTCAAAGCTACAAATGGGCAGCAGCATCAGTTCTGAAGGGAACTTCAGCCAAAGCTGTCAGCACTCTGTGGCTACACTGGATCCATCTCAACTCACCTGCTTTTTCCTGGGGCCTGTCATGCCTGGAGACTTGTAGCTTGTACCTCATCAAACCTATGCTGGAGACATGGGAATCCTACCAAAGAGACAGATAGCAAAGGAGGGAGAGGATCAGCCCTGGGCTCTCATCCACTACCTCCTCCAGGTCAGTTTGTGTGTATGGCCACGGAGAGTACTGGAAACACAATGCACAGCTCTTGTGGGAGCAACCAAATTGCTCTGGGGACACATCTATGGCCACAGTGAACACGTATGAGCTGAGCAGTGAAACAAGGACACGACAACGCAAGAAGTCCCTGAGGTCAGAGTGTGGGAATGCCTCCCACTCTGTCCTGTCTGTGACACGGTCTCAGGAACGTCACAACCACTATGGAAAATCAAAGTAAAAAGGCTATGTAATTCATTTTGTAAATCCCTTAAAAAATACTAAATCCTCTCCCAAATGGATTACAGAGATCAGAGATAAAAGTTTCCTGGAAAGCAATAATTACATTCCAGCCTCCTTCCTCTCCTGTCCTCCCAGAAGAGAGGAGGGAGACAGGCTCAAGCCATGCTCCACCCTGGCCTCAGGGTGCAACAGTGGCTCCCCCCAACACTTATGAAAACAACACAGCTCTTTCTATCTGATTTTGACCTAAACATTATTTTGGGGCATTGTCTGCTGCATTTGCTTGAGCCTTTGGGGAACACACACCTGTGTCAGGAAATCTCTCAGTGCCAGGGAGAGGAGTAGATGGCCATCAGCCTCATGAAGACTTTTTAGTCCATCCTTTTTCTAAACTAGCCCCATAAAGAGGCACTGCCATTGCTCTGGGAGCTGCATCCAGCAGAAACACATCTTCTCATATCAGGGTGGGCTCCTAAAAACCAAGATGTTTCCCTTGTCTGTGCCCATGATGACAATGGAAGAAAGGCCAAACACTCTCATGCTGATGATACCAAAATTCTTAGCTATTATTGTTCTGAGAGATTGAAACCAGCATTCTGTTTAATATGCTGACTTCAGTATCCACAGTCAATGGTGACAGAATTATTTTCTGCAAGAAATTTTTATTTCATGAGAGTTTTTGGGCTTTCATTCTTATTTGCATTCAATGCAGAGCATGTATCCCAGTTCCTGACCTGTTACTGCTCAAGGACTTGTGCAGCTGCAGATGCCTGTATGGAGCTACAGTGGGGTCACTGTGAATGATGCTCACAGAATAAGGATCAAAACACTTGCAGCTTGATCAAAAGGTCTTTTAATGAAAATTGTAGTCCAAGTTAAGTGCTGATGTGAATACTTATGGTCACCCTTAAATGAGCTCAGCTCTAATAAAATTTGCATTCTTTTATATAATACACTCCATTTTATTTGTTTCATGAGTTTGTGTCTTATGGCTCTGAAAACATATCCTGAGAACTCTTTCATCACTCTGGAAATGTGTCCCCAGGTCCTAACCTGGAAATCAACTGCTTTCTCAAGAGGGATAAGGGGAATCGCTGCTCTGTTTTACTGCTCCACCTGCTCTACTTTGAATTCATCCACCAAAGGTTATTTTATCTCCTCACAAAAAGAGACCAACACAGTCACAATTCCCCTCCATTTCCTCCAATAGGAATAACTATCTGTGAATAACTGAAGACTGAATTACAAGCACCAGCAGCCTCAATGCTCCTTTGAAAAGAGACGACAGAAACAAAAAAAAACCAAAGCAGGGGAAAATCCAGTCTCTTTTCCACATTTCAGTTGTGCATGAGAAGCAAAATAAACTCACTAGCCCAGGGCAGGGGACATCTTGCTAGCAGGGTACAGCCACTTAACTGTTCTTTAGAAATAGTAATCTCAAAAGTCAGAACAGAAAGAACATTTTCTCCTCTTTAATTTTTCTTTTTTTGTGCCAACTCACCTTAGCAGAAATGCACATTGAGATTGTAGTTATGGGAAGGCCTCCTCTAGTAGATTTCTAAACTCAGCTATAGTCTTGAATTACTGGAATTAGCAAGGCTAATTTAATGTCACTGTTCAAAATAGCTCAGATTTAGAATTTCTTAATGGCCTCAGAAGGAGCTTTTATGCATACTGCAATCTAGGCTTCATTCTTAGACTAAATTCCTTCTCATAGATTTTGTGAATGCCCTGTTTTGTAGACAACACAAACTCTGTCCAGTAAAATAATGTAAGGACTCTGAATGAAAAGGGATTAGCTGTTCCCTGCTCCTGTTATTTTAAAGCAGAAATAACTTTGGCTTCTACTGATTCGTCGACAAAGCTTGAAATGCAAAGCATGCTCAACTCCAGATTCAGCATGAAAAGGACCTTAAAATATTCCTGAGTGCAAGTAATGGACTTATTAGAGGGATGAAAAGAAGTACTTTTCACAGAATCCCAAGCTCTTTAGTTCTGTCGTACCAATAAACTTGCTAAAGAATTTCATTCTATTTGTATTTCTTTCCCTTCCAGATATCCTGCCTGACTCTTCCAAAATGCAACATTTACACTTTTAAAGTGTTCATTGGTCGTGAGTGCTGTAAGAACATTTGTGGCTCACCTCAGATGCAAGCAGGCACAATGGCATCAGGATGGCACCCAACGGGGACCAACTCTGTGCCACAGGCACTTTCACCCTCATCACCCATAACAGACTAGGCAATTTTAAAGACTCAGTTAAAAGCATCTTTAAATAATGACAGCAGATTGTGCTGGAGCTCAAAACACCTGTAATCTCTTTTCCCCACCTTTAAATTTAACAGCCACAGAAAAAATGCTGGCAGTTAGAAAAAAAGCATTTATAGATATTTGGAAGGAAATCTGCCCAGTTGTCTACGAAAATATACCCTTTTTAAAAATCCAGTTTGCTTAGTCTTTGCAGGTTGGTTTAATCTAAAAGTAGCATTAAGCATCTAGCAGCAATTTTGCCTTTTTTTTTTTTTTTTAAGAAATATCTGAAAACCAAAGATATTCCAGGATGACATAACACAAGCCTGTGTGGAAGCAGCAGGAAAACCAATGGAAATGTCCCAGATTGCTCCTTTTTGAGAGGGGACATTTTTTTTCTCCACTTGGCTCCACATTCCCATGACAATCTGCACCAGTTTGAAACATCGTGGCATGGAGGGAATGGAAATGTGTAGAGCTATGTCAGTCTGTCTCCTTCCCTGAGACAATAGAGACCAAAAGGTCCCAGAAGACCCTAAACCAAACCACAAAGCCAAGATGAACAGTCACTTCAGGATGATGACACACAGCGCATGGTACCCATCACCAGTAATTCCCACAGATCCAACCATCTCTCATGGTCTGTAAAGGTGATTGCATGCTGCCCTTCACCCAGGGCTCTCCGAGCACACTGCAGGCATTTAATTACACCCTCTGCTCTGCAATGACTAATTAAGCACTGAAGACTTGTGGTCCCTGAGAGCTGAGCATATAGCAGCATAGCACCCTGAGTCACTCTGCAGCAGCAGCTGTCTCCTCCTGGGATGCTTTAAATATCTCAGGATATGTCCCAGCAAGCTTCTTGTGAAGGTGGCTACTCCATACCTTGAAAACATTTAATGGTAAAGTTCAGAAACCAGCGATACACCAGGTCTGTCCTACAGCCATCATTCTGTGCATCCCTTCACCTCTCTAGGGACCCTCAGAAGGTTTATAACATTAGGAATCATTTTTCCTAACGATGAACACGGCAGACCTGATGAGACATTCATATCCATGGGGCAACAAGAAGGAGCAAAAGCTCCTATTGCTCCGTACCCTTCCAAACAGTCCATTCCCAGGTTTCTTCAGTTACCAGTAGGACACTAGAAGATCTGCCCACAGCCTTCTCTTCTCTGTTCTTTCCCATCTTTCTATCTGTCTGGATGGCTTTGTGTCACTGCAGAAGTTAGTTGAGCCATTTGCCCAGGGCCCAGGTGCTAAGCAATGATGGATGAGTATGAGCAACCTGACAACCCACAACGATCCACTATCACTGTTTCTAAAACAACAAGCTATCTATAAGTACCTGAAAGGAGGATGTAGCCAGGGAGTATCAGGCTCTTCTCCCAAGGAATGGGCCATGAGACAAGAGGAAATGGCCTCAAGTTGCACTGGAGCAGAGCTAGGGTGGATATTAGGGAAAATTTTTAGCTTGAAAGGGTTGTCAAGCATTGGACGGGGCTAAGCAGGGCAGAGTTGAGGCACCATCCCAGGAGGTATTTAAGAGACAGGAAGACACAGAGCTCAGAGATACAGTTTAGGGATGGTTCTTGTCAGAGTTGGGTTGATGGCTGGTCTCGATCTGAAAGGCTCCTTCCACCCATGGCGATTTATGATTCTCTGGATGAAATAGGCGGCACTTGCACTAAAAAATTACAATACCTGTGCAGCAGAGAGCTGAAAGGTAAAGGGGGATTGCCAGCCCTTGCAGTTAACAAAAAGTGCTGGCTGTGCTGCAGCTGAAGCCTGGGAAACCTATTATGACCACATGGGTTGTCAAATTGAGTGCTAGTCTTGCAGGCACCATGTGACAATAATCTTGCAATGGAGCTGGGCAGAAATGGAGACCGAAGAGACAGCCTGCTCGTGCCTCCCAAAAGAAATGGGTGGACAGGCACAGCCCTGCACAATCCCCAAGGAAGGCAGAGACATGTCAAATTTGCGCAGCTCCAGAAAACCTGAGCTTTTTTCAAGGCCAAGTATCCTCTTGTGCATCCCATCTTGCAGTGGGATGTAGAGGGGAGATACCCAGGGAGGGAACCCTGGAGTAGGGTTTACTACAGTGGCTGCATCTGTTTGCTCTGCACTGGGGTCAGCGCAATCCTGCAGACACACAGTCCCTCACTGCGGGCTTCATTGGGAGTGAAGGGATTTAGGAACTTCTGGGCAATCCCACACAGTGGGTAGGATATGGTTACCTCATATCCTACATAACAGGGGCCGGTTAAGTATTTTTACAGACAGATTTCAGCTTCTTATAATATTGCACTGTCGGGGTTAGTCTCAATGCGATTAACAATTGAAATCACTCTTAAACCAACCTCTCTCCAACCCCAGCACAGCAGATCTTTTCATTTGCATATATAAATACCTCCTTGTTTTGTCTGTAGTTTTGGATTTTATCTCTTTTTTTGTTACACATAGACATTTTTTTTTTTCCACATTTCCTAAGAAGTTCTGGTGATGGGAAGTTATTTGTAAATCACACAACTATTTATTTTACTGGAAGCATCTGCTTTAACACATTCATCTTGGAAAAACATTTTTTCTTAAACAAAGGTATTAGGCTGCAATGTAAATTGGGCACATCTGTTCATGAGTCACTGCAACAGCACTACCTCCAGTGCATCTGATCACATGATCTCCAGGGGTCTGATCCAACAGAAATTGGACACTCATAACTCACTGCTGCCTTTCCTGGCACTGCTTTTCCAAGAGCATTGTTGCCTGATTTAATAAGTTAAAGAGACTAAATAAGAAAGTTCTATTTAGTGGCGGCTAATAGCATCAAGTATGTGCCGAACAGACACTTCAGTACCAGTAAGAGCCTGAAGCTGAAGCCCTGCTCCCTGTGCACCCGAGGGGTGAGTGCAGTGGAAGGAGCCATGGGCTCTAGGAGGTACCAGCCCACCCACGCCCACTCAGCCCCAACACTTCTGCTGCCTTCAGCTGGTCAGAGACTTCTATTCTGAGGCTGATCCTCCCAAGTCCCTCATTCCCTCCCTCACAACAGTGGGGCTTCCAGCCCTTAGATAACCTTTGTGGCCCAATCTGGACCTTGAATCTTGTAGCCTTTGCAAAGGCAGAAATAAAGCTCCAGGTCCCAGGAAGGCAAGAGGAAGGTGAGAGCACACAAGGTGCCCCTGCCAGCAGCCCCTGCAGCACAAGTGGGAGTTTGCTTGCAGAGGGACAGGGAGAACAGAACACTTTTGGCATAAATGTATTTTCACCATTCTCTGTACTTGCCCGAGCAGTTAATTTATATTGACAAGAGCAGAGGAAGAGATATTGCAGGCTGGTCTGCAACGACTTTGGGGAGCACACAACTTTTTTTTATTTTTTACTGGAATAGATCTACTGAAGAACTGATGAGTGGCTGATGATGAGTTATCAGGGAAGCAAAGGACTCAGACTTTGCTAACAACCACCAGTTCCCACCTGCCAGTCTGTCTGATACAATAAAGTCCGAAAACAGACTACAGCAGATGTCTTGCCTCCCCATGCAGGTAATGTCCCCAGTATCCAGAGGACACAAGCAACTCCAAAATAGCTGTGCTTTGAGTATAATTTTACAGATAACTCAAGATTCTGAATTGAAGCAGGAAGAAGGGGGGAGTGGAAGGATGAGAAACAGCACGTGTATTACCTTGCAGTTGTAATCTGCATTTTAGAAATCCTGCTGAGACTGAGATGGTGACAAATGCTCTGGTAGTGTCTCCAGCTGCCAGACCTGAGGCAAGGATTCCCACAGCAGCCAGCAGGATCTGCATCCAATGTACATAGATCCCTGCACACAG
Source organism: Turnix velox (assembly GCA_013400935.1). NCBI lineage: Eukaryota > Metazoa > Chordata > Aves > Charadriiformes > Turnicidae > Turnix > Turnix velox. Next base: position 302,855 of record VZTY01029368.1, read on the forward strand.
AATCATAGACTGGTTTGGGCTGGAAGTGACCTCAAAGATCACTCGGTCCCATCCCTGCCCTATTGCTACACACTCCTGCAAAAACTCCCTCTCCATCTTTCTTTGTGGGCCCCTTCAGGTACTGGGAGGGCACTAAAGGGTCTCCCCACAGACCTCTCTTCTCCAGGCTGAACAGCCCCAATTCTCTCAGCCTGTCCTACTAGCAGAGGTGCTCCAGCCCTCAGATCATCATGTGATCCTCTGGACCCTCTCCAAGAGGCCATGTCCCTCCTGTACTGGTGGCTGAGAGGAATGGCCCAGCCTCATACCCACAGGACATACCCAGGATGTTTTACAGCCGAGTACCTGTACATCATCATGAGTGCAGGGCACAAAACAGCTGGAACACATTGTTGGGCCAGAACCTTGCCTTGTGACACCAAGGAGTCTGATAACCACAGCCTCCTTTAATACATCCCCCTGATTGCTCTTATCAGCTTATCTGCTGTAAGGCATTAGTAAAAGCCAAGCCACTCAGGAAAGGGGCATCCTCTCCCATGTAAAAATTCAATCAACATGTTATATCATTATCAGACTTGCAGACAAACTTCTCTTTGTACAACAAAGTGTGCAGATTTGATGCCCTGCCTACCAGTGTAAGGGTATCATCCATCAGCAAGTAGCACCAGGTCTGCCTCTGGCTGAAACATTCCCTTATTGTCATCCCTTAACAAGAAATGTAGTGGAGCTTTTTTGTGTCTCCCCAGAGAAAAACAGCACAAAAAGAAAAGCAAGTTTGTAACTTTTCTTGGAGTTAGCAGGTCCTTATGGATGTACCAATGTGGAATATAATAATAATCACCTAGATTAAAAGGGACCTTGCAGATCATCGACTCCAACCATCAACCCAACTCTGACAAGCCTCGTAACTGGACAGAGACTTGAACCCTTGACTGTCAGATTAGGTTGTCTAATGTTCTCCCAACTGAGCTATATAGCCAGGTTTCTGAGTCAGGAGTTCAGTTTTGGAAGAATTCTCATGTTTCCAGCCAAAGAAAACCCAGATTAATAATCTTCTAAAGATAAATACACCAATCACTACTGCAACTGGATAAACTTTTGCATACTTCAATTTTTTTAATGCATTGCATTCATATAAAATGCTGCACTTGGTAACAATTTAGAGATCCATTGGCCTCAGATTACTCAGTTGAAAAGTACCCCCTCAGATTCTTGGGCATAATACAAGCTGCTATTCAAACTTGCAATTCAAACAGAAAGGAAACCACCTGTCAGCAGAGTGGCATTACAAACACCCTGCACTAATGAGCAACTGTAGGTTTTCAAAGGCTTTTGTGTGCCTGTACAGTGTGAGAGCAGAAGCATTGTCTCGTCTTCCCTTCAACCACCCCAACTCACCTCACCCTGAGTCCAAGGGCCAGTCTCATCTGCACCAACATGGGCTTCCCAAAAAAGCATCGAGGCCAGTGTCTGTTCACATTGGGACTGAGATTCAATGGATGGAGATGAGGATAACAGGGATTTACATGCCTCTGCTGCTTTAAAAAACATGACACCTCATTCTTTGCTTTGGATCAGAGGCACTGGGAGTCCACTTCTAAAAATCCCAGCTACAAATCATTCAGATAGACTGACACCCACAGTGTGTAACCACAAAACTGAAAGTTAAAAACATTTTTGAAACTGAAAACAGAAAACTGCAGCATGGTGTTAATATACTTGCTGGTTTCATGGATGTTTTGCATATACAGGTTTTCTCAACATGCATACATTCTTACAGGTGAATTTCTAGTTCTCCAGTTGGGGACTTACTGTTTCTTTGGATGAAAGGCACAAAAGTTACAAGTGTGCTGTCTGGAAGACTCACATAAACACCCAACCAGAGGGTGCTGTAAACAAGCTCATCTCTGAAAGACACCACTAATTTCCCCAGTCTGTCAATTAAAAAAAAAAAAAAGTAATTTTTGCTGATGTCAAAAGTGAATTAATGAACTTGCCACTCAATTAAAGCTTCAGCTAACTGTTCCATGCGACTCCCTCTCCATCTTCTGGCTTGTATTTGACAGTGATAAGAATTTTCTGTCTTCCAACCAAATCTTCATTAAAAGGAAAAATTTCAACAAACACAAACAGTTGAAATAGAAAAGTAATAATCAAGATATTTCACTGTTTTAGCTGGGATGTTTCCAGCCCTTCCATCAAAATAATTGCACTGACATTCAACCTTGTAATTTTTCTGCCCTGGGACAGGAAGAATGTCTTAGAAACATACTGCATTACATCTTTGCTTCAATCAGGCATTCTCCAGCACCTTCTTTGGGGAGGGACAAAAAAAAACCAAAGAAGAAAAAAAAGGTTTATTATGAAAATTATAGCTAAGAGTACTAAAGCTTTCAGATGAATAGAAAACAGCAGAGAAAGGAAGCTTCATCAAACCAACACTGCTCACTAGCACATGAGGCAGGGCCCTGCTGGAGGCTGAGTGGAGTCATGTACTGTACGTATGGTTCCTGAATGCATAGTATGTGTCAGTAAGACAATCCAAGCCTGTGGGCCATGCTGCACCAAGGGACATCAGCCAAGGGTTCCCAGATAGGGACACTTCCCAACTTTGGGAAGGAGCATTTTACAAGTCAATCAGGTATTTGAAAACATGTCCCTGTGCAGAGAGATAAACATCCCAAGGAACAGTGATCCAGACTCTGCATAAATGAAGCAAAGAAGAGCCAGCTGTGTGATCTAGGACCACCAGGCAGGCACTGGCAGAGATGCTACCACCATGATAAAGGGTGGAAAGACATGATCTAAATATTTTAACTGCTGTTGGTCTGTCTCCAAGCACAAGCAGAGAGTGAGACCTGGCTGACAACTCAGCACTTCTGGGTTGGAAGGATCCCCTCTAACTGCATGAAAACCCACTTCTAAGGAAGCCCTCCCACAGTAACCAGAAGGGAACCTCACTGGGAGCAACTGACTAGCCAAAATGAGAAGCCTTTTGCACCCCATGAGAGTGGATGGATGGATGGATGGTTGGTTGGATATGACCGGCAGAAATACACCTGGAAGAAAACAGGGTGCCGAGAGGAAGGACACAAAAATGCTGAGCTGTAGGAATGAAATCTCAGCACTAAGACCTGTGAAATATGGAATGGTTTACTGGGACATTTGGAGATGTTTAAGAGCAGAACAGGATGAAAGTTGCAACTCAGGGGGTGGTTACAGCAGAACCAAATTTTTTTTTTCTTGGAAAAGTTCCAAAAGAACCCAGGAAGCAAAGCAGAAAAGCCAGCAGTCCTGCTCCATGCACAGGACCAGCACAGCTACACAACCTTCCCTCTGGGAAAGGGGCTGACAGAGGCACCAACTGCTCCACAACCTGCCTGTGCTCTGCTTTGCAAACAATGCCACCCTTCCAACATGTATAAAGTGGTTGCCAGCAAATGGCTCTCCCATCCAGCAGAGACCCTGTTCTGCCAGCTCAGGCAGTGAGGTTCAAGAGCTTGATTTATCAAGTGCTGCCCAGAGGGTAAACTGGTGGCAAAGCAATGTCGGAGCTATTAGAGAATTACAGATCTCAAAAAATGGAGGGACATGCTGTGGTGATCTGGACTATAACTCAGTGCTCAGATACAGTGTGGCTTGGTGTGGACCTACCTGTGCAGGGACTGGTCCACCAGTTGCCCTGGCTGCACTCAGGCAGGGGACAAGAAGACTCGGGGTTCCCCTGGGTCCAACCCCAAACTGCCCATTAGAAACACCCAAGGCAGAGCAGAAAGGCAAAACTAACAGCAGGTTTTGCAAACTCACAGAGCCATCTTTCTATGTCCTTAATGCATACATCTATCTTCGCATATCTAATCAGATGAGGCCAGCTTCCTTTCCCAGGTCATAGTATTTCCTCTTAAATCTGCCAAATCCATCTGTTCCCAAGACAGCTTTTGTCACTAACACAGACATTTTTGGAAGGGTAAATCTTCCTCCCTCATCCTCCCTCACTGCTGGATCACCTGGGTGATACTCTGGCCATAAAAAGGGATTTTTCTCTCCTGGCAAAGTTCATGTGATACTCAGAGATGGCACAGCCCCACCATGGGTCAGCAGGACACACCACCTCAGCATCACCTTGGCACCCCCACCCCAAAAGCACCCACCTGCTCTCACCATGGTGCCTGCTGAAGCCACCAGCCCGCCCATCAGTCTCTCCAGCACCTATGCTTTATCTCCAGGCTTCCTCACAAGCACCTCCTTGGTTACAAGTGACATTTCAAGAGGAGGCCAGAGGTGAGCTAATGAGTGAGAGGCTTCGAGAATCATGGCCAAGCATCAGCCAATCTGGGCTCTGTTTGCTTTGGGTGCCTGATGCAGGACAACAGATTCCAGTGGGGTGCAGTTTACTGTTTACGTCCTGCAGCCTGGAAGGCATCTGTACAGACTTGTCATTTAGGGGAAAATACTGTAATTTATTCCCATGAGGGATTTGCCATTGGTATGGCACAAATACATGCATGTGGATGCACACAACTCAATTTTTGGAGCAGCGCGGCCAGGGTGCTGGCTCCAGGGACACTCCACTGACAAACAGGATGTACTTTTCTCAGAGATGGGAGATTTTCAGTCCTCCTCCTTATTGTAAAGATTAACTGCCTTAAAAAAAGTCCTTAATGTGTTGCAAATGTGACAAACCGTAAAGGACCTTGCATAAAAAACCCCCAGCCATCTCCCTGTTTCCCAATGGGGCAACATAATAATGAATTCATTAGCATATAGTGCTCAACAACATATGTTTATAGTAATTCACAAACTTTTGACTTGACAGTTTACAAGTATGTTTACAATCATTAAAGTTTGACTGTCCAGTTATTACAGGCTCATTATGAATAGGAAACAAAGGTTACATTTTATACAACAGGCGATTAATCAAAACTAGTGTGCATTCAAGACTGAGTTGTTTTTTTCCTTTCGCTCTTTTTTGCCTCCACAAGTTTTCAGGGACACCCTGATGAGGCCAGTTGCTGAGGACCAGCAACAATAGCATCAGCGAGGAGGTGAAACTGTAGCTGGACCCGGACCTGCAAAGAGCTGGAAGGTGGCAAACTATGCCAGCGCTTTCACTCAACCCATGGCCAAAGTCAGCACCAGGCCCACCTCTCCACAAGGCATGGCCAAAGCCACCTGCAAGGCTTGGGAAACTCTCTGCAAGGGAATCAGATCTCTGCAGCCACCATGGGAGCAAGAGAATTTCTGAACAAAGAGTCCAAGAAAATGAAAGCAAAGCAACCAAAGCGAGTTCCCTAGCGGCAGGGTAGGCAGAGGCTCTCAAACACCCTCAAAAGGGATCTTGGGGTTGAGCTCACTGCTATGACACACATCCCACCCTGACACCGCAGAGCATCCAGCACAGAATAAAAACCCAAGTCAGTAACCCAACTCAGTCCTTTCTGCCTCTATTACAGGGATAACCACCTTGGGAAGGAGAGAGATAAAGCCACGCTAAATGTAAAACTTAATTTTTGCAAAGTATTTCCAGATTTCAAAGCCTGGAATTCTTTCAAATTGGCATGCTAACCTAAAATTTAGGACTTGGGTGGAAAGGGGGTTAGAGGGGGAATGCTGAATGATTTCTGCTCCCTTTTTTTTGTGCTATGTACGTGTGATATGATATGATGGGAAAAAAACATAATTGAAAAATACCCTTTCAAAGTAAAGAAAAATACCATTCTCAAGAATGTTGAAAGTATTTCCACACCATCAGCAACTTTTCCTAGGCTTGTTTCCAAAATGAAACTCTGAGCTTATATGCAACATCAACGCAATAGGATCCTGTCACTGTTAGATAAGCTTTGCCTTTCTGCTCTACACAAAACACACACAAAAAAAAGAATATTATAGTATGGGTGAGTGAGGAAGCACTAGAGTGTCCCTGGCCACTATGATGGCACAGCATGTGTCCTTCAAAGACTCTCAGTGTCTGAAGGATGTGATGGATGCCATCAGCAATGTGAAAGACAACTTTCCAGGAACACAAAGCTTCAAAACCACAGCGTTTCCACAAAGCAGTTCAGGGAGGACAATTCTCTTTCCCTATGACATGTTCATGTGTGACAGGAGAGATCTAAATTGGGTTGTTGGAGAGATGGATGCAGTGATTAAGCCAGCCCAGAGAGAGACAGAAGGTATGATGTGCCCAGCTTCAGAGATCACTGATGATGCTATGGGAAAGCCCAGAAAAGGAAATTAGAAACACATTAAAAATAGCATCAATGTGCAACACAAAGATCATGGAAAATGAAACACGTATCTCTGTTTTCATGATGGGGATCACCTGTATTTCTTTAACATAGACTTTGATATTTAGTTCTTGGATGAAATAAAGTACATTTTAGCCTTCTCCAAATTCTGCATTTCACTTTCAGACTTGGACTGGAGGACTTAGAAAGTCTTTTCTTTCCCTCATTCAATGTTTGAATATATGTATTTTACATAATGTGTCAATAATCTTTGATATGAAAGGGGCATTTAATATTTCAGCTCTCACTTTATTAGGGATATTTTAATTATCCCAGACAAATGAAAGGGAATTTACAAACATCTGTGCTTCATTTAAGAGCCCAAATTTCCCTCTTAAACTTCAAAGCTGATTTTATCCAGGTTCAGTTGTCTGGTCTCTCAAAGCCCAATGTGCAGCACCGGAACCAGCATTAATTGGACTGAGTCTGCAGCCCACAGAGCCGTGTCTGCTGGACACTGCTCAGCCAGGATAGGGACAGCCCCCACAGCAGCAGAACAGACAATGCTGAGCTCCAGGGAGATAGTGGAAGGATGGCAGTGGTCAATGGGACAGGAAGAAGGCACAAGCATGCCAACAACCTCTGTGACTGCCCAGGTAACAGTCAACCATTTGCTGTCTTCTCCCAGTAGGTGACTAGGGGCTACTTCATGAATACCCCAGCCTTGAAGCACTAGCAGTGCCTTGTGGCTCTTTTCAAAGCAACCACAGTCATGACTTGTTCTGGCAAGCAATGCAATTTTAGGCTCTCCAGTACCTACATCACTCCTGAAAAATGAGCCCAAGTTATTTGTAAAAATTTACCACAGGTCTCTCTGTGAAATAACCATTGGTTGCTGTAGTCAAACAATCCTCGCTGACTTTATAGAAAGCAAAAAGCTCATCTCTAAGCTTAAAAGCATGGACAGCAGTGGGAGGAACAGAATGACTCTTGGACCTACAGCAGGTTTCCAGCCTGTCTTGAACCTTCTCCCATAGTACACCCTCAGTACACCCCAGCAAAATTGACCCTGAATGGAACAGAATTTCTTCTCCAGTAGTACTGAGGCCAAACAGCATGAGGTTAAGCATGACCAGTCTCTGAGCACCGGTGGTGCACACAGAGAGTAGAATTGTGCAAACCCCAGGAAGCAGTTCCCTGCAGAATCACCAGGACCTACAGCCCCCAGTGGGGGAGAGCCCACCATCCTCACCACTTGCTAAGAACTGTAGCTGGTTCCTCACTCGAAGTTCTCCATCTCCAGAGCTTCAATTGCAGTCACCTTCATCAGCACAGTCTCCACTCTCCTCCTCTGGGGTTTTGCCTAGAGTTTTTGGGCTGGGAAAAGCTGAAAGGCATGAGGTGTCACAGTCATTCAGCAGCTTCCCTCCACCCACCTTACCACTTCATCCCATGTTCGCAGGGGGATTGGGTGACAAGAAGGGGACAGTGGAGCCAGGGCAGTGGGACAGGACCCCCTCACACTCCTCATGCCAAAGCACTGAGGAACTGAGGTTCATTCACAGCCAAAGATGCACACAAAATCTCAATGGAGGAAACAGAAGGCGAAAGAAACAACACATAGATTAACTCTGTCCTTCACTTTCTGCCTGGCAACCATGGCAGGAGCTGCAGCACATCCCCACAAGGCCTCAGCACCAACAAAGCTCTGAAGCTGGCTACAAAACATGTCTAGAGTTAAGCCAGAGGGAGCAAAAACTGGTAGCAAGAGGAAACCCTGTTCAGGGATTTTCCCTGTTTCGAGGGACTACCTCCAATCTCTCCCATCTCTGGGGGTTGGACGAGATGATTTCCAAAGGTCCTTCCTAACCCAGCACTTTCTATGATTCCAAGATCTGAGGAGTAACACGGATGAAAGGAAATGTCAAATCTCTAGCCCCACAAATGTCATTCCTCACTTGTGAAGCACAGAAGCTAGCTGAAGTTTTTGGGATGAAAGGACCTTTAAAAGGGTGTTTAAAAGTCAAGTCCTAACTAACAGTGACAGGTCACACATCCCTGAGCTGGGAACTAGAATACCTCCACGAGCTCAGAATCCAGACTGGTTTCCTCACACAGATAGGACCTCCACTTTGCTGGCCAGGGGGTAGCAAAGTCCCCAGAGGGGTAAGACATTTCAGCCATTGGCTGCCTCTCCCCTCTGACTTGGCTGTTGCTGAAAGCAGACAGCTATTTCATCACAAACCTACAGCCCCTTCAAAAAAGTCTATGTCAGATGGTTAATATATGCTCAATATTTCTATCACTAACCCTCTGTCTTCTTGAATTTAATCTCAGCACCAAAAAAAAAAAAAAGAGAGAAGGGTAAGTAACAGATGACATTGCAAAATGGAAGCTTTCTGGTACTTCAGGGGTTTAGTTAGTTCCAAGTATTAGAGCAATATTCGTGCCTCTCAAAGCATTTTTTTAACTTCAGGGATCTAGGTTATATTTTTAAACTATTAAACCAGCCTTAGAAAAAAGTTTCTAAAATATACCGAAGTTTATACAGCCTGGGAGGAATGCTTTCAGCATCTGGCTCGCTCTGTCCATGGCAATGTCCATACATTGCATGTATAATGTAATGAAAAAGAAACAGCTGGACGTGAGATGCCTTCAAGCTCCTGGCTGCACCAAACAATGCAGGACACTTCTTGGCATGTGCCAAAGTCCACTCGCTGTTCCCACCTTCACTTTTAGCAGCCAAAAGCAGCTCATCTCACCAGACTCAGGCTGTGTCTCCATCCTCACCAGGCAAGTTAGATTCTCAGGAATTTCACTGCAGCATTTACAGGCCTTTTCCAGAATATGGCATAACCATAAAAGAACAACAACCTCCTAGTAAAGAAAGGCAAATGCAATACCGTGGGCAGCATGGGGAAGCCCTTGAAAAGGATCCAAACACACCGACTGCCCAAGCCTTTTCACTCCTGTTTCTCTCCAAACAATGTCTCCAGTGAGCAGTGTTCCTCAGCATGGATTGCATCAGCTTGTTGAACAAGGGTTTCCCAAGCACAGCAATTTACAACATGCACCAGCTCAAACCCATTCCCAAAAAACCTCAAGCCCCTCAGCCCCTCACTGCCTCTGAGGGATGAGAGGGGCAGGAGGTCCCACCCCATTGCTCGGAGGCACAACTTTCATCATTTATCCAAAAAAAGCAGAGGAACTTTCTGACAGAGAAAATGGAACTTTGGTATATTTTAAGATTTAAGAAGCTCAGCATGGGACAGGAGAAAATAATGAATTTTCATTTGCATATTTTCAATCATTAAAATTACTGAGGGTTTAGTCATAAATTAACAGCTTGATTTCTTTGCCAAATGCCATGTAGGCCCCAACTTTGCATGGAGTGAACATGACATCCCTGTGCCGGACTGGTCCTACCTTCTCCAGGACCAAAGCTCCAACCTGGGACTACTGGGAGCTACAAGCACTGAGAGGCAGGGAGCCCACAGCACAAAGCCTGGTGGTACTGTTCAAAAAATCCCACCCTACACACAGACTCAGGAATGTCGTCGGATGCCTCAGCTGCATGAACCATTACACAGCTTCCCCCACACTTTATGAAATGATATGTGGTAGACTGAACACAGATTCCCCATCTTTAAATAGCGAGAGGAGATGACTCTACTCTCCCATTACGGTTTATTCATGTCCTATGGTTTCAAGTCTATGGTAAGAGGCAGGAAAATACACAGTTTGGCAGCCACTTAAGTAGTATGTAACAGTGACATAGCTTTAACTTAAGCACAATTTACCCAGCCATAAGAATTTACAGCTGTATCTACTCTTCTTTGCTAAATCAGAATGGCAAAAATACACCAAAATGTACACAATGTAAACTAGAGCACTAATTGTGGGAGGCTGTGGAGTCTGCGAGGCATCCACAGCATCACACATTGGCCAGGGTTGGAAGGTTCCTCTGGAGATTCCCCAGTCCCACCCCTGCCAGTGCAGGATCACCCAGGAATGCAGGCAGGCAGGTTTGGAATGCCTCCAGAGAGAGAGATTCCATCACCCCTGGGCTGCCTGTGCCAGGTCTCTTGCTACCCTCAACTTAAAGAAGTTCATCTCCCATCTGCAAACTCGCCATAGAATCAGGTTGGAAAAGACCATCATGGCAGGAAACGCATGGCCCACAGTCCCTCTCCCCTTGACTCTAATCTCCCTCAGTTTTATTTCCAATCTCATCCCTTCTGAATTGTGACCTTCCAAGATGGGCAGGGAGGGCAGTGCTGTGGCATCACAAGGGGCACCAGCAGCCCTGTTTGTTCTCCATAGACACCTTGGTTGCTTAGCTTGTCCTGTGCTCTCCCTACTCTTAAAAAACAAGCCAGAAGGTACCAGTGCACTGGGCCTTGCTGCAGAGAAAACTCCCCAGGCATCCCAGCACAATTTATACAATTACTCATAACCACATGGTGACCAGACAAAAACAGATGCAGCAACATAGGGCAATGACTCAACTGTATCTGGATGGGCCACTCTGTGCTGAAAACTTTATAACTCCTCATTCTTTACAACCACTTTACTCAGCACTCACCATCCCCCTGAGCCACCTGGACTTGTTTTCCCAACTTTTAACGTGAACAGTGAGAGCTGCAACATGCTTTTTATCATTAATCTCCCACCTCCAAATAGAAATCAGCATTGTGTTCCTTGGACTGTAATTTAATAGTTGTTTTCTCCCTTTGTGAAGTACACCTGTGGTATTGCAAACATCAGTTTGAGCAATACCGAAAACTGCTCACAAATTCAGATAAAATACTGGTGCTGAGCTGCAAGCACTGTGCTCCTGTAGGGCAGAAACCATCCCTTTCAATGTAGCTCAAAAATAAGAAAGAACAGCACATTGTTAAGGGGAACAGAAGACTTTTAGAAAAAAACATTTAATTCCTTTATGGGTTTAGGGGAGAAGACTGATTGATATTTGTAATCTTCTGTTGGAAAGAGTTGTCATTTAATTTAGCTTGGATGACTGAAAGAATTTAATGAAAGTGTTCCACCAAGTTTTGCTGAAATTCTTTGCATGTTTTTAGTAAACCTCTGGAATATGATCAAACCAAAAAAGCTGAGAAGGCTGGAGACTGAACTTGCAGCTGACATAATATTCAGGATTGTAACATAAACTTAATAGGCAAGTTTTCACATCCAGCAGCAGAAGTCCCTCAGTGCAGAGGCACCTCTGGAGCCCCAGCCATGCATCCTGGGAAATGGACCAGCCCTTAGCTCTGCTGGCAGCTCTCCAGATCTCAACCAAATCCCCAGCTCAGGACTTGTGGTCCTTTCTCTTAGCAATAGAGGGTTTAGTAAGAGCAAAGGTGTTATTTCCCCTGCATCACACAAACTGGCTGCTTCAGCCACTCAGGGTCCCAACAAAGTCAGGTTTTTTTTTTAAATTCCAGTCTGATGAAAAAATCTGGGGTTTGAGGAAGAAAAAAGAGGTCTAATGGCAAACCCTGACCTTGAAATCTGCAATACTGATTAATTTATGGGTAGCTTTTAAATAAGGACAGCATCATGGGAAATGTGCAGATTTTCACACGATACTGTTCCCTGTTAACAGCTCATTACAATGTACAGAAGTATATTCCCATTATGAAATACAGCTGGGGTTGTTTTGCTTACAAAGGTCATTATCTGATCACAAGCAAGAACTGAGGAAAGGAACCCATCTGAAAAGGCTCAAGTGGTGGACTTTCTGAAAACTCATGTGTTTTGAATTTGTGGCCTGATCATACCCGAGTATGCAACACAAGAATCAATTCTCTGTACTTCCTCTGCTTATTAGCCCTGGAAATAGCATGGAAAAAATGATCTTTTATTAGCAAATATTTTATTATTTAACCAGCCCTCATCATGAGGGAAACCATCTATACTTACACATACCTTGATAAAGGTATGTATAAGGAGCAGAACATCATGTTAATCCCATGAATGGAACTTTAAACCCACACTGTAGGAAGAGCTGGGATTCCAAGATCACTTGGGCTTTCAGACTGCCAGGAAGAGTGAAACAAGAAAAGAAAGACACCAAGAGAGCTGTCCCCAATCAGGCAGATAACCACTCATGTTTGTCGAGGGTGGTAAATGATGTTTAAAATTACTTTTGAGCCAAATCATTCTATGATTCTTTGACCCCTTAATCCATCAGCTTAAAAAGCCTGATGTTTCTGCAGTGAGGACCCAGCCTATCTATGGCAGGGCCAGGCCAGCCCAGCTCTCCTCAGACCACCAGGGACATTTCCTCTTGGCTCAGGCTGTGGCTCATGTGGCTGCCCTCTGGCTGTCAGTGACGTCTGCAGGGGCTACTTTTGAGACAAACACCTCATCTTCAGCACCAGGTAGGAAACAGTGAGTTGAGATCCTTGCCAGAAAGAATTTATTCCCTCCCCTCCTCCTTCTGCTGCACAATCAGATGCAGATCTCAGTTTCAGACACTATTTTCCTAAAAGCTACCAGTGGAACAAGATGTCTCAGATAGTGTACTTTTGTGTACACTGCTGTGTTGTTCAAAGGTTTCTGACAAAACACCAGCACATCTCCCATGGCCACACTCTGCCCTCCAGGGGGCTGCTATTTCTAGCTTTATTTCTGGATTCATTTCACTCCAAGGCACAAGAATCCCCAAAAGCAACTGTGAGGAGCTCAGTTGAATGCCTCCAGCTCCACCTCCTGTCAGACAAGACACCAGACAACTATCAAGACTGGCAAACAGCGCTCACATTATTAGCCAGGAACTGCTGCCATGAATATTATGAACTTCACATTAAACAGGCATTCCACTGAGACAAACCACAGCAGAAGTCATCTTGGGAATAGGATCTCTCCAGCCTCTGCAGCCCTCAGCTAACAGCTGATGGCCAGGCTGGCTCCTGGGCAAGGTAACAGCTCTGCAGTAGGAGTATGGCTGCTGCTTGCTAAAAACAGAAGAGGAGAAAGTTTAACTTCACAGACACAACTTTTCCAGTGTCAATCTTGGCATCCGTCACCAAGGATCAGTCTACAAGCCCTAAAAGGAACCATTCTGGTTGCAGCTTGGGTGCTGCTGACGCATCAGGGTGAGACTTGTCCCTGAGACGGAGTGAGTCCAACATGAAGAGACATTGCAAGGCCCAGGCCTCTGGAGCTGCTGCCCACAGCCTCAATAGCTGAACCAACTCAGCCTTTAAATGAGGTTTAAAGCTGGTGACTTTAAACCCTGCTGCATTGAGACCTGACACTCGCAGAGGCAGCCATGGAATGCACCCACACCATTTCATCCACAGCATTTTGGAATACAAGAGCTGCATGAAAAGGTCAGTGAAGTCCCTGCCCGCTGGTAGGTGGAAGACATTCAAGGGGTCCTGCCAAATGGAAAAGGTCATTTCCTGCCATATGGATAGGTCTCCATGGCCCAGATGCCCGGATGACTCCACCTCCCCATGTCTCACAGGACAGCATCTCCTTCCATGTGGCTGCAGAATGGCAGCCAAGCACATTCTCTTCTTTCACATACCATTCCCTCCCAATGCAGTCCAGTAAGGCCACAGGCAATATCGTTGCAACTCAAATTTCCCTCTTTGCTTTCAATTTTACACGCTGCACCTGGTCCAACAGAGAGAGCACTGAAACACAGCCTGGCCTTCGCAGTTAGGTCTGTGCCAAAACCAAGCTAAAGAAGTTTAAAGAGCATTAAGTGAGAAGTGCTTCCTGAACTGTGAGGGTGATTCGGACCTACCTCAGTGCAGAAAGGTTAAGGCGGTCCTGCTGGCTCAGGACAGGGTCTGCTGGCACACACAAATGTTTGCCTCATGACTGCCTTACCAGCAAGTGTAGCAAAAGAAGCAAGATTACAAAGTATTCAATACCTAAACCCTACAAAACCTCTGGCTGCAGCAGTGTGTGCTGGTGCCTGTCCCCTCACACAGCACCAGGGAAGGTCCCAGCACCAGCCATGCTGGGGTTTCATCAGTGTCACGGAATCATAGAATCATAGAATAGGTCAGGTTGGAAGGAACCTCAAAGATCACCAAGTTCCAACACCCCTGCCATAGGCAGGGACACCTCCCACTAGATCAGGCTGCTCAATGCCTTGTCCAGCCTGGCCTTAAACACCTCCAGAGAGGGAGCATCCACAGCCTCTCTGGGCAACCTCTTCCAGTGTCTCACTACCCTCACCGTAAAAAATTTCTTTCTTATATCTAGCCTGGATCTACCCCCTTCCAATTTACATCCATTATTTCTAGTCCTCCCAGTCCAGTAAATGGGGATGATCCCTGCTCCAGTCCTGCTGGCCACACTACATCTGACACAGCCCAGGATGCTATTGGCTGCCTTGGCTACCTGGGCACATGCTGGCCCATGTTGAGCTGCTGTTGACTACCCCCGGGTTCTTTCCCACAGGCAGCTCTCCAGCCACTCTGCCCCATGCCTGTTATGCTCATGGGGTTGGTGTGGTTCAAGTGTTCCAGCAGATCAACACCTCACCCATGCTTCTGTTCTCTGCAAACTTACTGAGGATGCATTCAAATCACTTCACCCACATCGTTGATAAAGATATTAAACAGGACTGGCCCCAGTAATGTGCCCTAGAGAACACTGCTGGTGGCTGGCCATCAGCTGAAATTAACTCATTCACCACCACATTCTGAGCCTGTCCCTCCAGCCAGTTTTTCTTCCTCCAATGTGTACCCACAACCAACCCATGGGCAGAGAATTTCTCCAGGAGGAACAACACAAGACATGCAAATCCACAACAGGCAGGATCTGGAGGAACTCCTCCACTACCTATCCCCAGCTAGTGTTAACACTGCTGGAAGAAAAAAGAAAATGCCCTCTGTTCCCACTGCAGACAGAGCAGGTTGGAAAAGTGGCACCAGAGACATTGCCAGCTCCAATCCTTCCGGTGCAGCCTGGGATGGAGCAGGAACTTGAGGGCAGTGCTGCCCACACACCACAGTGGGCACAACACTCCCAAAGCAAGCCCTGGACCCTTTGAGCCTACAGCAGGGCTGACAGTATGGCTTTTGCTTCCTTTTCCTCAGAACATCACGACTCAGTAGTTACACATCATCTGGCTGGAATCAAAAATAACATTATCATTAATGAGCCTTTTTCTTGACAACAAAAGCAATCCCATTTGTCCTGCAGCCAAGAAGACAGAACACAGACTACCTTGCACAATGAAGATCAGCTTCCTGTATCCCAATCCCACCTCACTGTGGATCCTACTTTAAAAAGTGAAATTTTGAAGAAAATGAGAAACCAACCAATGAACCCACTAAGGTGAAAGAGCTGCATGCTGTGTTACTTGGATTTAATCCAGGGATTAAATTATTAGGTTGAGTAACAGCACAAAGTGATACTTGATACAATTATTGAGGCCCAGAATAATTGTAATTAACTGTTAATTTGGTATCAATGGTTCCACTTATCCCATGTTTTGCTGCGCCGTGATTCTTCCAGGTTTGTTTCCTCCACAACCAGATAAACTCTGGCATTGGTGCAGCATTGTCTGGTCTTTGGTTCAAACTGTTCATCAACTGGACACAGAAGAAAATTAATCCCCTTGAAAGGGATGGGTTTTTTCTGCTGATTTCCATGGCATTGTTTGAAGGCTGGTCCCTGCAGGGCACACCTGAGGTTCCTGCTTCCTGCTGGGAATCCTCTCATCCCTAAGGCCGCAGCAAGCAGAGAATTCCAGGGAAGATAAGTGATAAAATGATACTTGTGTCACCCAGACTTTAAGAATATGAACAATAAACCATATGGAGACCAGCCAAAACTGCTGCACATCCAAGCTCAGCCACAGCAGCCTCCTGGTCTTGTTGAGAAAAGGAAAGAGCCAGATTCATGGCCAGGGACAGCTTTGCTGTTTCCATAGTCTCAACAGAGCTAAACATCTATTCCAATACCAGAGAAGTGGTGAAACCCCACAGATAAACACCCTCAAAAAGGCAAATGGGATTAACAACAAAGAAACACAGGTGAAGTGTTCCGTGCTCATGCTGATAAAGGAGATGTGCAGCTTCTCACAGGAACATACTTTACCCAGTCTTCTCCCTTGTGCTTCTGGAATCCATTGTGAGGGGATGGACAAGTTAAAGTAGGAAGGAGAAGGAAACATCACAGAGGGTCACAGAAAAATCCCATCATTGCTGCTCAGGTATGGAGTTGGGGAGCATTTAGCTGCCATGTTAAAGAGAGCCAAAGCAGGACTCAACAGGGGGATGGAGTTAGGTTTTAAATACCAGGCCTAGACTTGGTGGAGCTATGGATTATTTTGTGTAGTAAAATAAGAATTAGCTGATCTGTTCCAAAACGTATTTATCATTAAAATAAAAACCTTCGGTCATTTTATTTAATACAGTCAGTAAGAAATAATTGCAATGTCTGGTTGCTTTCAACAACATGTGGGTTTAATTTTTTAATTGTTACAAATTGTTAATAATGTCAAACAAAATGCGTGTCCAAGTAATTATTGTGTTTACCATTTCTTTTGAGGACTTGATGAATTATATTACACATATACAGCACTTCGGACTTTGCAGTGTTAACTTCTTAAATGTAAAAGTGGAAAATTATCTAAAAGGAACTTGTTTGGGTGCAATTGAAATACTATACTTTGCAGTGATAAGCCCTGTGCATTGAGTTATTTAACAATCTGGCAGGTTGCACATTTTTTTAATTACTGTGCTGTTTTATCTGGCTGGGGAATGAAAATGCAGTATTAAAACAAACCTCACAACCCTAGCAGACCACAGAGAGATGCAGTTCCACCATATCCCTTGAAGTCACAGATTTTGCTGAAGGAGAAATACATTCTTCAAAACTCCTCGGCTCCAGGGGCTCTCCCATGAAAGATTTAATAGCTTGCCTTGCTTCCAGGTCCCCTCCAAGACTCCCTACACCTTCTTGGCAGCCTGTCTGTGGGTTCCCCGTATGTACTGAGTGGGATCCAGACCAAAACCCTCATCATCTCTCCACCCCCTTTGCTTGTTCCCAGTGCTCCACCATCCTCTGGATTTTGGGTTGAGCAAGAGACCAGGGTATAAGGATATGGGGCTGTTCTCAGGCCTATTTTGTTTACATTTTATTCAATCGAGTTGTGGCCTTTTGGCCTCTTTCCAAATTAACTCCTGGGTGACCCCTGTTGTGCTCTCTCCCAGCAGCCAGGCCGGAGGGAAATAACCCATTAAACCTACAGAAAAATATAGGACATATTGGCTGATCAACCCAGCTTCAAATGCAGCATGTTAAATGCCAGGGTGTGCTTTTTTGCAAATTTGCAAACTTTATCTTTGTCATTTGCACCTCTGGGCCTCAGGTTTTTTTTTTTTCTTTCCTTACAGACAGAGGTTTGTATTTTACTGCCTTGTAAGACTTCTAAATTTTGTTCTCATCCTCCTGTAAAACCCACAAAGAGCAACATGAGGTGCTTGCACACAGGGTTCATCATGGGACCCGGGTCTTTACACCAAGCACATGAAGAAAGGCAGTGAGGACCTCATTGGGGGAACAGGTTTAAGACTCCAAGAAATGGTGTGTTCACCCTATTGCCAAAGGTATAAATCAAAGTAGTTTTCTCTGAGTTTGTGAAAGCATATTGCCTGGATTCTGATCCTCCTTTTTCAAGAGCATATATGGTAGTTACATTTCTGGCTAGAGAATATGCAATATTATAAAAACAGTCCCTACACAGGGCAATAAAATACAAGATTGTTTGATGTGGAAACCAAAGAACCGTCAAACTCCAGTATATCTGAAATATTCTAAATGAGCCCTTAACTGCAGTGTCTGGAAATGTACAATATGTTTCCAGGCCCTTCAATCTTGTAAAGATACATCTCCTCCATATCAGTTTCCTTTTATAGATTTTATTCTTAATTTTATTATTTTAATTTTTTCCTCTCCTTTTCTTCCAACA
Organism: Turnix velox; assembly: GCA_013400935.1. Taxonomy (NCBI): domain Eukaryota; kingdom Metazoa; phylum Chordata; class Aves; order Charadriiformes; family Turnicidae; genus Turnix; species Turnix velox. The sequence continues at coordinate 321,032 of VZTY01029368.1, forward strand.
TTACACTCTTACTCCTTGAGATGGTCCTGTGCTAACCACCAGGATTTATCTTACCATAAAAAGGATTTGAACTGGATGCAAGTATGTGCAATAAGGATGGGTAAACCATCTGCTGTGATGGTGTCAGACCCCTGGCCTCCCAGCTGAGATAACAATGCTAGTGTTTATGGATGGGCTGTTCAAGCCTCTAGGCATGCAGAAAAAAAGTAACTCAAAATTTCATAGACATCTTACAGAAATGGGAAAAACCCCTCCACAAAATAAACCCCTACATCCAGCATGGCAACAAAAACCCATCTTGCCCATCAAAACATGAAAAGTAGCACCAACCACAATCACACATTTGGGTGAAACAAAAGGCATCTGGAGTCTGGATGTGATGAATGGGCACCACCAAGGGGCTGAATCCAGAGGCTGCACTGAGACAGCATACTGCTCAGCCAGGAGGTTCACTCACTCACCTATTCTATTTTGAGAAAATGGTGCTTGAACCAAACAACCTGGCAAACTTCTTTTTCTCTGTCTTGGGTTTTCTGTACTCATTTTGTTCCCGGGGTATTTTGTTCTAGTGCATAAACACCATATGGATTTCAAAATGCAAAAGTACAAAGAGGATTTTTCACATTTATAGAATCACATAATGGCCTAGGTTGGAAGCTACATTTCAGATCATCAATCCAACTCTGACAAGAGCTACTCCTAATCCCTGTCTCCAAGTTCTAACGTCTGCCAATCTCTTAACTACTCCAGGGATGGTGTCTCAATTCCAGTCCTGAGCAGCCATGCTTTATAACCCTTTTTGTGTCAAAATTTTTCCAAGTGTCCATCATAACTCTCCTCTGGCACAACTTGAGGCCATTTCCTCCTGTCCCATGGCATCACCTTGGGAAAGGAGCCCAGCCACCCCTGGCTACACCCTCCTTTTAGGGAGTTCCAGGGAGTGAGAAAGTCTTCCCTCAGCCTCCTTTTATCTAGCTGAACACTCCCTCAGCTGCTCCTCACCAGGCTTGTGACCAGCCTGGTGAGCACCATGTCCATTGGCCTTCTCTGTCCTTGCTCCAGCACTTCAAGGACTTTTTTTAGAACCCAGAACCTGAGGTGGGGGCTCAAATCATGTACCCAGATTCAGTCTGAGAAGGAACAAACTAATGAGTGAGCACGATTTTGGCACACAACACTGGTCAGACACAAGCAAGTGCAAAAATGTGATGTGCTGCTGAGAAAAACAGCTGGAATAAACCAAAGCCAAGTCACTGGCAAATGATGGACATTTAGCAAAAAATTACAAGTCAAAATAAAAGCAGGGGAGCTCTTAACATCTAGCACCGTTTAGCATGGCTCCAGAGTCCATCCACATCCACAGAATCTAAGATGCATTTCCAACACAATGAGTGAAGAGAAATCACAGGGGAATTCACTACAAATGCTTAAGAAGAGGCTCTTTTCTCTGAAAGATTCTGGATTTCTGAAAACCTTTAAAAGCCACCTTTGGCTTGAGCTTGGTAGATCAGGAGATTTTCAAACACCCCCAGCCTGGGAGACCCCACCGCTCCTGAGAATTGAAGCCAAAATCTGAGAAACATGGCTGTAACTCATCCACAGCTTCTTCTTTCACATTTCCAACTCCTTGACACTTAAGGTGCATTCCAGATGTGAAGGGGAGCACAAGAGTTAGGCAGGCCATGAAAATGCATGTGATGGTGAGCTATGACACCTCAAATCCCAAATTTAAATTATTTTCCCAATATATAAACTGCTCATGACTAAAGACCCCCCATAGGAATAGCAAGGCTCATAACAAACTTTGACAAATCACTTCTTAATTTGTCTTGATTTTATTTTCAATACCCCTCTTTCTCAAACTAAACTTCACAAGAAAGTCTGACTCTTCATGGTTTTTATTTTCACACTCATATTTATGCATTAACACCAGAATAACTCATGTGGTCCCCTGTAACACCTCTCAATCTGGTATCACAAGCCAAGGAGGGAAGTGCCATGAGAGATCACATTTGCACTGATAATATTCACTCCCTTTCCACTGTAAAAACAGTACGGTGCTTGACAAAGCCCTTCTGCTGCTGCACACAGCTGAGTTCAGTCCAGCCATGCTTACCCACCAGCCTCTGCTCTGCAGCAGTCTGAACTGTTCTGCAAAGACCTAACTTGACCCAATCTGGCAGCCAACACTTCACAAACACTTAACATCAGCAATTTCAAGCACAGTAATAATTCTGTTTTGTTTGTTGTCGCTTTCTCACAGTATCATTTGCAGGTTGAATTCTGCCCTCCACCCCATTTAAGAGGGAGCTGATCATGTTATTCCCCTCACTCCTCCATTCCGGGGTGGGCAGCAGGGTGCTAGGGTGCTCCCAGAGTTCCCGAATCCCTCATGCTGTCTTGCTCCCAGACAGCAGCTAACAAGGTGCACCTGTATGGGAAGGTGCAAGGGTTAACCCCAGAACTGATATGAAAATAGTCCCCAGCTGTTGGGAGAGCAGGAAAACAGAAGTCTGCAGGAAACGACAGCAAGTTCTGACAGAGCAGCTCCCCCAGCTCACCTGGCTGGTGGGCAAAAGCAGACTTAATCCCAGTGACCCAATGCTGGCCTAAAGCCTTATTTGTGCTAGAGCCATCCTAACTAAGGTCCCCACCAGCAAGAGCTCTCTTGGGAGATATTGGGTAGCTTAGCTGTATCAGCAGGCAGCATTACTGCCCAAGTATTTGCTCTGCAAGGTGGCAATACTGTGTGTCCCTGGAAAGTACAGAGTTCCGAGCTATCAGTCTAATGAAAAGCATCCCCTCTGAGTTACTCAGTTACATGGACCCCGGCCTGGCTGGCCTGAGGCAACACTACAGAAGAACTCTGGGAGATTAACCATGGCAAGGTGAACACTGCTCAGAGCTGCTGTCTAATCCTTTGGCAGCACCAGGGCTTGTTCACAGACCTAACCTGGGCTGGCATGATAGACAGAGGCAAGATACCAGGTCAGAGCCTGTGGAAAGGAATCTCCCACCCCACTGGAAAGGGTATCACCCAGCTCTTCCATTTCCCCATTCAATGGTAACTTGCCATAATAGTGACTGGAAGCTGATGCTCAAGGAACCCCTCTGCCAGCTGCAAGCCATGTCAAAAGGGACTTCTCTGACCAGAGGGGACACCATGTATGCAACCACATTGAGCTGTGCCAGCACCTCATGTTCCAGGGCATCACAGCAGCCCTGTCCTCACTTGCTCAGCAGAAGCAAACTGCAGGTATGCATCCATGCACCTACTCAGGGACAAGCTGAGCCCTGGAAGGCTGCAATGTGCATGCCTTGCAGCTCCTCTTCATCCACCAATCATGAATCAGGGTTTGCCACACATGCCTTGGCAGCCTGGTACTGAGCAGGGCTAATGCAGCACTGGTTTCACACACAGAGGCTGAAGGTAGAGATTCCCTGTGTGGCTAAGCACACAGAAAGCGTTGGGGAGTCCAGACTGATTTGGAAACCGCCCAATCTGGAGCCATCCCTGATGGCATAACTGCAACAAACCTGGTTGATACGTTCCAGCTTCTCAATAATCTGGCTTATGACGGGCTTGGGAACTTTCATCTCTTGGTTGCCAGACTGAGCTTTTGCTCCATTCCTTGTGATCTGGGGACTGTACTTGTGGGAGAGAGAACAGAAGAGATCATAATGTGATGGCAATAATATAGAGCAGATGTTTAAAATTCAGTACAAACAAAGGAAAAACTTAAGATAAGCATCAGCCCCTTCCAAAATGGAGAGCCTGAGACAGTTAACAATGACAAAGAAAAGGCAGAAGATTCCCATAAATACTTCTGCTCTGCCTTTGTGAAGCAGATCAAGATGATGAACTTGTATCACTTGAGGACATTTCATAATCGTTCCCAGTCCATTAGTAACCAAGGAAGATGTTAAACAGTATACAACAGGGATAAATATTTTCACATAACTTACACCCAAGAGTCCTAAAAAAGCTGGCTCATAAATTCTGGCTTGATCATGTTTGTTTAAAATAAATCTTGGCAGACCACAGAGACTCCAGCACAAGAACAGCAGTGTTGTGCCCACAGCCAAAAAAAAATGAATGGGATGACCCAGTTAACTGTGTGCTGATTATCATGACACCAGCCCCCTCACAAAATAATGACTATCACTGATGCGTGATTTCAGTAATAAAGAATTAAAGCATCAGAATATAATTAATCCTGTCAAAATTGCTAATGGAAAATAGGTGTTATCAAACAATCAAACAAGCTTTCATGAGATCCAGCATCAAAGCAACTGCTTAGACAGAGATCCCTTGACTTTGGTGTGATGTTGGGCTCTGCACCACGGCCATCTCAATCCACATAAGGAAGAAAGAGAGATCCACAAAAGAGAGAAAGAGCTGGCAGAGAGATCTCCAGCTGTGTCTCTCCACAGGGAGCCTCTGGGCAGCCAAGCCTGCACTCAGCTCTATCATTGGCCATGAGGAAAGAAATACGCATTCACTTTGTACCTGGGTAATGGCTCATGATGCTCAGGGCAGACAAGAGGGTGCACACAAACCTCTAACTCAGCATCAGGACCAGAATGAGTGGCTGCCACCATCTCCTGCCAGCAGCCACTGCCATGGCACCTGTCACCCCGGGAAATGCTGTACTGAAGACAAAGACAATGACAAAGGATGGGAGAAAAGAGCTGTGCCTCTGACAGAGGGACACACATGTGTGTATATTCCTTTTTCCAGACATAAACAGCTTGTCCAGGGGAGGGAGAGGAGTAAAGCCTCTGCAGACATCATCAGGGGCTCCTAAGCCCCCAGATTCTCAGCATGGGAGGCAGCTGCGTGTACAACCAGCCCACCACCCAGTCACACAGCCCCAGCTCCAGCAGCCCCACAGATTGTAGTGACTCCAACAGCTCCATTCGACACCCAGATACTTTTCCCCATGCTGCCACCTCCAGTTGCTGTTCCATATTTTTGAATCCACAGATTTTTACTTTTTTTTTTAAATAGTTGTATTTTCCTAGAAAGTACAAAACCCAGCTACATCTGGGATGTAATAACTCCCAGCTCAGAAAACCATTTAGATGTACTTTTAGAGGTTAACTGTAGGCTGAAAGTGAAAGAGACTGGCAGAAATGGGAGTAGGGAGCACGGGGATGGATGCCAGCTCTAGCAGCCCATGCCTAGGAGAAGGACTGGCTCCCAGCACTAATGAAGTACAACGGTTGGTGTAAGGGGCTGACCTCCATGATCAATATGATCTGCCAGAATCCGTTTATTGAGAGCATGAGACAAGCTTATATACAGTGATGGCTAGTTATCAATGCTACTAACATACTGATTGGTTACAAGTTACATTCTTGCATTAATGTCAGACCCTCCTCTTAGAGTTCTTCTGCCAACACACAGCTGTACACAAGTCCTTGTTATCTGTTCCTTGTTCTTGACTCCCTCGATACTTTCCCAGACCATCGAGGACTCCTTCCCAAAGCAGTGGAAGACACAAGCGAGCTCCAAGGCCGTCAGGTGGCTTGATAAGATTTGCCTCAGGCTCTGAGCTGAGCAGTTGTTAACCCTTTATAGCCTGTGCCCATACTGCAACACAGCACCATCTTGTGGGAAAATGCTGTTGCCGCAGAAAGGGCGGCACAGCTCTGCAGTGCTCGGGCTGCACTTTTTATAAGGGAATAAAGCATCAGGAGAAGCCAACCATTAAATCTGCTGCTTATTTGTCACACAGTCACTTAATGCCACCATGTCAAACAGACAAACACATCTGGTGACTGAACACAAACATCCATAAGATGAATTACTTTATAGACATCAAAGAAATTACTGGGGGGTTTTTTTGTGTCATTAAATTCAATTTAGAACTTTAAAGTGCATTGCTGAAAATCTCGTGTGGTTTAAGGGCTTTAACTTAGCAGGATAAATCCCCCATGGGTTTTAGCAAGAGCAGACTCAAGCCTGTTTGGTGCTTATCTAGATTAATACAATCCCTATCCTAAACAGTTTTATACAAAGAAACTAAATTTCTTGGGTCTGGGTGGGTGAAACTCCTTCTGAAATCCATGCAATGACATTTGAAGAGTTTCTTCAGCCTAGACTATCTGGTATAGGACAGGGGAACACAGCTACAGCAGATCATCATAACTCTGTGTCTGAAGTCAGTGTTCTCCAGAAGAGAACAAATGAAGGGTTAAAGACCTTGAAATGTAGCTTCAGTGAGGGATGGACACTTCTGAAATGCCAAAAAAGCTGGAAAAGGCAGATGGCATCTCTCCCTGCAGCCTGAGCCAAGCAGCTGGGCCTTAATATGGCAGAGAGATGCCTCTGCATCCCCTACTGAGCTGAGGATGGGGGTCTCCCAGCACAGTCGCCATACAGGCTCCCTTGCATCCCACTAAGCTGCTGTGTGCTCACAGGTCCCACTGCAAAGCCAATCCAACCTGTTACCTTTGTTCCGTGTCCCCAGCCACATGGGGGACAACAAAGGCAGAATCTCAGAGCTGTCTCTTGCTGCTTTCATCACATCCAATAATCCAGCCCCTTCTGCAGGACACTTGTGCCCCTCCACAAAACCCACCACATACCTCTGCCACGGTGATACTGGCATTAAACAACAAATGTGCACAGTGGCTTAAGTCCACCCTGTGGTCTCAGGAGGTCCCTATACCAAAGTGATATCAGTGTTGCAACATGAGCATGGCCTGGCTTCCACTTCAAAGCAAAGCCCAAAATACTTTCCTTTCTGACGTGTCTTGATGTCAGCCGGCAGCATCTCCTTGCCTGGACTCCCCTGAGCTCTTTCTGGGGACATGGTTATATTCCAAAGACAAATGTCACATTGTAAAATAAGCTGATAAGCAGTCATTGCTAAAAATTACTTTAAAGATAACCGCCCAATGAAAACACTAATGATCTGTGGGGATAGCACAGCTACAGACCCTTCCTGCTCTTTGTCATCTCTCCGCCATTAATGTCCAAATATGCAGTCAAATTAAGGGATTTTCCCCTTCTTTTCTCTCCACAATCCACAAATGTCCCTTGAGAATATTTGGTTATTCCAGTCCAAATGCAGCTCTTTCCAGTCTTTGATTTCAGAGCAAGGATGACAAGGTGGCAAATGCAATTTAAACACATGACAATGTGAGTTCACGACACACATGACACATGACAAACTGTATTCATGCTCCTTGGCCATGCTAGGCTTAGAGGTGAAGTACTGCTGTGCCCAAATTGTAATTTAGAGATGTAAAACATAATTACACCTTCAGAAAAAAGGAATGTACGTTTTTAATTCAAGTAACAACTTAACCCTTCTTTCCAGTTGCAAAGTATTTATTCAGTTGCAGCTTCAAAATGTAAACAGTGCAATTCCTTGTAGGGTCTTCCCCTACTGTCTCTGCTTAGAGAATCAGACTTGTTTGAGGGGGGCAAATACCCCACAGTTTGTGACAAGGCAGAGCTACAAGAGAAGAGATTTCTTCCCATGGGACTTCACTAGCGAGCATGTGAGAGCAGGGTTTCCACCACCTGCAGTCGCCTGAAGCCCTGCATTTCAAGGCATGACTTGCTACAGGCCACTTGGGAGAAAAATTGACACAAAAAAAGGGAGAAAAGATGAAAAAGTTTCTTCCCTGTACTCCTGGCAGGATCCCAAGTCTCATCTCTGGCTCGTTTCCATGGGCGAGCAAAGATGGGTGCAGTGGTGATGGCAATGCTTTATTCTCTCTGGCCTTGCTGCTCTTCATTTAGCAGCAGGATTACTATGGGAAGATTCATGATCTTAATTCCTCAAAATACACTGGAAACAGTTATGGTCACTCAATACCCATGGAATTTGCCTACTGTCCTTTCATTATAGCTTCCAATTGCTCCAGAGTTGTTTCATGTACTTGAAAAGTTCTGCAGCCTCTCTCTCTTCAGAGGTGAGTCAAGTTATCACCTGAAGGACTTCACTGAATTGTCATAAATCATTGCTAGATTTAGATTCATTGAAGAATAAAGCCTGAAACTTAAATTGTCATCTAGATTTTATTTGACCTCATTGATCTACAGAAAGAAAAGCAAAACACTTTGTTGTGGTGGGACCAAAGGTAATCATCAAATGTCCACTCTGAAGTGAGATCTTTGAAAATAACAATAATTAAAAAAAAAGGTTTTAAAAAGGAATCACAAAGCTCACAGCAAATTAGAACAATTACAAAGCAGAATGTACTAATCCAGAGGAGGAATGAATACAGAGGCAAACTATGCATCCAAAAGGAGTTATGGAGAAAATTGAATCAGCTGTATTAATTCTCTTAGGGCATTAGCAAGTTTTGCAGCGGGCAACTGTTGTCATTCTATTCAGAACAGCCTGGAAGGAATGTACTCCCTCTGTAAGGAGAATATTAAATTAAAATCTAGATAGATTTTAAATTAAATTTTTAAATTAAAATGTAGATATTTATAGGCTTTTAGTATTAAATGCTTCAAAACCCTGGTACTATATATAAGGCTCAAATCACTTCTGAGATCCCAATGTCTCACTCCCATATAAACTGAGATGACTTCAGTATCTCAACACCCACTTGACTTAAATTGAAGACTTCACATCAGCCAATTACTCAGTCAGGGCTTCAGTGATAAGAATTCTGCGCAGGAATGCAGAGACAGAAAATGATCCAACAGGTTGGGTCCCCTCAAACTCCACCACCCTTCACAAGCTCTTAGTGAGTGGCAATGCCTCATGTGTAGCTTTCCCTGTGAACTTTGTGATATCACAGAAAAGCACAGTGTTTTTTCCACACTTCAAAAAGTGTGAAAAGCAGAAATTTCATGCATTTTCTTTTTTCTTCTTACTTTGGCTTCAACCAAGCAGCAACAGCACAGCAAAAGACACAGGCACTGCTCTGTGCGTGACCAGAAAAATCAACCTTCCTTGTATGGTTCCTAACTCTTTGCAAGCTGCTATTTGACAGATCAAAGCACCATGTGCTAAACCCAGCTAAGGGATTTTGATCGAGCTCCCAGGAAGGAGGATTAATTCCTGCTGTTAGATGGTCCAACTCAGAGGCAACAGTGAGATGGACAAAGAATCACTAAGCAAAACTCAGTAAAATTAAATGAGAGATTATGTGTACTGAATACATCAGAATACACAAAGCAAGGTGACTGATGCTTACCCATCAGCAGAATATGTTGCATATCATTCCCACCATGTGCCAAGGTCCAGAAAGACTTTAGTCAAACGGGTCCACCAGTCTCTTAATTTCAGGAGGGTTGCAAAGGGCTGCACATGGTGCATGCACTGCCCTCCTTGACTGGTGGGAAACCTCAGATCCAGAGGTGAAACAGGGAGAAAACAAGAAAAACTCAACTGGAATTGGATCTCCATCAACACAACCAGCAAAACAGAGGCTGCACTGGACTGCACAGAAACAGCTGCATCAGGAAAAGAGCCCAACACAATTCCCAAATGCTGTGGTCCCAGATGAACACATCACCTTACATTCGTGCAGGAGTGGGTTAAGAATAAGGAGGAAATGGGGGCTGAGGGGGATGATGGTTTAAGGCTTCAGCTGGGATGGCACCAAGCAGGGCCCATGGGCAGGAGGGACAGTGCTGATAACAAAGCACTGGGATGAACAGGACAGAGCAAATAATGCTGCAGAATAATCACAGGAGGAGGTGTGTAGGATGCAGAAGGCACTTGCCTGCATCAAGCAACATTGTTGGTATAACCTACATTGGCAAGAAGCTGTGAAGCTGTGAAGTTGCTGTTCCTGGTTAGCTTTAATGTGATGTAGGAAAAGGGCTTAGAATAATTAGCAAACTTAGTTATTATAGGGACATTGGGAAATGGAAAAATTAGTATGTCCCCCCTTTAACTGAATCAGCACTTGTGTATTGCCACAGGCCCTACAGGAACAGCACCAAAGTCCAGATGTTCCTGTGTGGAAGGTCAGGCCTGAGCTCAAGGATTCACAGCAGCGCAGACACAGCTTGCTTTTATCTCTGTGACACCAGATACAGGAATGCAACAGAGACACAAACTCAGCGGAGGGCAGCACTCAACCACTTCTGCTCTCTACAGGACTGCACATCCATCTGAGCTGCGGTTCCAGCTCTGGATGAGGTTTCTTATGGAAAGAAGCAGTGTCTTGGCTCCAGATCACTCCCGCACCTAGTTAACACAAGCAGTGCTAGGGAAAGGGAGGGAGATGTGATTAACTTCTCCAGGAGTTCTTGTCCATTCCAGCAGAGTGTCATTCCAAACAACAGAGCTGTGGTTGCAGATGTACTCTGACATGCTGCTGTAAAAACTGCACTGGGACTTCAGCTTCATAATGAGATCCCTGGAAGAAAGGGGGGGAAACTGAGTTCAGTTAAAAGAGGAGAAGATGAAGTTGGTATGTTTTAATCAGTGAAGGCACAGTCCATCCAACACAACAAAAAAACCCAGTGGATACAGACAAGCCATGATGCATCAGTCTTATTTCTGCATTAAGTAGCATCCCCTAAAGTTATTCAGCTCAGGCCCGTATTCATAGGGTAAAACCAGGAGCAATGGCAGTGTGGCTGAGCAGCAGAATTGAGCAAGCAAGTACCTGGGCTGTCAGAAGGCAATAGGGGCCTTTTAGGAAAGGACAGCCCTGTCACTCTGTCTACCTGACATCAGACATCCAGCAGCCCTGCAAGGCCAGGTGGCATTTTTGATGGGAAAAATTTCCCAGCATGGATCCATACTGATGGGAAATCCTGCGCTTATTTCAAGGCAAACTGTCAGCCTGGCTGTGGGGTCCCAGCTCATGTCAGAAGGGGCAGGTTACACTCAGGAAAATGGTTCTGCGTGGGGAAGCAGGGGAAGTGGCAGGAGCAGTACTTTCAACAGGCAGAGGAAATATGAAAAAGCTGCACATCCACCCTGCCCCCTCCTTTCCTCACACTTAGTTTCTTCGTGCCTGGCAGGTCCCCTTTAGCCACAGTCAAGAGGTGCCAGGGCACAGGCTGAGCCCAGGGACTCTGACGGCCATCATGGCAAGAACAGGGAGCAAGAGTGAGAAGCATCCAATCCCCCAGCCCATGTCAGCCACCTCAGGGGTACTCCAAATCTGTCACCGGGAAACACCAGCAGATTTAATCTGGTAAATGGCTCAAAAAATATGAGAACATCAATAGTAGGCAGTGGGACAGAGCAAGCTGCGGTACTGAGGGCGTGCCCATCTCCCTCCATCCCCCATTGCATCGGGATTTGGTGGAGTTCTCTCTCCAGAAGAAGCCCTGGACTGCCAGCTGGGGGCAGGCAAAACACAGAGAAGTCACTTCGGTGCCAGGGAAGGCTCTGGTGAGAGCGCAGCTCTATCCTGCTTCTCTACTGCCGAGGAGCCTGTACCTGCTCTGGTCACCCTGGCTCACCACAGTGCAACCTACCGAGGTTTGGCAAGATGCACAAATGTGACAGACGTTATATTGTGACTTTGCAAGATGGGTTGCACGGTTGGTGTTCTGTTTGTTGGTTGGTTCATTTTTCTGAAAAGGTTACTTGATGTTAGTGTAAATAAGTAAGTTAGAAAATCTGATTCGCTACTCAGACTTTCCAGCTTCTATCTGTGAATATCAGCTACTTTGGCAGATGATTCATGAAATCCACCTCTCACCCAAAAAGCACATGTGATTTTGCCCCTGCAGATGAGCAGATGATCCTTCTTCCCAGCACCCCCAGAACACAGCAGAGAAAGCTGTGTTTAAGCAAAAGGCTGTTTATTGTTATTTATAGGTAAAGAGGAAGTCAGATCACAGCTGTTCCTCCTCTCTTTTTAATCCATGAGACATTGAATCCTTCTCAACTCACCATTTCCCTCCAAATTTTTGTTTATTTGTACTCAACAAAAACATTTGGTATTTCAGCTCTTATGGCCACACCTTGACTGCAGAGGTGTGTGCCTGGGTGCAGGCCCCAGCACGGTCAGTGCCATTTGCTTCCCTTTCAGCACATGCTGTTATCATTTTGACAAGAAAAAGCGTTTCCCAGAACAGGGCCCCACAGCACCCAATTTACAGGATACCATGTTTCTTAGACAACCAAACTAAGGCTTTACTCTAGAAGAGAGAAGTCAGCTTTGCCCGAAAGGTGAGAAAACATCACCCACGGGTCCATAAGCAACTGGCAAACCACTGTCCATCATATTTGAAAGGTGGCAGCAAAATGATAAAGTTCCTACTGACTGGAAAAGGGGGAATATAATCCCCATTTTCAAAAAGGGAAAAAAAGAAGATCCAGGCCAGCCAGTCTCACCTCCGTGCCTGGCAAAATCATGGAGCAGATCCTCCTGAAGGTGCTGCAAAAACACATGGAGGATAATGATGAGGTGATTGGAGGTAACTGACATGGCTTCACCAGGGGCAAATTGTGCCTGACCAATTTAGTGGCCTTCTATGATGGAGTCACAGCATCAGTGGATAAATAAAAAGGCATCTACCTGGACTTGTGTAAAGCATTTGACACTGTCCTGCATGACATCCTGGTCACCAAACTGGAAAAGAATGGGTTTGAGGGATGGACCACTGGCTGGATAAGGAGCTGGTTGAATAGTCATGCTAGAAGACTTGCAGTCAATGGCTCATTGTCCAAGTGGAAACCAGTGAGGAGTAGTGTTCCTCAGTACTGGGACCAGTGCTATTGAACATCTTTGAAGGAGACATGGACAGAGGGATTGAGCGCACCCTCAGCAAGTTTGCAGATGACACCAAGGTGTGGGGTACAGTTGATTCACCTGAAGGAAGGGATGGCATCCAGAGGGACCTTGACAGGCCAGAGAAGTGGGCCCAAGCCAACCTCATGAAGTTCAACACGGCCAAGTGCAAGGTCCTGCACCTGGGCCAGGGAAATCCCAAGCACAGATACAGGCTGGGTGGAGAGTGGCTTGAGTGTAGCCCTGAAGAGAAGGATTTGGGAGTGTCAATGGATGACAAACTCAACATCAGCCACCAATGTGCACCTGCAGCCCAGAAGGCCAACCAGATCCTGGGTTTCATCAAGAGAAATGTGACCAGCAGGTCCAGAGAGATGATTTTGCCCCTCTATGCAGCTCCCCACCTGGAGTTACTGCCTAGGCATCTCCAGGTGCTATTTCTGCTTTGCAGAGGATTGCTTTTAAGTTTCTGGTTTGTTCCTGCCTCAGTCATCAACACTGGGAGATGTTCTAATGGGAGAGTTGTAGCTTTAAGGCAGCCACAGTCATGGTGGTTACTGTTATTGGAAGTGAACTCAGGGCAGCAAGGATAAAAGACAGCAGGGGAATGACCATCCTTGTAGGGCTGAGTGAGACTGACAGGCACAGATAATGATGCCAGAAGAGGGTTTAGAGTAAAAAACACAAAGAGATGGCTACTGTGGTGAGCATCAATCTGATGCTGAAATTCTACCATGGATAAAAATCTTGAAGAAAGGAAATGGCCAGAATCCATTTCTGCAAATAGGGCATCTCTGTTAGAAGAAGGTTGTGGGAGGCTACAGCCATCTGCATGGTAAGGAAGGGTTCCCTGCTGGGCTGATACTAGGAGAATTTTACCTTTCTGACAAAGCAAAGACATGCAGCCAGTTTTGAGTGAATCCCTGAGGTAGCTCACTGACTCCTCAGAAAGCACAGAAGGCAAGGACTTGTCAGGAGGAATGGTCTGGCCCCAGCTAGGGCAGTTCAGCCACAGATGTAACTTCCCAGTCAACCAGGCTGAAGTCAAGAGTCAGCCCAGACCTAAGAACATCCTGGTACTGCCATGCATGAGCTTGCAGCATCCTTCAGATAAACTCAATCTAGATCCCAGTAAGGGTCCCAAGCATGATCCTGGTTTAGGTCTGCAGAGTTGGGTACAAGGCTCTGCTGCAGGTAATCCTGTCTGAGTGGATGTGTCCCATCTCTCCCACCAAGCTCAGAGGGGAAGCTTCCACTGGCACTGCTCCCACCACTCCCCAGGCAGCACAAGCTGCCAGAGCCAGAGGAAATTTTGGACACCATAGTCTTTGGTTCTGACTGAAATTTAGCTTTTTTTCTGCTTCAATCCATTAACCTTCAAGACCTCCCATTATGTCCTTTTGTAAGAAAACAATTTCTTACAAAATGAGACAGTTTGACATTTCAAAACCCAGAGACCAAGGATCAGACCTGCCATCCACCCCCTCCTGCAACATCCTCAGTCTGCTTTGGATGATGTAATCATAGTATCACAGAATGGTTTGGGTTGGAAGGGACCTTAAAGGTCATCTAGTTCCAACCCTCCTGCCACAGGCAGGGACACCAAATCACCAGCTCTCTGTTCCCTGACAGCCCAAAGCACTCCAGGTCCAGGTACCAAATACAGCTAGGAAAAAGGAGAGAGAAAAAGGGCAGATGCATTGAAGCAAGCCTCCAAGTATGACAAAGCTGTACACCATTGCTTAGAACTGTGAAGAGTGCATCTTGCACCACTGCCTCTGCTGGCTCTCTGTACAGACGTCAGGGCATCACAGAAACAAACATCTTTGTAAATGCTTGCCCAGCACCAAATCAGCTCCTCCATTCAAACAAGGGGCATGGAACGGAGAATTAATCTGCATGAGATCTTTTCTCTTGTTCTGACTTGGGCCCAAGCCAACCTCATGAAGTTCAACAAGGCCAAGTGCAAGGTCCTGCACTTGGGTCGAAGCAATCCCAAGCACAGATACAGGCTGGGTGGAGAGTGGCTTGAGTGCAGCTCCGTAGAGAAAGACTTGGGTGTGTCAGTTGATGACAAACTCAACATGAGCCAACAGTGTGCACTCGCAGCCAAGAAGGCCAACCAAATCCTGGGTTGCATCAAGAGGAGTGTGACCAGCAGGTCAAGAGAGGTGATTTTACCCCTCTACTCGGCACTGATGAGACCCCACCTGGAGTATTGCGTCCAGTTCTGGAGCCCTCAACACAGGAAGGATATTGAGCTATTGGAGAGGGTCCAGAGAAGGGCCACGAAGATGATCAAAGGGTTGGAGCAACTGCCCTANATTTTTAACATAATATCGGATGGGAGGACTAGAAACAATGGATATAAATTAGAGGGGGATAGATTTAGACTAGACAGAAGAAAGAAATTCTTTACAGTGAGGGTGGTGAAATATTGGAACAGGTTGCCCAGGGAGGTTGTGGACGCCCCATCTCTGGAGGTGTTCAAGACTAGGCTGGACAGGGCACTGGGCAGCCTGGTCGAGTGGGAGGTGTCCCTGCCTATGGCAGGGGGGTTGGAACTCCATGATCTTTAAGGTCCCTTCCAACCCAAACTATTCTATGACTCTATGATTCTATGACTTCAGCTGGGAGACTGGCCTCCTTAGAATTAAGCCTTGCAAGAGGGGTGAAGGACAACAGGAAGGGCTTCTTTAAATACATTGCAGGTAAAATCAGTACTAGAGGCAACGTGGGCCCACTGATGAGGGGGGAGGGTGCTCTAGTGCTGAAGATACAAAGAAGGCAGAGTTATTGAATGACTTTTTTGTGTGTGACTATACTGTTGGAGGCTGTTCTGAGGAGCATCACACTCCTAAGATCCCAAAGAATGTCAGGATAAAGGAGGAGTGTGCCTTGCTTGATGAGGATTTGGTTAGAGACCAATTAAGCAATCTAAATGCTCACAAATCCCTGGGACTTGAATGGATGCAGGGTGCTGATGGAGCTGTCTGAAATCATTGTGAGGCCACTTTCCATCATGTTTGGTAAGTCCTGGGGAACAGGAGAGGTGCCTAAGGACTGGAGGGAAGCAAATGTCATTCCAGTCTTCAAAAAGGGCAAGAGGGAAGACCTGGGCAACTATAGACTTGTCAGCCTCACCTCCATCCCTGGAAAAGTAATGGAGCAATTTATTCAAGGATAAGGAGGTCATTAGGAGCAGTCAGCATGGATTCAACAAGGAGAAGTCATGCTTGACCAACCTGATAACCTTTTACAAAGGCATAACCAGGTGGGTAGATGATGGCAAAGCAGTGGTAGTGGTCTGTCTTGATTTCAGTAAAGCAGGCCATTGTCTGGTATTTCACTTCCATCTTCCTGGAGCAGCATGTGGAGACTTTTGGGATACATATTTGGAGATCTAACCCTGGCAAGAGACACAGGAGGGCAGAGAGTGTGCATTAAGAGACAGAACTGCTAGGTCCGCAAAGGAAGCCACTTCCGTACATTGGTATCACTGCAGTTACTGTTTGTCTCAGTTGATGACATTTCTTTCCGCTTCCTTCCACATTCCCCTCTCCACTCCTTAAGATTCTTTCCCAACATCTACTCTCTCATTAGTTACTAGATAGTGTCAAAAGTCACTTTTGTGAACATGCTCCAGCAGAACTGGATTAATTTTAATGTCAGTTCAATCGTATACCTCCTGAAGAGTCACACACTCCACTGGGGGAAAACCAGCCAACAGAGCACGGGAAACCTTCCTCCCACCTGCCCCATCCCTTCCCCTGGCACAAAACAACGTTAAAGCTCCATCTGCAACCTGACTTTCACATGGTAAGAGCTTTAAGCCCAAGGTCAGCTTCCTAGCTCCATCCTCCCACAATGCTTCAGATTCCCTTGTGACAGAACAAGGTACACATCATAAATGCCCTTATCATGCCCTCAAAGTGCCAGCACCACTAACATCTACAGATCGAATTTCTCCACTTTGAGAGCTGACTTGCTCCAAAGTAGCACAGCCACAGACACTTCACACGTCAAACCCCCCCCCCCCGGATTAATAAANNNCCCCCCGGATTAATAAAAGCACATAACAGCAAGATGCTGTGTTAATGAGAGAAGTGGTTATACAACAGTAAGTTGTATTTCCCTCGGATGAATGATTTGCTCGCCACACCGCTGCAAGGCAGCCAGCACTGGTGAAAAACCTCGAGCAGATGCAGAAGCAGCAAAAGACGTGATGCTCGGTGGAGAAGATACACCTCTGCCCAGGCACCTCGCACCGGTTCCGCGGCCAGTCTCGCCCACCGTAACGGACCCGCTCCATTCCAGCGGTGCAAACGCAAAGCGCCCACCGGCACCGGGCGGACCTGCACTCCAGCCCCAAGCGCGCGGCGGGAGAGAGCGCTGCCCGCATCCGACCCCGCAGCGTCCCGCAGCCCTCCGCGCATAGGCAAGCCCCGAGGGCGTGAGGAGAAGCGGGGGAGGGGAGAGGGCGCCTCACCTGGCACGAAGGTCTCAGGCGCCCACTTAGTTTCGGGCTGCAGCAGCTGGAAAGCAGTGCGAACCGGGCGGCAGGCGGCTTCCTCCGCCGACTCTGCCGCTCCCGGGACACCGAACGGCGCGACCAACAGCAGCAGTGCTTCACCGCTCCCTGACATCCTCCTGGGGTTTGGAGGCTGCGCTTTACCCCCCCCACCGGCAGCCATCCCCGCCGGCTGCGCGCCGCTAAGCGCACAACTCCGCGCCGCGCCCCGCCGGCCTCTCCCGCACGGCGGGCTCCGCCGCTCCCCCATTGGCCAGCGCCCAGCCGGCTCCCCCATTGATTGGTGCTCGCTCCGCGCCCCGGCCAACTTGCCCCTTGCGCCGCCCCGTCTGTGTGTGCCCAGGGCGCCGCGTGGTGCCGGGAGCGGTGCCGGTGTCTCTTGCCCGGTCCCTGTGCCTGTGCCCAGTCGTGTGCCAGCCGTCTGGCCCCGCTGCCCAGTGCCACGCGTGGGTCCGACACGGGAGTGGAAAGGTAGGGCGCTCTCCTCTGGCCTGAGCTCATTGGCTAACGGGCCACGAGCAGGTCCCACCGTTAGAGCCCGCAGTGGGTGCAGAGCGAGCGGCCAGCACTGCAGCCGTCCAGCACCCCGGTTCTGAGGGATCCCTGGGATACCCATGGGCCTCAGCTGCCATGGGGGGAGCATCAGAGAAGTTCCCAGAAGGGGCACAGGCAGCGATGTGTGGGCAGGGAATGTCGCTCTCTCAAGGTGTTTCCCCGCCGGTTTCCAGCCAAAGCAGTTGGGAAGCTCCGTGTCACTGAACTGAAGCCCCAGCCCCCTGCGCTCCCGCCTGGGGATCCTCAGTGCGACTCCAGCTAGGGGCAGGACATCACAGCTCCCTCCCACCAACAAAACACCCTAAATTCCAACGAGGCCTTTGTACCTGGAATGGTCCACACTGCTCCTCACTGGGCAAGCAGCTGCACAAAGCAGGGAAGGTTGAGGGAAGGCTGTATTTTTAAAAAAAATCAGGGACCGCGTGCAAAAAGTTGCCAAAATTGTGTTTGCTTGAGCCTTGCTGCTCACTCCCAGTCTGTGGAGTGATGCTTCTGCAGAGAAAAACCAAGAGAAGCATCATCAGAAGAAAACATCTATCCAAAATTTCCAGTGCAAACAGAGGATGGGATTATCACTACTGGCTCACTACCAACTTTTCCACGATGGAATTCTGAAGAGAGATGAAAAATTAAAGTGCAACCTATATATTCGTCCTAAGGAAATTCCCACCAGTCAGAGATTGCTAAAATATATTACGGATATTTATTTTACTGAGAAACAGCCTGCCCTCATGTGGCGAATGGAAAACCAGGAAGCTGAAGAGTTTTGGACTCACCTGTTACATGCAGCTTTTGCTCTCTCATGCTTCTGCCTATTTCCTTTCTCACGTGTACAGCCTTCAGCTTTCTTGCAGGGATGGCAATCAGTCTGGCAATTCCCAGCTAGTCAGTGGCAAGTGACCCAGCAGAGCCCAGGGGTGCTTGGAGCAGCAGCCTGACTGTGTCCCCCAAATCCCAGCTCAATCACTGCAGCACCAGCATAGGGACAGTGACACAAGCCAAGGCAAGCAAAGAGCTCCAGTAGCCAGAGTGAGGAAAAGCTCTATTTACAACCAATAAATTTTTCTCAAACACTTTTTGTGAAGGAGGCCAGGAAGCAATAGCCAGTCCTGACACAAGCACTAGGACGTGGCCAAGAGCTGACAGCTCAGCCACGATGCCTCAACACATAGACAGTACACATGGCAGCAGCTCCCACCTGGGCCTTGTGGGACTCCAAAGCCCCACAAGATAACATACCTGTACATCTCAACCACAGCTTGAACAGCTGTCCAGGAAAGTGTTTGAGTCACCATCCCTGGAGGTATTTAAAAAGACAGGTAGAAGTGTTTAGTGGTAACTTTTAATCATAGAATGATCTTGATTAGAAGGGACCTTTCAGATCATAAAATCCAACCATCAACCCTACTCTGACAAGAACCATTCCTGGACTGTAGTTCTAAGATGTATATCCACTTAGCTCTTATATACCTCCAGAAATGTTGCTTCAGATGCTTTCCTGGGCAGCTTGTTCCAATGCTTGATAACCCTTAACGTGTCTAATTTTTTTTCCTAATTCCCATCCTAACCCATCCCTGGTGCAACTTGAGGCCATTCCCTCTTGACTGTTCTTGGGAGAAGAGTCTGACACCCCCTGGCTACATCCTCCTTTCAGGGAGCTGCAGAGAAAGAGGTCTCTTCTCAGCCTTCTTTTCTCCAGCTGAACACCACCATGTCTGTCAGGTGCTCCTTACAAGATTTGTGCTCTAGACCCCTCACCAGCTCCATTGCCCTTTTCTGCACACACTCCAGCACCTCAAGAACTTTCATTGTGGTGAGGGGCCCGAAACTGGAGCCAGGGCTCAAGCTGGGGCCTCAGCAGTGCTCAGCACAAGAGGATAATCCCAGTCCTATTGGCCACATTGTCCCTGACACAGGTCAGGATGCTGTTGGCTCTATTGGCCACCCAGGCTAAGAACATGCACTGACTTGGTGGTGCTAGGTTAACAATTGGACTTTATGATCTTAAAGATCTAAACAAGTCAGTTCTATCGCTCATATAACCAAGCATAGAGAAAGCAAAGAGACTGCCACAGCAAATGCCAAAGCAAAGCAAATCCTGCCCAACACAGGCACAAAGTTTCACAAAGACAGGAGAGCCCCTGAGGTCTTGCACAGTCATCTCCAGCTGTGCTAACTAAGCACTGTGGGCTGACTCAGAGCTGTCTTCCTACTTTTTCCAAACCCCTTTACATTTAAACCTCCCATTGGCAGAGCTCCTCGACTGCCATCAGCACAACCCAGCACCAGTAACTCATCCCCATCTCACTCAAGCTGCTCCAGAGCTTCTACTGGGACAAAGGCTTGAGTCAGCCTATTAGAAAATGAGGGCGGGGGGAAAGATGCAATAATTAGCATTAGCCTTGATGGCACTTAAGGAATTTTTTTTTCTTACAGCATGAAAAACCTGCAGCATTTCACTCAAAAACTCAATTTCCAGCCTGGTTTCTGACAGCAGTGAGGACACTGGGTGCTGTTTTCCCTGGGCTCACCAAGCAGAGCAGCTGTGGGAACAGGGTGAGGTCCCCAGAGCCAGGCCCTGGAGCAGGACTGAGTACACATCTGAGGAGTTCTGAGACCCACTAATCTCCATCTTCTGCTGTCAACCTTCCAACAGCCAGAGTGTCAGCATCACTGCACACACTGCCTGAGAGAGAACCTACAAGAGGCAGTGCTGCAGCCCTGCCCACACACCAGTCCAGCCAGATAATTCCATCTATTCTGCTTGTCATCACCTCCTAAAACAAGCCAGGTCCATGTTTTTAGCAGGAGAGCCAAGGATAACTGGCTAAAGGAGATTTCTGGTATCTAACAAGAATTCTGAGCAGGTTGGTTTCCCACATTGCTACCTGTTGGCAGAGCTGCAGTGACAACTGGAGTTAACACAACTGTGTCTTATTGCATTTACTGCACTAATAAAATGGCATAGGCTGGTGGTGATGCCAAGCAATGCTCCTTCCCATCGCACTGCTCACGTAAGGGTTTGGTGGTTGAAGGACCGCGCTCTGCTCATCCAATCCTAAATTCTAGTTGTAAATGTATTCCTTCAAAACTAACCAAGGGTTTTACTGAAAAGACCATGAAATCTCCCCAAAACCATCTCACACTCCTTTTCATATTATATTGGGACAAAGAGAACATTTTTAATCAATCAGTTAAGCTCTTTCAGATACTGCTCTTGGATTGAAGGGTAAGGCTTAGACTCAGTATTATAGGTTTTCATCACCATAAATATTATTTTAGTAGAAATTTCTCCTTCTTTGGACAAATACTTGCAGTTTTGCATCACCAAAAGAGAGAGCAAAACTTTTTTCCATCAACACCAAACAACACCAAATTACTCTTTTTAATAAGAAAAAAAAAGAGGAAAATTGAAAGAAAAAGAGAGAAGCCATGTTGGCCAGTCCTGAAGCCTCCCTGAGGGAGCAGTGATGGCCAGAGTGCTGGCAGCACAAATCTCTCCTGGTCCAGCAAGCACCCCATCTCCCCAGTCAGAGATGGGAAGCCAGCAGCAATGGTTTGCAGCTGACATCTCATCACTGACAGGGAACCTTGGCCACAGGATAAAGTCTGAGATTTCAAGCTGCTTGCAGGGATTTAAGTGCTCATTCTCAGATCCCAAAAAATCTGTATGAGTAGATGCTCTTGGCCATGGCACTAGTTTGAAAAATCTGTTTCTTAAAGCACTGAGAAGCATCTGGAGCACTGCTGGGTGCAGGGAGGAATGTGCTGCCTGGGCTTCACTGCTATTGCACAAGGAGGAATGGTCTGGCTTCAGAGAAGGGGGCTGTGGTTTTAGGGCAGGAAGATCTTAATTTCCCTTTAATTGCTGCAATGGTGCTCTGGGTGGGCAAGTGGACAGAGTGGCACCTTTGAAGTCCCAAGAGATTTGTTATTTCTGTCAGGCTTTTCATCTGTCCTGTCAGCCATTTGCTGTTACTGCAGGAGATGATGCACTGAACAGGTTTTGTATCTCCACAGGCAGAAGATAGCACTTTGCACCAAAAGGCCTATTCCCATTAAGAAAAAAAAAAAAAAAAAAGAAATGAAAAATCACTTTACTCCATCTCACCTGAGTAGCAAAATGGAAATTTCCTCATCTATATCAGTTACATACATATATATTTATATGTATATATCACCAGGTGATCTCCCCTTAAGTTCAGTGCTATGATTCCTGACCTTTTATAAAATCCTTCAGCAAATGAAACACATCCCTCACAAGCAATGCTTCTACTGGGAAGGACCATTCCCCTTCTGATTGAGCACAGGATGCTACATCAATAGGTAGATGGAAAAATTCTGAGGAGATATATGGTGAATGTGACAGGCCATCATTGCTTTCTCAGAAAGAGATCCACCTCGGATCTGGAGAATACTTGGTGATTAGAAATACTGAGACCTCTACATCAAGTGGGATTTAAACCTAGTGACATATAGAAATGTAACCCAGATTTTACAGTCATGTACTGAAATTACTTTGGACTAAGTGAGTTGGGAGCAGTCAGATCTAGATGAAGGGCAGCAGTGGCAGAGGCAAGTTAAGAGACACTCATGTGGGCTTTGTGTGCTGATTTAAGTGAGGAATGTGTGATTAAAAATAACAACCACCCTGAAAATCATCTGTATCAGAAGGTATTTTAAAAAAAAGTAACAGTTCAGATACAATTATTTTAAGAAGTTTCCTTTGGGAGAAAAGGGAAGTATCTACTGTATGCTCCATGAGATAAACACTGATTATAGCCAGGAATGACCACAGGCAAATTAAATAACAGAAAGTGCTGTGTGTCAGGAAGGAGGCTGAAATGACACAAAATATTCCCACTCTATAAAAATAGCAGAGGCACTCGAATGTCAGACATCCTCTAAAGTACCTAAAACAAGAGTTGCCTCTTTCCACAAGAAGCCCTCACGTCTGTGTGTCCTCATAACTATTTATATACAGAAGTAAAAAATTACTGGTGCCAGCTTCTTTCTGACATCCCATTCGCAGAAATAGCTGCTGCCACAACTCCTATAACAGCCTCAGCCCCTCGGCACCCACGTTCAATAGCCACACATCTCAGAAGAAAAAAGCACGAAAATAAACCTTCTTTCTTAAAAAGCAGCACAAAACAACATTGGCACAGGCAAAGTGTGACAATCATCCCAACAATAATTAAATCTCAGATTTCACCCCTTTGTTATAGCAAAGCATCCATGCAGCACCCAAACACCTATCCCTGCCTCCTCAGAGCTTCCCACATGAGATGGGGCTGCAGGGAGGATCTCCAGAGCCACCCATAGGACATAGGGCTGTGGGGAAGATCCCCAGAGCTTCCCATGGGAGACTGGGCTATGTGGAGGCAAACTCGGTGCCATCCAATCCTGCTCCTGGCAGAAAGCAAGAGACCAACTCGGCAGCTCCCAAAGGCAGCCCCACTGGGTAGGCAGGCAGGCACTCCACCACAGGGCTCTGCACACCCATGCGCTACACCCACATTCATGGCTCAAACATCCAAATACCTCAAACCACCTCTCCTGGGCTGGTTTACTTTGGGGTTGGAATTGGTTGTAGGTTTTTTTTCTGAGTTTTTTGTTGTCTTGGGGCTCTACTTGATGATACAGGGCATCCAAAACACAAGCATCTCCTGAAAATTGTCCCTGAATGATGTTTTGGGCTTAAAACAAAGCAATTCTGGTCAGTGCTGCTGGTACGAAGATAGATTGCTTGTTACTTCAAAAGTCATGCTCAGCATTTTTGGACATTTGAAGACATTGCGTCAAAACACAGGGATGTGGGCAGCATAAAACAAGTTGTAGGTGTGACAGAGCTGGAAGCAAGGCTGGGTGAATTCCAGCCCCTGCAGGGTCACCCAGAGCAGGACACACAGGAATTGATCCAGGAGGGTTTGGAATGCCTCCAGAGATGAAGACTCCACCACCTCTCTTTGAAGCCTGTGCCAGAGCTCTGCCACCCTCACAGCAAATAATTTGTTTCCTCCTTTTTAGATGGAATTTCCAATGTTCTAGTTTGTGCCTGATAGCCCACCTGTTGGACACCACTGAAAAGTCTTGCTTTAGCTCTTACTTTGTTTCAATGAGATTTCCTCTCAGCCTGCTCCTCTCCAGCTGAACAGCCCTAGGGTTCTCAGTCTTTCCTCAGTCCAGACCCTGTATCACCATCATCACAGTCCTCTGCTGGAGCCTCTGATACCCCAGGGAGTTAGTCCCTCCTGGCTATGTCACCATTGTTCTGGAGAAAGAGTGTGCAAGTTCCTGAGATGCACCTACTCTGTTCTGCTTGAGTACCAGAGTGTGACAATAAACCCAACTCACTACATGGCACCAGTTTGCAAATGCTGCTCCCAAGGGAGTGAGTATCCTGTTTCCTCCACATGCACAAGCTGGTTCACAACTACAGGAACATTCAGCACTTCGAGCAAAGGCAGTAAATTACAAACTGCACAACCTGCAGCCTCATCACTTGGAACAGACTGTGTAGATACTCCTGGGATGACCACAGCAGTAGCTTGCACCCAACACTGTCCACCAATAGCACTGAACCTACTCCAACACCCAGCTGGTCAACACAAGGTTGATGGTTCACCTAGGAAAAACCAGTAAGACTCCATGCTGGGTCCAGCTCCAAGATCAGTACCACAAAGCCATGCTCAGAGGATCAGTGTGCATGTTAACACAGCACACTTAAGTTTCTTTCCTGTCAAGACCACAACCTGGCTGACACCTTCCACTCAGATGGTGCAAGTTCCACTACAGTAAATCACCATCACTACCATCTCCACCCATTTTTCCTCACTGTCAACAGCCAAAAGAGCTCTATACACGGGGACACCCTTGCCTTTGAGCAGGGATGAAACGCTCCAATGGCAGCTCTCCTAAGCACAAGGAATCTAACCCAGCCCCCATAGGGGCTCAGCTAGAGCTGTTCTGCTCAGCATTATTTTCTCCCTTGCTGTGCACAACTACCCTGGGACCAGCTTTGTGTACAGGAATCTGCAGCCAGGAAAGCATCGGGGACCCACTGTACCACTGTCCCAACTGCAGCCACCATAAGCCATACTACCAAAGTTACCACTTCAAATCTCAAAATGTTCTGTCTGGGGTAAGGAGGGTGTTGTAAATGTTTGGGAGTTGCCCACTGAGCAGGGACAAGTCTCTTTGTGTTGCAGTGGCCTCAAGCTGCAATTCAGGAGCGAGTCTGAAACAGGTCAGCCACGTGGTACATGTGCAGCCTTAGTTCGAAAAAGGCAGACTTAGAAAAAAAACCACAACCACAGTCTGAGAAACCCTCTCCCCAAGACACTCAGGGGTTTTCTTGAGCAGGTAGCTCACACCACCCCAAAATAAAAATTTTTAAACTACAGCCACGCAACAGTTCCAAAGCCCATCTACAACAGCAGCTCCCTGCTTTGCCTGACAGCACCCAGACTCCACTGCTCAATGGATGGACACCCAAACTCTGCCAGCAACAGCCACCTGAGTACAAAAGCCCAGGCTGACACACATCTCCTGCTCCTACAGGAGAGCAAGTGACACCATGCTGTCAGGCTCTCAAGCTGGTACAAACCGAGGCCTCCCTTATCCCAAGAACTCCTTCCACTCCCGTAATTAAGGCTCAGTCGAAGAGTGAAAGAAAGAAGTGTGCCTACTGCTCAAGAGCAAGCACAATCGCTGGAGAACATTCTTCTCCAGGCCCAGGAGAAACATCCTGCTTCCCAGCAAAGGGCCTCCTGGAAGCAACACCAGCAAGAGAGTTGTAGCAGATTCACCTCCTTCAAACCCAAAAGACACAAAAGCCATAACACACAAGCCAGCCAGAAAGGGCCTCCCATATATTTCTTACTTATCTACTGCAACTACTTTAATAACATACCTTATTAAACACAAGCTTTATTTAAAAATCTTTTTATTGGTAGGTCCACCACAGTCACCTATTACACAAAAAACCCCTCCCAATACATCCTTTCCCTGGAGCAACGGCAACTATTCCAGGGTTGGTTGGGTTGGTTTTATTTTTCTCACTGTTTTGAAACAGTAGACAAACCTTAGTATCTGGAGTTTTCTTTCTTCCCATCATTTCAAGCCACCAGGAAGCTGTTACAGACATTACTGATGACTCCACTTTGAGGAGACTAACCAAAGCCACGCTGTCAGCGATGAAGGTCTTGCGGTTTACAGATGGATACCGTGCAATTTTTCTCCTACTAAACTAATCAAAATTGCATCGTGATCCACCCGACAACAGCAAAACAAGGCTTCCCATAGTGGCAAGCTCAGGGCAGTGTAGCCTGATGACAAACCCTCCTTTCCTCCACAGGCCGGGACAAGTGCAATACTCTCCAGACAGCGACAAGTAATGCAACAAATCCCCACCCAGGGAGAAACCAGTGCCAAGGCATTTTCACCTCTTCCATAGAAAAT
Organism: Turnix velox; assembly: GCA_013400935.1. Classification (NCBI taxonomy): domain Eukaryota; kingdom Metazoa; phylum Chordata; class Aves; order Charadriiformes; family Turnicidae; genus Turnix; species Turnix velox. Next base: position 347,262 of record VZTY01029368.1, read on the forward strand.
GGGGGGAGAAAGCTTTCCTACCCATTATCCACCACAGCTTCACTACCACCACAGTCAGTTTTGCATGGATTTGCACAGCAATTTTAGCAAGCTGAGATGCAAACCTGCAAAACTGACTGTAAGCAGCAGTCTTCTTTGGAGGCTGCCCCCAGCTGGGACGCACTTTATCCAGCAGTACTGGAAGTGCCCACATTACAGTAGGTTCAGTTCCAAGCTACCTGCACTATGAGCACTTTGATACTGCTAGGAGAAAACTACTTCCCAAGCCTTCCATGAAAAAAATTTTCAAAAAGTGCATTTTAAGTAAAATTGTAATTGCTGAGCTAAAACTAGATGGATGTGGAGTTGTGTTTTTTTTTTTTTTTTGGAGGTGGAAGCAGCAGCCTGTGCCAGAAGGAGCATTTAGGGCAGTAGATTCCATGCTACTTCACTAACTGCACTAGATGCACCTTAACACAAGAACTGCTTGTCATGGAGCTCTAAATAAACCCAAAAAACCCAAACAAACTCCAAAACAAGAAACCCCAAAACCCAGTCCTGGCAACATCCATGCCCTGCTACCATCACTGCATTGCCACAGTAATGCCAGAAGTGCTTATACTGCAGTAGAACCTAAACTCTACCTGCACTGTAAGCACTTTTGCACAACTCAAGGCCCATCACTAAAGAGAGACACTTCTGTTTTCAAAGGTTGTCTCCTTTCTGCAGAGAAGCATCTCCACTGAAGGAGCCAGCAGCACCTGCCAAGATAAAAGACAAATATTAAACCAAATAATAACGTTGCACAGCAGATACAGATTTGCTCCTCCACTGAGCACAGATTTTCTGATTATTAAAGTATAGAGGCAGAGAAGGACTCATTGCAAAGGTGGTTTAACCAGAGCACACCAAATCAGTAAGAGTTTGTAGCTAATTTTTACTTAAATTAAGGCGAAAATGGCTTTGTACAGTTACTACTATCAACACATGCGGTTCTCATGCTTTCCCACTGAATGCGAGATGTGCTTAAACTTTTTCAGAGCTTCGCTGATTATCTACAATCACTCAACATTTCTCCCCATCCCCCCAAAAAGTAGCACAAGAAATGTTCTGAACCAGCATCACGCGCTCCCTGTCCCTGATAATGGAGTATCTGCACTCCAGATGATGCTGCTGGCACCACAGAGTACGAATGCCACCAGCACTCTACATCACAGAGAAGGAGAAATTTAAAATAAAAACATTAACAAATTTAAATTTCTCTCCGGAGGCAGGCATTCAAGAGCCTGGCCACTGAGAGCTCGGCCGAGGCTCTTGCCAGAGATGCTCGGGATGGGGAGAGCGGACAACCGCCCTCCTACCCCAGCAGACCACTAGAGCCTCACCGGAAGGTGATGGGGGATAACTGGGGGAGGTTGTCTGGAAGCCCCAGACCTCGGTGGAGCATTTCTCCATCCCTCCGCCGTTATGTCCCCCGCTACTAGTCGGGGAGGGGGGCAGGCCGGGGATTAACGGCCGTGCCCGCCACGCGCACGACGACCACCTCCTGCCCGGGTCGGGACAGAGAACGCCCGGAGTATCCCCAGGAGCACGGGCCGGCTACGAGCCGCGGGACCAAAGTCTGGGGGCGCCCCGCCACGTGCTGCCCGCCCCGTCCGGGGGGCGCGCCGCCGCCGCGATTAAGAGTGCCAGAACAAAGCACGGTGGGAAATGCAGTTCCCCATTCAAAGACACAAAAACCCGCCAAGCTCCGCCGCCCCCAAAACCGGCCCC
>VZTY01029371.1:0-12916 GCA_013400935.1 Turnix velox
GGATCCCAGTTTCCACCCAATTAATCTAATTTTTTACAGTGGTTCAAAAGCAATCTGTTTTAAATGAAAAGTAATGCTGCAATGCTATGTTAAAGATCTGATTTGGCTCTCATACATGTTTAGGTCAACTGTTTCATGGCACTCAGAGCAATGCAAGATTACTTGAATATGTTTTAGACTATAACAAAAGGCTAGCAAAGAACAGAGTATCTGCTCTGGGTATATCCATCTTACTTTATTCACTTCAGCTGGACCTTCACAGCTATTAAGCTTGGCAGACATTTTAAATTAACTTTTCACACACTATTTTTATTCTTTTTTTTCTCTGTAATTTGGTCTGCTACAGACTGAACAGTCTTGAAGAGCCAGTCAGCCACATAGATCCAGCATATTCCATCAACTTAACACTGCATACTGAATTTAACAACATTAAAGAATGATCAGCACACTTGTGAAGATCTTCATGTAGCTAAGAAAACTTAGCATTGTGTTACAGAATTTATTCAAATCCAGCAGCTTACCAACAGTCAAGAAAGTCTTTATCAAATAGGAAGCAGACTTAGGAAATATAATCTTCATCCTGCTGGGAGTGTTACAGTGCAACTAGGTTTCAAACATGGATTTCCACCCCACTGGAATTTGATTACTTAACACAAATCAGTGTTTTGAACAAATTTATCCATTTCAAAGATGGGATAAGCCACATTGCTTTTCACAATTTCATAAGCTTAAAGGATTCTGCCATTATTTTCTTACTTATAAAAATATGCTATTTATAAGACATAATCCCATTAAATGAGAAGTTCACTAAATATGTGATTTTCATTACATGAAGAAAAAATTCCTAGGAGTTGGAGCAGCTGATAGCACCACAAGGAACTGACTAGGATCACAGCCAATGCAAAGATATGATCCATATGGTCCATCTATCATCAAGACCATTGTCAAGAACACCTTCCTCATTTTCACCACTCCCAAGCATATCAGATCTACAAAGGCATAAGCAATAAGAAAACTGAAATTAAATGTTGTATTCAAAGTTACAGCAACTCTCTTCTGACTGCTCCATAAGCCATATGAAATAACTGTGCTCAAAAGCAATATTTTGATAAGAATCACCCTCCACAGGGTCTTGAAATAACACTCCATGGTGTTCTCACCTCAGCTTGTCCAGTCCAACCTTTTCCCCCATCCTCTTCAGTTATACTGTTTAAAATGAGACAGCAGAATTTATACATAAACAACACAAATCAACAACAATAAAACCTCATCAGAAGAATGAATGATCTTGACTGTAGCCACCAGTTGTTAAAATAAAATTAAGCAGGGGAAAAAACCCTAATTTAGATTAAGAGAAATACTTTAACTATTTTGTTTATCAAGGGAGACATTATTAAGAGGAAACTGGAACAGAGTAAAAAAAGTTCAAAAAAGAGAATATGGAAACTTGCTCTTGGTCCCAGCCTCAGGCTTTTCCAATACCTTTTGATGACCCACATCAGGGAGACATTGCTGCTGCTAGTTCAGAAATTCAAACACTGGCTGATAAAGTACACATCAAGGTTAAAGATACTCTTCTTTTAAAAAAATCAACAGCATTATTTCTGCCTGAATTTTGTAATGTAAGACCTTGGATAAAACGTTCACAATTAATTTCTCTTGCAAGCACCTTGAAAAATAAAACAGCAGTGGGGCAGCATTGTAAAATTATGTAGAATTACTCAGATTCTCAACTTCCCACACACCAGGTACCTGGAGAGGAAAACTGTAATACACGAGCAGCAATAACCAGTGACACCTATATAGACATCTGGTTTTTATTTTTATAAAAAAAAAAGATCAGATTTATTAGTGCCAATGTATGTTCATAGTAAGGAAACAGAAACTAAACTAATCTGAGTAGCAACTTACATCAAAGGATATCAAAATAATATTTCTTTTAAGTGAAACATAATACTTCATTGAAACTTGATTCTTGCCAACTAGAAGTTCTTGTTTTCTTTCCATGAAGCCTTTAAAGAAAAGTTGCTACAGTCAAACAGGGTCCTGATAGAACTTGGCACATAAAGAAACATTTCCATTTTCACCCATACAATAACTCTCACTCCCTCAGAGCACTCATTCATACAATACTTACATAATGCATATACATTATGACTAAAGCCATGTGCTTCCTAAAGCACATAGAATATCTCAGTTCTAAACATAACGTGTCTCTACAACAAAAGCAGGTCATTGTATTTACAGCAGATGAGGCTTTTGCTTGAAGATCCTTTTTCTTTTTAAGTCTATGTTAAGATGTCCAAGTCATCAAATTATTTATCAAATTAGTGGTGTATCTACAGGAAGATCTGTCTGACTGTGTGCAAGGATTCTAAGGCAATAATAGTAGTTGTTCCACAGGACTAGTGCTGACGTTGCAACCTGCTCTCCCTTGGAGAAGTAAAGCCTTCCTTCTCCAGATGCAGCCAGGCGTAGTGAGACATTCATGATCTGCAAGCTGTTGGCTCAAAAGTCTCCAACTTCTTGGTTTGTTTTTGTTTTAAATGTTCACGGAATAGCACCATAGGAATTCACTCGATAACAAACAAATCCTTGGTCTGTTTTCTTCTGGAGTTTTTTTTTTGCCATCAGAGATACTCTTAAACAAAAAATCCCTCGTTGAATACTACTGTAGCTTCATTTCTGATTAGCTAAACCAGTTAATTATCTCATTTACAAAGAGGTCTGAAGAAATAAAGCTTAGTAGTGGTTCCAAGTGTACTACTAAAAACAGATGCAGCAGGAAGAGTTTCAGATGATCCTTGACTATTTCTCTTTTGCACGGATACAGATTTTGATTAGGGAAAGGTTTTCATCTCAGTCTGTTTCTATTTTCAGTGCAAAATAAAAGCACATCATCAGAGATAGCTTACTTAACCATTAAATCAAACATTTTCAGATGCATACACTGTTCAAATTCAGTCAATGGGTGATGGGTCAGCTAGTGACCATTGATGTAACAGTTCAGACTTCTCAGTCATTAGGAAAGCAAAATAGTCTAAAGATCAGAAGTAGCATTTTCCAATTTCAAAACACTGATAACCTGATGTGGCAGATGAATTTGTAAAAAATACAGAACATTGCAGGAAGACCTTCTAATTTCTTATCTTCTTTCATACACTTGTTCACACCATATGCAGGTTACAAAGTAAAAGCAACTGTACACAATGACAGTATTTTGAGTGTATGACCTGAAAAAAGCTTTTTTTTCCCCTTCTGGACACTTTACAATTGTCAGAAGGAAGAATAGTCCTGCAGGGTCATTTCCCCTGAATGCAACTGCATTTAATCCACATACAACTATGTCAAATGTCAAAGCTCAACCAAAAACTTTTGTAGTCTCCCTGCATGCAAAGTCCTTTCACATGCTCTGCAGACAATCAAGTATGGAGCTTGCATATCATCGTCTTGTCCATTCCACTGGGATGGGGATCTGGGTTTTTTTTTAATAATTTTGTTTCAGCCTTTTAGTTTCAGCTGAACTCATATAAAACATTTGTGCTAATAACTTCAGTTTTTTAAAAAAAAATAAAGGCATGCTTGCCTTCCCTTCCACTGTCATTCATTCTTTCTCAGTCTTCTCTTCTAGCAGAGGTTCTTGGTTATTTTTTGGTGTGCACACTATCTGGATATTTTATACTTCTATATCGTATATGAAATCCTTTCTTGTTGATTGTGTCATCAGTGTGAAAGTGAAGTAAAAGAGTTTCCCCCGCTGAATAAATTTCTTCTGGTGGCTAAAATAAATGAATAAACAAATTATCTGTCTATTTAATACATTTACACCTTTTCATTCATTTTTTCTTTTCTTATGGCTGTTTCTCTTTTGTACTCAGTTTCTACTGAGTATCTTTTCTTATGAGACAAAGAGAACAAAGGATTAAACAGTAATCCTTGTTTAATCCTTGCTACAGACATGTCTTGTAGAGCTCTTCTGGATGCAATTCAGTGACAGGGCAGGAAACATAGAGAATACTATAGACTTAAACAAACAAATCAGTACCTACGCAAACTCCAGTATCTATTTTACTTCTTATTCTTCATGATGGCCTTTACTGAAGCATATTGTTCAGAAGAATCAGATTACCTATCAGCCCCTTTTTCTGAAGTTAACAGAATCACACAGAATCACACTATTTAAAACATTTACACCTCGCCTTGAACATCTCCAAGGACAGGGCATCCACAACCTCCCTCGGCAGCCTGTTCCAGGACCTAACCACTCTCCTAGTAAAGAACTTCCCCCTAACATCCAACCTAAATCTTCCCTCCTTCAACTTGGATCCATTTCCCCTAGTCCTGCTAAGTTGAGTTGAGAAGGTGGTAATATATACTAACACTGCTCTTTCTATTTTGCTTTCAATAGCTTTTTTATTTAATTCTGCCTGAACTGTGTACTTGCTTTGGAAAGTGTTCTGAACCCATTCATCCATATCTTACTGGAACCAAAACAAAACAAGAAGAAGCAACTGTCACACCAACTCTCTCCTACCTCCAAAAATTCAGCCAAAGGTTGGGTTGTTCTTCACTTTGCTACCCTCCCATTTGTAAAACTGATGAATTTGCAAAGTATTCTTTTGTATAAATTAGTAGGTTGTGGGTTAAGTTGTAGCATTTCCCTTAGAAAAATTTTTCTACATTTTAGTGATAGTACTTTTTCTGCATCTTTAAGTCTCCAACAAATTCCCTAAAAGGATTTAAGCTAGCTTACATGTAACATGTGTAGAGCTCTTTGATCCAGCACTGTGGCAGAATCCACAAAGTGTCCCATGGTTCAGTAAGAGTTCTTCCTATTTCATGTAAAGCCTTTCAAATCTTTTATCTAGGCATGGAGTGTATATGTATGTGTGAAAGTGTGCTTGCATTAGCACATATAAAAAGAATTGATGAGATCTTGTGGGATTAATGCACCAAATTTCTCAAGGGAGATAGCCAACAGAATAATGCAGGTCTAAAAGGAGAAATAGAATACATCCTTGGCCAGCTTCCTTTCTCTCATACAGTTAAAACACATCAAAGATGCATTTGTAATTACAGGGCTTTCTGACTAATGCAGTTTAAGAGTACTCCTTTTCCAAAAATTAGATTTAACTAGAAAATGAGAATATTATAAATGCTTCCCAAGCTCCTCTCTCCCAGCAAAATCCAGCTTCTTCATTCAAACTGAAAAAATTTTAATATTGTAATTTTCAATGCCAGCTTGTCTTTCCCTCTGTAAGGGGAAAACGCTGTTTACTTTTTAAATGCTGTTAAAAACTCCAGTTTCATCTACCTAAAGCTTCACATAAGATTCAAAATATTTTGGTAAAAAACTAGTTAAGAATATTTATTATTGAAAGTGAATTGTAGTACCACAAGTCTCCAATTTTAAAAATATATAGAGCAGAAAATCTAGTATCTTAATTATAAGGTACAGTAACTGAACTTCATAGCTTCTTGTCCCTTTTTTTACCCTGCACTGTCTTCTTTTTTATTCCCACACTGGGAAGGAAAAACACTTTAGTCCTTTGTTACTTACCCCAGATCCACAAAATCGACCAAGTCTCATAGCTGCCTTATCATGACCATCAAAGAGTTCCACGTAATCATAACCACAGTCTGCCTCTTCTTCAACCTCAAAAGTCTGAAACATTAACTCCACTTGATAGCCACGTTCTGCCACCAGGAGCCAGTCACAGTCTGCTTGAACTGGATAGTTGTTATCACCAAACTGAGCATGTGAGTACAGATCTTTGGGCTTGGTTTCAGCTCTCAGCCGACCACCACACTCTAAATAAAGGAGAAAAAAATAAGGACAAAGGAGCTTATTCAGTGCAAATTAGCATTTTCTTTTCATTCATGCCCAGCCTTCCTCAGGCTGAGTGCATTTTCATGCCACAATCAGATCAATCAAATAAGGTGTAGAGTGAAGTACTAACCAGGATGAACACAATCCATGATTCTGAGTTTTCCCTACACAAAGTCTGTTTTATAACTACAGAAATTTGAGCATATCTTATAATTTTCAAGTAAAAGACTAAAAGGCAAGGAACACCAGCTTTGAAAGGAATGTGTTTCAAGAGGTAGGACATTCTTTTAGTAGATTGACCAATAAGAACAGGACCTACAGGATCTATGCAAGCTCCTGAAGCAATGGCTGGAAGCCAGGCACCACAACTGAGTCAATCCAGAAGGAAAACAGATGCCTGTGTTAGGGCAAAAAAAAAATAAATCCCTGATGATGCTGCTTAATGTGCAGGAGCATTTGTGCAAATTCTTTCTTCTTGAGTTATGCCTTTTCTGAGAGAGAAAATAAAACAGAATCTCTTTCTAAGACTGTGCTTCACTTTAAAAATCAGCATTCTACAAGTTTTGCTACATCTGGCAAAGTCTTTCCATTAATTTTGGGGGTTTTTGAACTTCATTGTCCCTGCTGCTACATTTTGATCCTTTTCTTTGGCATATTCAATGAATATTTGATATCTAGATAGTATGTCAAGTTATGAAGTGTCAAAGAAGGAAATCAACATCATCATCAGGACCTACTAGAATAAGAAGCCACTAAATTATGAAGGAATACAGCCATACAGACACTTCTGGGAATAGGAGCTGGTTAATTTTCTTCCTTTTACAGGGAGAGCTCTGCCCAGAGGTCATAAGTGAAGGGAGCAGCTTCCTCCACTCTCTCTATTTGCAGAGCTGTGAAGGATGGAGCACAACGTAGCCTATTTTATTGAAAACTGACAATTATTCTTAGTTAGAAGAAGAAATGGAAATACAATCCACTGTCTATACATGTGTTAGGCAGCTGTACATTTACATGCATCCCCAAAATAGAGATAAAGTTCCCTAAAAGCATGTGTTTGCCTCAACAATGCAGGGAAATGCTGCAAGATCCAAGTCTTCTCTCACTGAAACATCACTTCAAAGCACATGCTAGTGATGTGTTGTTCAACTTAGGGAACACTTTATGCAACAGAAATTGCTAGAAATTAATGTTTTCTCTTAAGGAGCCAAACAATTTTCACAACATTCTTAAAACCTGTGCAAATTCCATTCAGAATTTCTCTGAAAAGCTCAATTATGGATAATAAAAAACTTTTTTCAGTTAAGGGACATAAAACTCAACATGTGTAAACCTACATGAGGAAAACTTCATCAAGTCATAACATAACCAGCAATCTTGAGAAAATAGGGAGTATACATTAGCAATCCTTTCAATTCTGCAAATTATTGATAACAAGAGTTCTGATTTGTAACTATTTACCCAGAGGTAATTTTAAAAATTATTAATTATTAGAATTTATAAAGCTAAACTTTTCACTTTCCAGGCCTGAATCATGATAAGTGAATGGCTCATATAACTGTTGCCTACTATCATTCTCTGAAAAGGAAATTACATTAATAAGGTTTTTAGAATTATTCTAAACAAAGGAGAAGGAAAATATTAGCACTTTATCTGTGTAGCTCAGGACTACACATCAACTTGATGAATACAGTGGGCATTATAAAATTATATTGACAGTGACTAATCACCTTGATTATTATCTTCCTCTAACTACTGTAACCTGTCAATAAATCTTTTCTGTTGTCACAGATACTAATATATATTTGCTGCATTAATATTTATTTTCAAATACTGGGTAATTAGGAATGAATTTTGTCAAGTAAAGACAGACATTATCACTAGAGAAGTAAAAAAAGATTTCCAGATGGGTTAGTTTTACAGTATAGACACTGGAAATCCAGAGATTGAGCACTAGGGGCCACTGTAAGCCAGGCAACATCAGGGAAACAATGTACACACTGTAAGAATTTCACCAAAATCTATTAATGCAATTATAAAACACTATTTTTCAATCTTAAATATTTCTGGCGCAGGAAAAAATTAAATTATATGCAAAGGTGATTACAGAATCATAGAATCATAGAATAGTTTGGGTTGGAAGGGACCTTAAAGATCATCGAGTTCCAACCCCCCTGCCATAGGCAGGGACACCTCCCACTAGACCAGGCAGCTCAGTGCCTTGTCCAGCCTGGTCTTGAACAGTCTTGAACACCTCTCTGGGCAACCTGTTCCAGTATTTCACCACCCTCACTGGAAAGAATTTCTTTCTTATGTCTAGTCTAAATCTATCCCCCTCCAATTTATATCCATTGTTTCTAGTCCTCCCATCCCATATTATGTTAAAAATTCCTTCCCCTGCCTTTCTGTAGGACCCCCTCAGGTACTGAGAAGTTACTCTGAGGTCCCCCCTGAGCCTTCTCTTCTCCAGGCTGAACAACCCCAACTCCTTCAGCCTGTCCTCATAGGGCAGTTGCTCCAACCCTTTGATCATCTTCGTGGCCCTTCTCTGGACCCTCTCCAACAGCTCAATGTCCTTCCTGTGTTGAGGGCTCCAGAACTGGACACAGTAACTCCAGGTGTGGTCTCACCAGTGCCGAGTAGAGGGGTAAAATCACCTCTCTTAAGGAGTAAAAGAGTCTTCAATATTGTATTTCTTATTTTAGTTTGGCTTGTCTATCCTTAGCTCTGCAGGGAAGCAATGGCTGTTTATACAAACCCCAGACTTTTGTTTAAGTTAGAAGAGAAAAGTAATGGAGGTACACTGCATGTCCCAGTGAAGTACTGCTATTAGACACACAATTAAAAGTTATTGAATCTTGTACAAACTAATGCCATGAATCCTACAAAATATCTGTGTCACTAACTTCTTTTTATCAGATTTTACTTCAAAATCTTTTAACCACTTACTTACAAAAGAAAGAAACATCTAAAATGTTAGAGAACACTTTCTGAAATCTCAGGCTACTCCTATTACTCTGAAGGTTTCACTAGATTTAGTTGTAATTCCATTCCCATAACACAAATACCTGATTATCTTCCACTAAAGAAGAAGTTACTAGTAAAGAAATTTTCTGACCTGTAGAGTGGGTGGCTTGAAAGCCTTTTCTTTGAACGGATGCATCAGAAATAAAGCGGAGAAACATTTTGTTTCCAGTGGCGACAAGAGGATCTGGTATCTTATTGCCACATAAGCGTCCCAGAATTGGGGATTTCTCACTTTCACCATCAAACACTTCCAAGTGGTCATAAGCACATTCTTGATGTTGTTCTATCTCAAATTCATTAAAGGCCTAGGGAAGGAAAAAAAATGCAAAATTATTTAAAGTAATTCAGTGTTAACTGTACTTACATGGTATGTTTCTTGTTTTACCTAACTTATAAGCATAACACATAACTAAAAACCAAGCAGCTGAATCAGTGATATTACTTTGTTGTGATTTTGGATTAGAATTAGGTTCCTGAATCCTCAACTCGTATACCTGACCTGTACCTGTCATGGTAGAGTGCTGTTTCATCCAAGAATAATTTTGCTTAATATTGTCTTTCCTGGTGACAGCAGTAGTGCCACCAGAGCAGTAGAAGTTGAAAACTGATTTCAATTTATGACAAATAGCACATGGAAACATGGAGACATTATATGTGATATTACATGTGAAAAAATGGAGCAGAGATATTCCAGTCACTGGAAAGAAGCATGGAAATAAAACAGATTTTTATCTCAGTCTCATAGATGGAGTCTATTTGGCTTTCCATCAGGTAGCACAGCTTCTGTTCTTTGACAGATTTTGACCTCTCATAGAATCATCGAATAGTTTGGGTTGGAAGGGACCTTAAAGATCATCGAGTTCCAACCCCCCTGCCATACTCACATCCTTATATTTGAAGCATTAGAGCTGGTGGCAGTCCTTGTAGTGCAACAGATGTAAGCTTGCATTGCTAATATGTTTCTTGATTGTACTATAGTTTAAAATTTATTTAATTTGCTTTTACAAAGTCATCTTGTAAAAAAAGTGTAAGGAAACAAACCTGAGTCATACATACTTTTTGCACGAACTCCAGCACTTTGTTATTCCTGTCTTTAGAACCATGCCTATACATTATTGCTCAAAATAAATTGCTTTAAATTATATGTGTTTATCTTGACAATGATGCTTTATGAATTGTTCTCTCTCTATTGAGAGCTGGAAGAATGCAACAGTTACTTGGATTTGTGTGGCTTTGGGTTTTTGCATATCCTTTTGTACTTAAACCAGATATGACCTGGATGTATAGCTCAGTTGGGAGAGCATCACACTCCCAATCTGAGGGTCAGGGGTTAGAGTCCCCATCCAGGTATGAGGCTTGTCAGAGTTGGGCTGATGGTTGGACTAGATGATCTGAAAGGTCCCTTGCACCCTAGATAACTATGACTATGACTATGTATGTACATACCATTAATATGTTTCAGAATACAAAGCAGATGTAGTTTATGGATTTAACTTTACTCTCCCTACAAGCCTGATTTTGAAAAAGTGGAGCAAGCACAGGCAGCATGAATTTTAAAATGCATCATCCTTCACACAGAAAGGAATTCAGAGGAAATTTCATAGCCAACAAAAATACATATGAGAATATCAAATCTAGAATATGGTACACGATCGTGGTCTTTCTGTTGAATTACTCCAAATTTCAAAGGAACACTAAGAACAACAATAAGCCAGAAATAATTGGTTCCTCACATAGTGGAGAACTGATGAAAATATCTGCAAAAATCAATTAATATCCTCCTAAACTCCAACAAAAAGTCTTTATTTCCTCTCATAAAAATACTGAGGAAGCAATATAAATGTACATATTTTTGAATTTTCAGAAATAAGCTAACATTTACAGTGAAATTAAAAATCTGGCTTGTTCAACAAAGTAGCATAGAAATACTAAGGATACATGTTCTCGTAATCTAATGAACAAAACACTGAAGTTTTCTGAAGGAATAACTGGAATAATACAGAACTATCAACTGCAGAGCAAATATAATTATGCATTCTATCTGACCCATGAAAAACTATCTGACCTACCAAACACTTGTGGAATCCAGCCAGGGTGAAATGTGATGGTAATTAATATTAATAGATTACCTGAAATAAATATAATAAGCTAGTGTTTTGCCCTAAGAACCATAATCTTCAGAACAATACTTTTGCAAACAGTGAAGAGTTGCATGTTGCAGTGGATGTAGGTTCATTTGGAAGTTTATGTTACAGGATTGAAACTTCAGTGAAAACAGCTGCCCAGCAGTCCCTCCTGCTGCTCCTAAATTGTAGACAGTCATCTTACTTTTATGATGCCAAGTACGTGTTGTCATTTATACCCAAATAAAATCTGATGGATTTTAAAAAAAACCCCAGAAAGCTGACAGACTGACTGTACGGGAATTAGTTAAATATAGAATTGAGTCAAGCCAAGTTGGAAACAATGAGAGCAATAGATGTGATTCCAAGACCAGCTTGCAGAACTTAATTTTCTTTTAGAGGAAAATTTTATCAGTTTTGCTCACTTCCCATCAGTACAAAAATATTGCTCTCTGGGAAACACTTCTCACCATTAACTGTAAGACACACATTAGTTTTAATATTTGACTTATCACTGGTACTGCAAGGAAGCAGTACATGTTATATTTGGTCACAAAAAGAACAGAAATAAGTCCTAAATCTGTTGAGTGTTACAAATAATTCTAGCAATTCCAAAGAGAATCAAAGGTATTTATTTTTTTAAAGGAAAAGAGCTTTTGAAAGATTTAATAATAAAATCTGCAAAACGTCTGCTATTTCAAAACACTCAGAGAGAATTTCAAGGTTTTTTTAAAAAAGGAGTCAGTTCCCAGCAGTGAACTAAGAGCAGGCTTGAAAGAGAACTGACACAAAAACTTTCCTTAAAGTTGAGCACAACTTAAGCACAGTCATAGAATCATAGAAATCAGAAAGGCAGGGGAAGGACTTTTTAATATGATATCGGATGGGAGGACTAGAAACAACGGATGTAAATTGGAAGGGGGTAGATTTAGACTTGACATAAGAAAGAAATTCTTTACAGTGAGGGGGTTGGTGTGGGGCAGAAGCATGCCCAGAGAGGTTGTGGATGCCCCCTCTCTGGAGGTGTTCAAGACCAGGCTGGACAAGGCACTGAGCAGCCTGATGTGGTGGGAGGTGTCCCTGCCTATGGCAGGGGGTTGGAACTCAATGAACTTGGTCCCTTCCAACCTAAACTATTCAGTGATTCTAATAGCTACTGCCAACAGAGTTCACAGATGATTAATAAAATGGTAGTGTAATTAAACCACATTCCATATTCCTGGGACAAATGCCTTCAAATAGCTACCAGATCATGCCTACAATTCCAGTTGTGATTTTCTCATTCATGAGAATGGTATTCAGAAGCATTACATACAGTTTGTGAACACCCAGCTGTCTACAGCACTCAACTGAATAGATATGTTGGTGGCACTTATGGATAGCTGCTTCAATGGGATACTTGACACTGACTCTTATAAACATCCGGCTGATTAGCTCATGAAAATCACTCTCCTTGCTACATATATTTTCAAAGACATCTTTGTCTAGACATGTCAGTTAATAATTCTGAAGTGCATATCCATTTTTTTCAGAAGCTTCTAAACTGCACCAAATGCTTAACTTGAGCCTTTTCAGGAAGAGACTTCTAAATTATTATCAGTGACAGCAATTATAACAAAAAGTTAGTTTCTATACACAGACTCCTCTCAAAAAGTTAAGTACAGCCTCATCATTCATGTGTCACATCACTATGAAGAAATCAGTTCTCTCCTTTCTCAATTTGACTGAGTAAACTGCAAGTAAACTTAAAGATTGTGTGAAAGTTCAAGGAAAACATATCTGTCTACTATTTAAGTGCAGTATTAATATGTGGCATCTTGCTGTAGTAAACAGATTGAAGACATAGAATCACAGAATCATAGAATAGTTTGGGCTGGAAGGGACCTTAAAGATCATCGAGTTCCAACCCCCCTGCCATAGGCAGGGACACCTCCCACTA
>VZTY01029371.1:12928-23917 GCA_013400935.1 Turnix velox
CTTCTCCAGGCTGAACAACCCCAACTCCTTCAGCCTGTCCTCATAGGGCAGTTGCTCCAACCCTTTGATAATCTTCGTGGCCCTGCTCTGGACCCTCTCCAACAGCTCAATGTCCTTCCTGTGTTGAGGACTCCAGAACTGGACGCATAATACTGAAGAATTTAGCCAATTGCCTTACTTCAAAAAATTAATTTCAAAATCTAATCCTGAAGGTACTTCTGAAAATCCTATCCAGTAAAATTCTATTTTTTTCAAATACATCACCAAAAGACAACTTAAAAACCTTTTATTTTAAAACAGACAACATAATATTTCATAGAATCATAGAATAGTTTAGGTTGGAAGGGACCTCAAAGATCATCGAGCTCCAACCCCCCTGCCATAGGCAGGGACACCTCCCACTACATCAGGCTGCCCAGTGCCTTGTCCAGCCTGGTCTTGAACCCCTCCAGAGAGGGGGCATCCACAACCTCTCTGGGCAACCTGTTCCAGTGTTTCACCACCCTCACTGTAAAGAATTTCTTTCTTATATCAAGTCTCAATGATGAGCAGACCAAAGTCACAGGTTTTTAAAACAGTTCATCTCCGGGCTACAAACCAGCACTAAGGATTAGTAACAGTTTCACATCAGTTGAGAAGCAAGTGTGGTGGAGGAGAAAAAGGAAGCTTAGGCAGAAACTCACCAATTTGACCCTCTGTCCAGGAGTAGCACTGATTTCCCATGTGCACTCCTTTCTGCTGGGATACTTGTCAGGCCAGTTGGGACTTGTGATGATGCCATTTGGACTGTGGATCTTCTGTTCACACTCAGCTGTGCCAACAATGATAGCATCAGTTAGTCTGAGGGTCTGCATTCAGAGGTAGCCAGAAAAGTATTCTTTTTCATCAGGGGACCCACTGAACTGAAAGGATATTTAGGTAGACAGCTAAGCAAATCCTTCAGTGTGCACCATCATATTCTTCCCCTTTGGCAAACACTTCATGGTAATCAACTCAGCCTGTTTGTTTATCAATTGTTGTAAAACATACATTGTTGTTTACAATGCATGGCTTCTATGGGGAAAAAATATTATACAGAAATACATATAATTATTAAAATATTTTGCTATTATTCCTATGTACAATTAGTAACAAAAATCTGTACGATAAATCTGACAACTCAAACTTCAAATGGTATTTCTCAAACAATTTATTTTTCTCTCTTCTTGGTAATTCTCAGAATGCAACAGCACAGCAATTATTTTGACTTCTTAATCACAGTTTCTAGGGACAAACAGACAACTAAAGGGTGATTGAGAGTAAATTGTATGTTATGATCCTTCACATCATAACAGAATCATCTGGAGTGCATCTCTGAATTACACAAAGAACTAAAAGAAAGCAAGAAAGACTAGTTTAATTTTGGAATTGTTTTTTTAACAATGTCCAATTACTTTATAAACACCAGAGAATTATTGAACAACAACTTTTCAGAGCAGGCAGGTATCATTCCAACAAAGGCAAAATGCAAGTGATTCACAAAGGGCACTTCTTTGCTTGAAAATTAAATCCATGCTAGAATAAACCCTGAGTAGTTCACATGCTAGTGAATGCTTGGAGTTTATTTCTAGATAGTCCAATTTCTAGTTAAGCCCCAACCTGTTGTTTTCTCCTAGATAGGCACACCTCGAGAGAGTAGACTGGAGGATGCATAGGGACTTTAGAAGAATGTAGATTGTGTAACTGTGTCCCATAAAATAAACTCAGAACAAGGAGACACAATTTCAGCATGACTGTGAGGAAACTATGAACTGCTACTGATAGGGGCAACTGACAACTTTACCAGGCTTCTCTCCAGAAAAGTCTATCCCTGTATTTAAAACAGAATCAGAGAAATATTAAAACTTTAAATGTCCTGCATATCACAGCAATATTAAAAGTGGCAACTCCTGTCAATTCTCCCAAAGTTTCCAAGCTGCACTCCTGTAGACTTTCAATCTCAGCCACACACAAATTCTGGGGATGAAGGGAAGATGGAAGGATGTCTAGGGGGCTATTTAATCCCATATGTTTAAGTTCCCATTAGCAAGATGGTTTTCTTTCCTTC
Organism: Turnix velox; assembly: GCA_013400935.1. Classification (NCBI taxonomy): domain Eukaryota; kingdom Metazoa; phylum Chordata; class Aves; order Charadriiformes; family Turnicidae; genus Turnix; species Turnix velox. The sequence continues at coordinate 15,015 of VZTY01029371.1, forward strand.
CTGTTCTTTGGAAGGAGAGCTGCTAAGAGTTTTCTGTTCAATCAAGCATTGAAATAGCTTACCACTTACCCTCCTTGCAGTCATGTTTGTTTTCATGTAACACAAATCCATTTCGACACTGGCAGACGTAGCTTCCTACAGTGTTGATGCACTCGTGCTGGCAGCCACCATTGTCCTTTGAGCACTCATCCTTGTCTAAGGAATACATAGTGAGGTTGAGTGAGCATCACAGACACCAGTAGTCCTCATTACCTTCATTACCATTAAAAAAAAAAGGGGCTCAGCACAGTGTTTTAGTCCAGAAAGGATCAGCTAAGACACAGTCACCCTTCTCAGTAAGACAGTTTCCTGGCACCTGAGTTCTAGCTCAGCCTGCAACATTGCACCATGGCACAAATAGTTTGTCCCATCTGTCTAGGATACAAGGGGGAGCATTCCTAAAGAAAAGGAACACCAGTAAAGCAGGTAAGCTACACCAAAGGAGGTAAGATGGGTGCTTAATCATTCAAGTGGGAAAAATTGTATAAATATCTCATCCAAAGCTTTATTTTTGTAAATAACAGAAGCACAATTTATGGACAACATAATGTACTCAAACTTTATGCAAAAATGGTGAAAGGAACACGTAGGCCAAACAAGGTCTCAAGCTATATGTATTAAGCATGTAAAAAGATAAGTATTTAAAAATTTTTAGTGGTTTTTTATCCCCCAGCAGAGTGACACTGTGCTTTACCTTTGAAAACACTGGACATTACAAAGCATGACAAAAAGAAAAACATTTCATTGAAAAACATACAAAACTGGCATTAGTTATTTCAATGAGATCTACAGTGTAGCATGCAGTTCTGTTTATTAACATATAATCCTTCAAAAGAGCTTTTTAGTGAGTTAGAAGTAAAGCAGAGAGCAGGGAATGAAATCTGACCTGCATTAAACAGCTACAAATTCTTTGCATGGATAAGGCATTTACTAGATTAACAGGCTATCATTCTAGCAAAAGGCCTCAGTTGCCACCCTTCTATGTCAGGCATTTAGGTGAAGCTGGTCCCTTTAAGATAAAAACTCCCCCTGACATATATGTATATATACACATACATGTACATACAAGTATGCACACATATCTATATACGTATAGACACATATTTACCTATCCTGAGATATAAAAATACATGCCTACATAAACATGTATATAAATAAATGCATTAGAAATTCCATATCGTACAAAATAGGTTTGGTCAACATGCAAAAGAGAAGTGGAAGTAAAGAAAATATGGTCATCCCAGAGGTCCAGTTGTCACAGGGCTGGAATGCAGAGCATTCACCCCTTTCAGCCTCATGTAACTAGGAAATCAGCAGTGAGTGTTATCTCCAAACAAGGTAACAAGCGATGCTTCAGACTTCAGTAGACAGAGTAAGATTACAAGCCACTATGGATAATTTAATCCTCCTTTTGTTGTCTCTGTTATGCATTTTTTTCCTTCCTTTAGTGAAGCTTATATTCAGTAACAAAGGAAGTCTACATTTTGACTGCATACACATTAACCTACCATAACGTATGCAACACTTCACCCATTCACATGCAGCTTTTTCTATAAAAATCAGCTCCTACTTATGATATATGATGAAAATGTACATTTTAGAGATACATTCTGCAGGACAAACTTAAGCATCCACTCCATTTTGTCTTGTAAATCTCCACTCTGTGCACTGAAAGCTGTTGAAAGCTTTCCCTGGATGCTAATGGAATTTAAAGTTAAAAATACTGGTAGCTCCTAGAATCATACATCCAAAGGCTTATAGTAGTTGCATAAAAGCTGCACAATACACCACTTGTGCATCTTGCAACACAAGTCCCAATCTGAGTCTGTTTTAAAAGTTCTACAACAAAGTTACAGCCTTTCATCTTTGAAAAAGCAAGTGAATTGTAAATTAATTTCACATGGTATGTGAAGAACAGCAACAAGAAAATGAGAAATTAGACAAAATTCGAACAAAACTCTTCAGTACTTCTCCTTCTAAGAATTAGTTAATTTCCAAAAATACACTGAAAGTAAGCTCAAAATGCGTTCAAGTCAGTCTTTGAATTACAGACTAGGTACACAAATTGTAAATAAAAGCCCTGTCCATTTTCATCTTCCAAAAAACTGTGTGAAAATACTGAAAAGTATTTTTAAATTAAATACACTAATATTCTGTAAAATCATCTCTTCAGAGGCAAGTGAATAGTCCCATGCTGGAAATCCTCAGAGGAAAAAAAAACAATGGACAGAACATTGAAAGGAGAAGCTTTGGAACATTTTTTGAACCACAATTAATTATTTCTATGTGGTTAATCAAGGATGCAACTGCTGAACAAGCCTTCCTCACACTTCATAATTTGGAACAGACTTGATGTCAAATTGATTACCCAGTTTAAAAACTCATGAAAAAACCATTAGTCTGTATTAGTTATAGGAACAAATGTTTTGCCATGGAAAAACAAAGCCATTTGTTAGGCTGACAGATGGAGAGGAGTCTCCCCATTTTGAATGGATACTTTCTTTCTTATTTTATTACTCAGAATAGGGAAAGATCCATTCTCAACAAAATGTTAGACTGAATCATTCAGAGTAGAAACAGTCGTACCTCTGATAGTCTCAGAGGCCACCAGTCTGTGAATAATACGTACTCGGCCTGAAGGGACCTCTACCCAGTCCTTGCAAGATTCATAAATAAAAATTTTCTCTTTGCAGGCAGCTTTTTTGTCTGTGGGAAAAAAAAAATGTACCAGGATGGCACCAGAGATGAGTTTGTGCTCCTAAACAAACTTGCTCAAGGCTAGAAAATTTCTAGCTTTCTCTTGCCAACTGCTCAATGGATCTTCATCCAAGAAAAAAAAATGTATCAAAACAACCTCATTTCTATATTCAGTGAACATCCTATATTTTCTGAATGAAATGATTGTGCAAAGAATCCCATTTAACATACTGAAATAACTCTAAAACTTATGATAAATGGAGGTAGTTAAGTGATAAGTTATCACTGAGTATTAATCATACCACTACACAAAGAGTGATTTGAAGAAGTAATCAGACTACCCTCTTGGAAAAAAACACAGAAAATCCCCCAAAAATATATGTGATTGCCAAATTTTGTCTTCCTAAAGTAAATTCCTCAGGGTTTTTTTTTACACTCCTTTCGTCTCATGAGCCCAGCAGACAAGAGCAGAAGAGAGAGGAAGGATAGAATGAGAGGGAGAAAGAATGAAAACTTAATTACTGGAAACTTTTAGTTTAGAAACCTAATACCCAGTTCCAAAAAGCTTTATTAAAAGTCTTACAAATTCAATATATCACTACTCCCCAGTTTCTTCTCTTTATCCAAGCAAGTGAATTACAAATACACAAGAGCATCTCTGGAAATGAGCTATATTCCTCTAACCCAACTCAACTTTCTTCAGAACTGTCCAATAGAATGTAAATCTTACAGAATGTTGAAATAAAAAGTTTTTCTCACTTTCCAGGAGCACCTGTCTGACTGTTAACACCATTTTGCAGCCAAAAATGTAATTGTTGTCTTATGTCAACATAAATACCTTCCTAATGCAGGTCATCTGTTGCCCTGTGTGAATGTTTGCTTTTGCAGTTTATCACAGCAGATTCCAACCACTCAAAAACTGCTTTCTGTCATCTGAGCTGGAGCTGGGCCATGATTTTTCAGCTCTAGTTGTGGTTGCAGAATTCACCACCATAAAAGCTGCAAAGAAGGTTCTTTGTCCATGCTTTGTGGAACACACTGCAGTTCCTCATGTTCAAATTAACTTGACTCACTCACCTGCATCTCTTTTCTGAGCACTGCATATCACCTTTGTTGGTGAATCAAATGCAAGATGCAGTGTTTTATTCATTTTTTCCTGATCATTGTCGTTATAACTACTTCATTTCAGCTTGGACAATTTATTTTTAGTAAACAAGGACTAATAGCAGTACTTGGCAATACACTTTACTAGATACTGAATCAGGATTCTCCATATTCTGATTTTTAACAGATATAAAACAACCCAAATCCCAAATGCTTCTGAATGACTTCCAGTCTGGAGAGGTAGGTGGATGGGGCAGTTTTCTTGTGTTGCTTCACACAAGGTAACATACTTTTGCAGTACACAAGAAAAATATGCAAAAACCACCAGTAACACCAGGTGGGATCTTGCCACAGATAGGTTATTATAGTCTTGCCTCAAGGGGTAATTGCAGAGACATTTTCTTGCACCTTCAGCTTCATACATGTCAAGCTTTATTCAGTGATACATGTTCTCAGACAATAAGTAATTCCATCACTATGATCTGAGGGAAATTACACTCATAACTAAAACCACACATTTTTACAAAAGCAAGGTCTTAAACTCTTCTTCTGCAAAACATTTAGTGCAAAGTTTGGCAAGAAAGTACCCAAAAATGTTAAAAAAAATGTTGCAGCACCAAATGGTAATGTCATAACTAATACATTACAAGACTTGAGTGAAAAAACACAAGTGTACATTGTATGTCATTTACATGACATCATGACTGAGATTTAAAAAAAAAAAAGCAACTAAACTTGGGATAAAAGAAATCTAACAGAAAGCTGAAAACAGTGATTTTTTTTCTTTCTCTTTTGTACTTACAAAGCCCATTTGCCTCTGCTGTTGTTTAAAAACATTACTGCATTCCATACAGATTCTATTATATACAGACATTATAATTCATTTTTAGACAGGAGAGTGGTTTATTTTTACACAAATGAAACAAAGCCAAAGCTTTAAGGAAAATTATAAGGAAAAAGGCCACTCACAGCAAAATACAGCATTCACACAGTGTAGACAGTGTATAGAGGAGTGCTTTTCTATACCTGAGAAGAAGTGTGCCTTGAAGCCCTTTTTTGACACCGTGTTGTCAGATCGGAACTCAACTCGCATGTTGTTGTACTGAGAGGTGATAACTTCAGGCACTTCTGTACCACAGAATTTACCATGGAGTTTAGAATCAGAAGAAAGGCCACTACGAATTTCCACAAAATCATATTTGCAAACCTAAAAAAAAGAAAGAAAGAAAATATTTGCTGGCTCATGGAAAGAAAAGTGTGAAGTTATTATTTCCCAAACTAAGATTCGCTAGATAATATTGAACATTTTTAAACTTTTCACTGATTCTAAAAATATTTTTAAATGCTTACAAATGTTGACTGATTTTGTGGAAGGCTATTTCAAGATCACTTGATAAAAACTAATCCATTTTTATTATCCTTGTCAGAGTTGGACTAGATGATCTGAAAGGTCCCTTCCAACCTAGATGACTATGACTATCTGATTTTCAAGATGCTTAGTAAGGCTTCCATTTGATGTAGAAAATAAAAAAATTCAGTCGTACAATACTAAAATCTAGAAACATTCACTTTAAAAATTATACTTCTCTATGTGCTATAAACCATAGGCCCAGAATTTACCAACCTATTGCGTGCATCTCATAGATGTGAAGAAACCACATTAATCTTCAAGGAGAAATTTAGAAATTCACAAGGTAAGTTTTTACCATAATGTATCTAAGATCTTTTATTTACATGTATATAAATACACACAGTCAAAACTACACAACTTTCTTCAACAATGACATAACTATAATTTGTAGCGCAAATGTACGTAATTTTCATTAAAAATAAGATGTAGTAAAATAATGTAATAAAAAAAGCCTTATGCATGGCTTACTACTCACGATAATACTTTAAATTCATAATCCCTTGGTCAACCTAAAGCCTTCCACCCAAAAACTTCTAAGCTTCTTAGGCTCAGCTATCAATCATTTAATCAAAAATGCCCCAGTTGTCTGTAATTAATAGCTTAAGATGAACCAGTGACCAGTGGGATTCATACAGAGCTTAGACTGTCCTTTAAATCCAAGCTATACTTGATCAATCACAATTTCCAGTCAAAAAAGAAATTACAAGGTAGCTGGAGAAGTACAGAAAAGAATCTTTTGATCTTTTTTCTCTCTCTCTCCCTTGTCAATATTTCCTTTTCTATTTTTTTAAAAAATAAAATACATTTCAGATATAGATTAATTTTTTATTGTTCCTGGAAATATTTTCAGATGTTGCAGAGTGGAAAAATGACTAATTCACTCAAAACTACTTTTATACAATAAAACCAGCACAAAGGTTTATAAAAGCTTGAGTTACTGACACATACTCATTTATAATAACTGTAAGAAAAATTCATGATATGCCTTTGTTTCAAATGGAGGTCACCAATCTCGACTATTTCAACAATTCATCAGTGATGAGTTTTGATCGTTTCAAAACTTTAGATTAGAAAAAAAAAGTTAACTTTAGCTAAGATTTCATACTGTACTATAGTTCTTAAAAAAATTCCAAGTTAAATGTCAAATTCAAATTGTAAGTGTAAAATATCCAAAAAATTGTAAGTGTAAAATATCTAAATTCTGGAAAAGAGAGATTAAACCTCATCTGAAATGGAGCTTCTATTATATAAAATTTTAAAAAGCATTTGTTAAATGTATCAATTTTACTTCTGCACTTGATCAACACAGCAGAACTTTTCAGGTATGTGTTTTTTCTGATTTTCACAGGTACTAAAATTTAATAATATAAAGCTGAAGATGATTTAGTAGCATAGGAGGAGATGAAATAAAAAATTCTGAATGTTGAGAAACACTGTGTATATATTTCACATATCTGTTGAAGTTATATGTCTTGCATGACACAAGAAAACTGATTTAACTTCATTATAGCTCAGGAGCCTTCCTTGCAAATCTAGCTTAAGCACCAAGAAAGTACTGATAAAACTATTTATGGTAAACAAAACAAAAAAAATTTAAAGGGTAATTTGATTTTTATTCTTTTGAATTTTTAAGAGTTTATACTTTTCAGAGTTCTTGTAATGATGATAATGTGGCATGAGCATAACACATTATGAATTATTAACAGGAAGTTCAAATTTCATGCACCAAAGGGCACGCTTCAAACTATTTATAAAAGAAAAAATAAAAATATTTCACATTGCTGCCTCTGCAATTCATTTTGAGATATTTTGGAAGAAGCCGTGGTTGGGATGTTTCTTAGTTATAAATGAAACTCCAGCTTCTGCNTATTTCACATTGCTGCCTCTGCAATTCATTTTGAGATATTTTGGAAGAAGCCATGGTTGGGATGTTTCTTAGTTATAAATGAAACTCCAGCTTCTGCCACTTCAGATCTCATGCCCAAATCACAGCACAGCCTCACATCAATTAGGTTGCAAGAAATTTGTTCAGTCAGAAATAATGCAAAGAGATTTGAAGGATATCCAGACAAAACTGATAGCAACAACCCATTATGACTTGAGTCTAGCAAGGAAACGGAATTGTATGACACAATGGTGCCTAGGTAGGAGAACAGAGGCTGAAAAGTTGATGTTGATCCTTACCAAGTCACAAAATGCCCACTGCAACCTCCACTGCAGTGTTTAAGACTACAGGACACAGTCCTTACCACACAGAGGGCTCTTGTGCCTCCCTTACCCGCTTGGAGATGAGTTCTGCCACCTCTCCAGAGACTGCCCAACTCAAACATTGCTGCAGTTCTGCTGTGCATTATTCCTGCTGCTGTTTCTTTTAAAATATTTCACTTGTAAGTGATTTAAATACTCCCTTACCCTGTCACTAGCCAGAGCTTATGTGTATTCTTAGTAGTCATAGTCTGTAAAGATGATTTGGTTTCTCAGATTTTCTTCTCTTGAATTCATTCCAATATGCCTCAGCCATTTGCTCTGTTTCACTTTGTTGATAAAAAAAGTCAGCTGAGACTCAGCAGAGAACATTTCTTTTAAATTTCATGTAATGCACATACATTTAGATGATATTTAAAAGAGACCTATTCTCTCTATAATTGTTTTGAAAGAGTCCAGAAACAGTCCCAAAACGAAAACAAGAATATCTGTGCTTATTATCAGTGTATGAACAGTCAGCAAGGGCCTTCTAAGACAGCATCTAGTTTTGAATGCTCGTGAAACTGTTTAGTGTATAATGGATTGTGCAGCTCTTTGTTCACAGGTACTTACTTCATTCCCTTCTAGTTCAAAAAACTCAAACTTCATTGAAATCCGGTACTGCGTCGGGGCAACCACCTGCCACACACAGTTTTTGTTTGGAGGATACTCTTTGGGCCACCCTGGTGTGGTTATAGTCCCATTTAGCTTTGTCAGGAGTCCTCCACAAGCAGCTGTAAAATTACAAGGGAGAGCATTATTTCTTGACTTAGAGCATGCTTTACTATAAACAGAACCAGAGTGAGAAGATTCAGTCCTCTCATTACTTATATTGCTGTAATGCCCAGACAGACTAATCAGAATCTTGTTTTATCCTGCTTGGTGCAAACAAAGAGAAAGAGACAGCCCCTATCTCAAATAGCTTGCAGGTTTGTGGGTAGAGATAAGTTTCAGGACTACACAAGACGTTATCATAATCATTCTTTTTTCTTCCCTCCAGAGACTCTGGTTATTCTCTCCCTGCCTTTCCCATGTAAGTCCTATGACCTCATTGCCCTCCCCAGGACCTTGATTCTTCTGACAGACTCACTAAGATGTGCTTCATGTTTCCCAGGCTTTTCTCCTTGATTATTAATCCAGAATGAGCCCAATTTGTCTCAGCTTGGATAGCTGTATATGTCCCCCAAAACCTACTAGGTTTGGGGTCACTTTTTAAGGATACAGTCATATGCTCTCCAGTCACAATTACTTTTGGCAAAATACAGATGTTCAAGTAATAGAAAAATACCTGTTATTTCCAAATATATTCTGAATAGTTGCCTCCATGCAACAGAACAATGCTGAATGGAGTTCAGATAGCAAAAAGTAAGTACATTAATCTTTTCCACCTCGGGAAGTATTTTTTTTT
>VZTY01029374.1:7182-25663 GCA_013400935.1 Turnix velox
CCTAGCCTGTGCCCATCCCCCAACAATTCCTCCGTTTTTCTTTAAACATTATACAACAGTAAACAATCTTACACACAATAATAACAAGTAAAAATATCAGTACAAACACAAACCAGAAAATCCACCCCATTCTACCTCAAACCAGGACAAATAGGAAGAGAAAGTCAGCAGGCATATTTCATCCTGAGATGTAATGTGGTGATGCCAATAATGCTTCAGGGCTAGCCTGAGTGGATTCAGGTTGATAAATATGTGTTTAGATTTGATAAACCTCAAATGAGAAATAACATATTATGCCTCAGCTGTATAGGGAATGTATACTCCACATGCATCAGGCAAAATTTCCAAAGCTAGGCAAGACTGGTTATTTGACTAGGTGTAGTTTATGCTCACACTTGGTATGATTTGCATTTTGAGGTAATTATTGCCAATTAAGATGCTCAGTGACTACATACAATGCCAAATGCTGGGCATAAACTAGCTATTTAAACATGCATCTGTATTTTTCGTCTCTTATTCAAAGGAAATTCATTATTAAGAAGACAGATTGAGATTATTTGTATCAGTAATGCAGTAAGGCCAAGCCTTAATCTTTAAAAAAAAAAAACAAAAAAAGATTGGATCTGGTCTAATTAATCAGCACCCACCACCCACCATGTTGCTTGGTTGCTTTCTTTTACAGAACATAGAAAACTTGGCAATCTGACTGTGACAGTGAAAAAGACCGTCCCCTCTCCAGAAGCAATACAGATCCTCTACCAACGCATGAGATATGAATATGAGTTTTATTACTATGTTAAGGAACAGTTTCACCTACTAAAGCGCAAATTTGGACTGAAGTCTCATATCAGGAAACCACGTCCCAGACCCGAGTTCTTCATTCCTTCTCCACTGGAAACAGAGGAACCAATAGATGATGAGGAAGAAGATGATGAAAAGTGGCTAGAAGATATCTATAAAAGGTGATGGATGGAAGAGCTATCCTTTCGCTTGGGGTGACCCCTCCAGCTTTCTTAATTTTTTTTTTATTATTGTTAAAAGTAACTCCTTAAGGAACTGAGTCAATGCGCAGCAGCATTTGAAACAGAACAGAAGAGACCATTTCCACATCCTGGGGCCATCGGGGGATACCTGGTTTTGCAGGTTTGATTCATTATACATTGTTGGCTCTGTAGCATCCTTGCTGTAACATGGTTGAAGAGAGAAGTATCTATTGTCTATCACAAAATAACTTTTGGAGTACATGATAGTCCTCTGAGAACCTGCAAAGCATAAAAGAAGATATTAGGCAGTCTGAAAAGTAAATTTTACAGACTCTTATCCCTCTCTTTCTCCAGAAACAAATCTTTGTTGCCTAACGCTGGGGCATTAAGTACCAACAATGTTTGGGAAGAGTGTCTCTTTCTGCCCAGAGTACATGTACCTGGTGGTACAGCCAGAGCCATTCCCATGTCTGTGCTCATCCAAGTATAACAGGCACACGGAGGAGGTAAATAATGGCTTCTGAATTACCCTGCAAAAGAGAAGCAAGGCTGCTGTTTTGGAAAATTAATACTAGTGGACATAAGGCAAGTTGAAGAAACGGGGTGGATTTGTAAATCCTTTTAGTTCATAGGGTGGAAAAAGTTACCAGGTCAGTGAATACAACAACAGATGAAGAGGGCAGGGCAGGGTTACCTAAATGGTGGAGTTCATTTTTTACAGTTGAGTACCTTTTCAATAGGCTCTGAAGGAAAATATGCAGGATACAATTTATATGTTCAGAGAAGGTATTTGTAAGTTTTCATCATTCTTGTGGATTACAAATCCAAAGAGATACAGAAAAAGTAATTCATTAAAAAACTTAGATGATCTGGAACTCCTAATAATCATGACTGGTGTTTCTGTGATCACAGGATTTAGTTGTTTGCATCTGCTTTTAGCATGGCTGGAAGTAAAATTAACAGTGTGGCTATACACAGCTAACAGAAGACAATATCCTTTGTGAAACCAAAGCCTGTTCAGTGATACATTGTTAAGAAAGTCACTGTGAAAGTGGTCCTTGTTAATCACTGTTATCAGCAAACATTATGAAGTGGATAAATGGAGGCCGGGAGAACAAAGGGGAATAGCTCAATTACTTTACATGCTCCTGTCTTTAAGGTGGGTGTCCATGGGATTCCCTGTGGCCTGTAGACTTGCTGGCTGTTCAACAGTCTGTTCTGGTGGTACGGAAGTGACAGACCTGCAGGCAGCAGTGAGCAGAGCTATTTGGACATCTGCTCCATAGCAGAATAGGGGGAGTTTAGGTGTCTTGATGAGGCCTTAGCCTCTTGAGCACCTTTGAGGAAGGTGGACAAGTAGAGGATAATAGCAATAAATTCTCGTCCAGGAGTACAGGAAAGGGGCAGAGCTGAGGAGTTGCAGCTCCTTGCCAGGATGAGTCCCAGTAGCAATTCAGGGGCAATGCAGCTCTGTCACGTCCTTTCTCTGCCATCTACAAGGTCATACATCAATTTACAATAACAAGAAAAAGTTATTTTGTGATGGACGAGGCATATAAATTCAGGCTAAGCTCAAATATGATTCCCAAGACTTTCCTTTTCCATGAGCCTGCTGAGAGCCAATAAACATTCTATCTTCATCACCAGTCAGTCCTCACTGTACCTACACTCAGAGAATAAAAATAAAGCAGTGTAATCGCGTTAAGACAAAATGCCAACATACAGAAAATATTATGTAAAAATTCTATTCTCATTATTAACATCCCAGGTTGGTGGTAGCAATATATGACTGTAGGGGAGCATGTTAAAGAAAGATGAAAATGGCACAGATAACAACTAACATATTAGCTAGAATATGAGTCTGCTGCATTGTATATTTTAAGTGGTTTCTATGAAATTACATTGAAAGAGTAATGATTAGTTTACACACTATGGAGCTGTTGTATTTTGGAAAGAAAACTAATGTTCAGACCTTTCTGAAATTCAGCTTGGATCCTTTTTGCCAATGTTGTAACATAATAATCAGTCACTTAACATATCCACCCTTCCTGCACATTCACTGACACCATGAAGTCTTTTTTTATCTGTTTATTTAATGGTATCTTCAGCCATCACTACTTATGACCTAAATACAAAAGCTGTTTAATTATTTGCTCGCTAGGTTTTACTGTTACTGTATTTTTAACAATCAACCTGGCCTCTTCTTCTTGAATGGTACTTCATAAATTTAGCTGGCATATAGCATCTAAGATTCCTGATTCTACAGTCTGTTTGTCTGTCATGAAATATATTTTATTGTATTCTTAAAAGGTACGTTTTAAGCTGGTTAATCTTCTACTTATTTATTGAAACTTTTCAGCACATTCCAAATTTTGAGTTGCTCAGGAAGATGTTGATTCAAATCATTATATTTTGGTCTGATGAATATTTCTTACTCAAAAAAAACCCCAAAACATTGTTTTTTAAGCCTTTGGCCCATGACAGCTTTGTAGGAAGTGCAATGCACATACTTGTAAATCTTTGTGTGGGGAAAAAGGTGGGTGCTTGACATATATGAAAATAAGAAAACATATGTGTACATTAGCTTAGCTATGAATGAAAGCAGTGTATGTTTTGGGATGAAATATTCTTTAACTTATTCACTACCATGGCGTCATATAAATAAGCCATATGACTTTATTTTTCAGTCCAGTGATATTTTAAAATAAAACATGTATGTTTTTTCCTAGCAACATAGTCCATGTGCTCACACTAGTTTTCTTGCCTGGGTACAGTGGCAGTGGATCAGACCTGGGAGTTACAGACATAGCAGAACAGGCACAATTTACCATCTGAAAGCAGCGGGATTGGGGCAGGTCATTCCTGAGTCCAGTTCTGTATCCTGAACAGTATAGAGGTGTGAGGGCAAAGGAAGAATGATTTTATTTACCTCTGATGTGCATTAAGTGCCCTGAAGAATGCTGTCTCGTTGTGCTTTGTGGCAGTAGACTAGAAAGAAGTTTTATCCAGGAGAGAAACAGCTTGGTCTGCATACACTGCCTTTCACTAAGTCTGGTATTTGGTGGACAAGGAGTAAAAAAGTCCAGGGTGATGGTATAATGTAAATGAAACATCAGTGCTTTCACACTAAAGAGAGAATCAACTGTTGTTAAAATGCAGCGTTCTGGAAAAAAAAAATAAATGTTCGTCTTAAGTTTCAAGTGACAGTGACAAATGGTGCAGTTCTTTGTTCCTTACATACAAAATGTGCTGATGATTCAAGGCTAACTGAGCACCTGAAATCTTCTCTACTTAGACACAGAGAGATAGCTCAGCAGGACTAAAGGTATGTATGTGAAATTGATGGTTTATTTCAAGCATTTCCATTTCTTTGTCAGTTTTTATCATTGGAATTTTGATGAATTGTTTGAATGTGATAATATTGAATGGCATGTAGTATCATAAGGACCCAAACAAAACTACAAATTTTAAACAATGGGAAACAGATCTGTGAGTGGTAGCCATTGAATTCTTTCTCTTTTCAACACTTGATGTAATAAAGTATTTCAGTGAAGGTAGATTATTTGACTAACAAAGGAGAACACACTGCATGCTAGCTTGGTTCCCCTTCTCAAGTGGCTAAACATCATCCACCAAAGACTAAAACTCTGCATCCCCCCCAAAAAAATAGAGGTCTGTAATTTCCAGTTAAGGGTAATGGTGCTCTGATCTTTCACTCCTCTTTGAGAAAGGGAACTTTTGTGACATTAAACCATAGCCTAAAACAACGCAGCAACATTTTTGAGACCTGGAATACTGTAATACAATACCACAGCATTCCTTCTGTTTTATTTTTAAGGAATCAGGCTTCTAGGAGCCTTTATTGCAAAGAGTTCAGCGAACATAAAACAGTGTCAGTCAGCCTGCTTGCATGAGCCAAGACCAGAGAAGAGAACTGAGCATCATTACATACAGACCTCCATATACAGACTCCATGGGAAAAACAAGAACTTTCAAGTCCCTATCCAGTGGTGTTGGAATCACCAGGACCACTTCTGCAGGGTTTGCCTCAAGGGGTTTTTGGAAAATTTGAGCTCTGCTTCGGTGCCAACAGGTGTGGTGGGTGGGAAGGATGCTGGAAGGCAGCTCCATGAGAAACAGTCATTGCAGGGTTAAAAAATTCCCCTGCAAAATGTTAGAAGTGGATGGAAGGGATCTTACTTTGAAGGTCAAAAATTCAGTCTCAACCAACATAAATCAGTTACTTATTTCTCAATTAATTTCAAATCTCAGTTGTTAACTTTTGAAAGTAGGGATGTGTGTGTAATGAAAGCAGCAACACACCAATAACCACTGATGTCTGGTATTGTCATATTGGAAGAGCTATGAGTTGGGGTGGGAGGTTGTTCTGGGGATTCTGAAAGGGGGAGGTTTTCTGCAAAAACATACTTGGCCTTTCAGATACCATTAAGATGGTAGATTTGACCAGTGGTATATTTGAATGTGGATATTTAATTTTTGGATTTCCTTTTCTGAGTATATAAAGGAAGAATGCAAGTCTGGTTTTGTAGTTAACTGATTGTGGCTAAAAGAGTAAGTTAATAACACTGCTGTCAGGCAGGCATGGTAGGGGTGCTCTTTATGCAAATTTTTGCTATCCTTCTGTTACCTTCTTTGAATCTGGTAGGCAGAAAGGGCATTAGCAAAGTATTCTGCCACACCATGAGGGAATCAATGCTTTGAAAAGTGGAGATTAGCAGTAACATGTGAAGGCAGTGCTATTATGGGTAAGAATAATGGTCTTAACACTAGGATTGAGCACCCACTAGAAGTGTTACATCAAGTCCTCACTCTCTTTATGGTTTTGACTCATCTGGAAAACTTGAGACTATGCTCCAGAATCAAACACTGCTTCAGACTCGTAATTTATATTAAGGTAGCTTTTTGTTCTCGTTGGTTTTTTTTCATGCCCTTCCAATTTGCCATTCTACTTCAGAAACCTGGTAAGCAGACAGCCCTATCCCCCTAACTGATGCTCAGGAGCTGGTCAGAGACATAAATTTGGTCCTTCAGCAAACCTCTCTCCAGGCTGAGTGCAAGTAATGAGCTGTATATAACATTCTTCTCAGTGCTGCTGCTAGTGAGCAGAACCACAAGGGAAAGTATTCCTGCGGTCCTCCAGTTTAGCAAACAGGACGGTATGGGAGTCTTCAGATAACCCCAGGGCTTACAGTTTTGTTGTCAGACAGTGTATTTCCCACTTTTGAACTCATTCATGATCCTCTCCACTTTAAGGGCAGGAAAAAAACAGGCTGTTAGAATCTGTGGCAGACACAAGAGGAAAAGTCCAGACTATGGCTTCTCATCGCACATGGGAATTTCTCTTCTAGGAGCCTCAGATCTAGTTTGTATAGTAGTAAGATGAGGGAGGGCAAATCAGCTGTAGTCATTAGTTTTTTATTTGCTAAAGAAGCCAAGATTGTGCTTGGAGGTACGTACTAGAAGAAGCAGCAATGAAGCGCCTACACCTCACTGAAGAGCTGTGACCCTTTTCTGTTTTCACTTTCTCCACTGAACAAACCATAGGCTGTATTTGACTTATTTCCAAAGATCAGTCCATGCAGGACAATTTCTGCACTAACCACATTGTCTGAGCATCTTGGAAAGTTATTAATATCTTTATCCTTTTGATCCACAGTGGAGGTAAAAAAGTGCTGTTATCCCCATTTCATACATTGGGAATGGATACAGCAAATGGGTAAGTGATATTCTTAACATCACGTGGGAAGGCTGTCAAAAAACATTCATTACAATGTAGCCAAGTATCTTAGTCCTTGAACTTTCTATCCTGCTCTAAGATCAATCCTAGATTTCAGAAAACGAAACAAACACCATGGAAAATTTTAGTTCAGTGGAGATGTCTTTTCCTTAAAACTCTGCAAACCTTTTAGGTAACTGCCTAAATATGAATTACTTTTTAGCCATCAGCAGACTATTTATGTCCTTTTGCTGGTCTTACCTATTTAGTTGCATAACAATCACTTGCAGAAATGGCATGGCTGTGAGGTAGTTTTATCTTGAGGAAAAGTGA
The DNA here is from genome assembly GCA_013400935.1 of Turnix velox. Classification (NCBI taxonomy): domain Eukaryota; kingdom Metazoa; phylum Chordata; class Aves; order Charadriiformes; family Turnicidae; genus Turnix; species Turnix velox. Next base: position 14,236 of record VZTY01029374.1, read on the forward strand.
TTCTGTGGCAGTAAGATCAAATAAGTAGATGGATACGTGGCTGAAGTGACATCCTGCAAATTTAGCTGTTGGTGAGAATATGGCCACATTTTCTTCTGAAATATGTGGTGCTTGTATCCTACCTGTAAGTCATCAGGCTTATGTTTTTGTATGTTTCTAAGTTGTGCTTTCCTTTGGTTTTCCACAGTGCTTGGAAACCCAGAACGTGAAGCCATGGCTTACTATTCAGCAATCTACACCAAAGTGGACTGAAAAGACAGTTCTCCCTCAGCTCAGTGGGTAGTTGGGTCTGTCTGGTGTATCCATAAGCCATAAAATTTTTCAGAGGTATCCTCCTCTCAGCTGAGAGATCTGGTGCTTTCCCCTGATCTCCTCCAGATCTCTCCCTTATTTGGACAGTGTGCATCATTAAAGCTTTTGCTTCCATCTTCTGGGGAGCATCTTAAGGAGGAGCGAGCAATCAGGGATATAATCCAGGTTCCTCTGTCTATGTACCTGTGTTTTGTGTAGGAGCGTGAGCTGCTGAGCTTTGGCTCTGGACTTTGGTGCTGGGTGAAGGCAGCCCTTGTGGTTGAGCCCACATCATAGGTGTCAGCTTTGTTTCTGCTCCAGATCTAGTTTCTGCTCCAAGTATTAGGGTAAGTCTTGGCCTGTCTCTGAAATAACTGAGACTTAGCAATGCCAAATTGGCTTCAAGCTGGGGAGCTGAAATGCATTGGCAGGTGAGCACATCAGGGTGCAAAGAAGTCTCTGCCATGTCAGTCCTCTGCTGTGAGCAGCACTTGGTGTCAGCAGCAGCCCTGGAGGCTGGTGTTTGAGCAGGGAGAGGGAAATGGAGCCAGTTTCTCAGTCATAGCTAGCTGGTGGGCATTTCTGCCAAATCTCTCTTGGACAAGTTAACACTAGTCCTGTCAGCACTTGCTGTGGGAAAAACCTTTCTTTCCTTGGGACAGAAAGCTGGCAAGGAATGCTTAACAACGCCTGTCTTCCAAGGAGGCTGAAGGGATCTGGAGGAGATGTAAGGGTGCAGAGGAGGGAGGCCAGCCGCTTCCTGCCTGTCTGCCTGCCCCACAGGGTCTGTTTCTCACCAGATGGGGCAGGATGTTGCTGATGAGGACTCTCTTGCTCCTTGAAGCCTGGAACCCAGCTCCTCACAATGGGGGTTCCTATCAAAAGCTCTGCTGTGAAAATTCTCTGGAGTCTCTGCATAATTGTAGCTTTCCAGCAGGTTTTGCCCCAAAGAACATGATTTGGCCTATCAGTATTGGCTGGAAACTGAGCTTTGTAGTGACTCCGCAATCCAGCCCTTGTCAGTCACGCCACTGTGTGTCTGTGCATGGGGCTTCTGTGATACCTCACTGGAATTTGGAAACCATTCAGCAAATTTGACCTCTACTTTGTCTTATAAATATCAGTGTCAAGCAGCATCACAGATGTCTTATCACTGTAAAACTGGGAGAAGAAGATGGAATTATTATGGAATTACAACAGCCTCTGAGTCAAAGGAAAAAGCTTTTTGCTTCTCAAAAAGAATGTCCTTTTTGCCTGGGGGAAGGGGACTCTTCTCAGACTTGCTCTGATTCCTTGTGAGCATGTACCACTCACCCCAGAGGAGCCTCAAGCATTTTTATCTTTAGTAGGTAGAGCACCGTGGCAGCCAGCTCCCATAGGGAACGTGAGATGAAACCCAGCCCATTTGTCTGTTCTCACCATGGGAGAGGAAATGGAGACAATGGTAAAACCTTGGCCAAGAGCAGATCCAACCAAAGTTAAGAGCTTCTAACTTCCCTGCAAAACAGGTGGGAAGAGGAAAACCAGATAGCAAAGCTTGTGCCACAGCAATCCAGTGCAATCAGGATTTAGCCACAGGTCAATGCCTTTTAAGAAATCTGCTGCTTGTTGCTAACATGAGGAAGGTCAGGCACTTTCTTTCCTTAAAAAATGTACCTGGTCCCATGGTTCCCCTTCCCATTTTGTCCCCCATGGCAGCTGCGGCCTTGCCAGTGCTGTCACAGGCAGCAAGAGGGGAGGCAGCAGCACAGCCACCTTGGGAGCCCCACACAGCTGGTGGCCCGGCTTGCTGCCCAGTCGCTGTGTGGCCTGCCTTAATTGCTTAAAGCTTTCCTTTTCCCTTTGCTACAAAGGCTCTGGCCTAGTATTTATCTACTCTGTAAAACTTTTTATGAGAATCGGTACAGTTTTGTAGAATTCCTGAATAACAAGGATCACAATAGCTGCAGTGGAGCCAGACTTCACAAACTCCAGCGCCTGCACTGTTTGACTTCCTTAGATGCTGTCTTCGTAGGTGGAAATCATGCTTCTTTGCCTCCCACCACTCCCAGTGGCAAGTGCATCAGACCACTCAAAATCCAGCTGAGTTGCCCCTGCTGAGTGAACCCCAGTCTCTCTGGCCTTCACATTCCTCCTCCTTCATCAGTACCAAACTGGGAAAGGAGCCCAGGAGCCACTGGAAGGCATCTGAAAGGAGCTCTCCAACCTACTTGGGGACTTTGCAGTAGTTTGTATTCCTCCAAAAATAAAAAAAGAGGTCCTGAGAATTTCCCTGGGCAAATTTTCCATGGGAAAAAGTCTTCTTATTTTCCTGTGAGCTGAGAAAAGTAATTTCAAACAGGACTGGTAATCCTCACCTTCTCCAAAATAGGCCTCCAGGTTTTGACCAGCCTTTATGTAATGGGTAGCCAGCAGCATCACATTGTATCCTTGTAACATGGACAGGTTACATTGTGGATCAAACAATAATGATTATAGCAAATAATAATCATCATAATCTTGTGTTTACCTCACAGTATTAATGTTCAACTGAACAGTAGTTGCTGCATATGAGAACAACTGAAAACCCACTTCATGTGCATGAGAAGCTTTGGGCAGGAGGTGGATGAGTCCAGGGTAAGCTGTGGGAGCGTCTTGCCAAGGAAACCTGGGCTGCAGTGCTTGGTGCCTAGGGAAAAACTAGCTTTTCCTTCTTCCCCCTCCACTCCAGTACAAGCCAGTCATTTCAGTTTAGATGAACCAGCCTTTTAGAAAAAAATGGCAAGTAAGTATCCATCATTTTTTTCACCATGTCCCTCCAAAACGGATTTGCTTTTTTGCAGTGAGCTGAAAGGTACTGCTACCTTAATCATCATTCCTGTTTGCATTTCTCAAGAGACCAGACAGAAAAATGGTCTGGACAAGACTGAAGATTGCTCTGGGACTCAGTAGCTCATTCGAGGAAAGGATTCAACCAGGGTCCAGTCATAATAATGGGTCCAAGTGTCACTGCTTAATTACCCTGGAAGCTTTTAGGTATTGGAGCCAGTATGAGGAGAGGTGAGACAGGATTCTTTCTCCCTTTTGGTTCCCCTTAAGGAGGGTCTCTGCTGGTGCCAATTGACTAAACCTGCACATTTATAAAAAGGAAGCAACAGTGTTTCAAGCTTTGTTCTAGACCCAGCCAACATCAGTTTTGTTTAAAGATTTTCTTCATTTCTCAGTCTTAATTTTGTGCTCTCTGCTTTTCCAAAAACAAGTGCTGAAGCCAACGGAGGCTCTGGGCTGTCTCACTCTTTGCAGAGGAAGGGGTTTTCTTCCTCCAGCTGTTGAAGTCTCTTACTCCTGAACCTCATGGGTCTCCACATTTCAGTGAAGAGCCGGCAGTCCACAAAAATGTGCTGCAAGCTTTCAAAGAATGCATCTGTTTATATTACCTCTCCCTGCCCCAACATCCTGTTTTGGGCCAAACAGCTATAATGAGAAGCAAACAAATTATTCTTCATGCAGGCGGTGAAGGTCTTCCTTTCTCCCTTAGCTGCTGCTTCTGTTTCGGAGGTGGATGCTGGGGTTTTTCTACATAGAATCGTAAAATAGCTTGGAGAATACAGTGGATGAACCCAGCAGTCCTCGGTGCCCTCTGCCGCTGAAGCTGCATCCGAAAGGAAGGATTGCCAGCCCCAAAGGACGGGACATCAGGCCGGAGTTGCTGCTCGGGGAGGGGGGCGGGCGGAGGCCGGGCCTTTCCCCCCGCCCGGCGCTAGAGGGAGCGCGGCCCCAGCCTCCCCGCCCCGCCCCACTGGCGTCCGGGGGAGAGGGAGCCGCGCCCGGCGTGGCTGTCTGCCGCACAACAAGTCCCGAGGCACGCCGTCCGAGTTGGCTCTCTGGTTTCTGTTAGGGTGGGGAGTTTGGCTCGGCGGCGGCAGCACCCCTGGCATCCTTCACTCCCTCCCGTCTACGTCCGCCAGGCACTGGTTACCTGCGGGCCGCCGGTGAGGAGGAGGAAGAAGGGGACTGCCCGGAGAGAGCCTGAACGGAGCCAGGGCTGCTAAACGGTTCTGAAAAGGATCGCAAGCGTCCAGGCACCGAGTAAAGCAAGATTGCAGCCCGGGGATGATGCGAAATGTGGCAGGACATTGGAAGAGGAAAACCAGGAAGCTGCCACGTCTCTGGAAATCACAGCAAAGACAGGGCAGGAGAGGAGAGAGGAAGCTTCTTGCTGCGTGCTGAAATGATAACACGCAGCTTACTGTCAAAGCCAACTAAAGAAATCGAGAGTGTGAAAAGTCCTTTCCAGATTGTGACTCCAGCAATCTTTGATGAACAAATGGAAAACCTGCAAAATCATATTCTCATTGACTCTTGGCAGTGGGAAGAGGAGATTAAACTTCTGTGCAGATGGCACCTTTCTTCTGGCAACATCGGAGCTGAACTTCACTGCTCTTTCTAGAGATCATTCACTCCCAGTTTTTCAGGGCACATATAGAAGCACATGTCTTACCCAGTCTCACCCTTCAGGACCAGGAGCCTAGGTCACTTCCTTGCTTTGAACAGTTATCCCTCCTCCCTTTCCTGCTCCTTTCCCATTACCTCTTCTCCAGTGGGACTGCATGGGACATGAGCAATTATCATTAGGTGAGTTTGCTCATGGTTCCTTGTTAGCTATTTTGGTCTAGACAGAACATAGATCCTGGGATGTGGGCACAGAAAGAGATTAGGTTTAATTCTTACGCCTCGGGCCTCTCTCCAAGGAAAAGCTAACTTACAGCTGTCTCCTGCTCTCTGTGGAATGAGAGGGAAGTCCATTCAGTCTGGTGAAAATAAACCCACCATCATAGCTGGCATTCTCATTGGTAGTCTCAGCACAGAGGCCAACGATTTGAGGGTTATGATACATGAGGCAGCTCACTCCGAAAGAGCTGAGTCTGGGTTGAAACGTGTCATCAGAAAAGCATAAAAAGCCTTGTGCTTCTGCTGTCAATACAGTACTTGCCCTCTTCACAGAGACTGGCATTCCTTTTCTATCCTGCCAATGTGGCACACGGCATAGGGACTATTTACTGTACATTTGCTTTAAAGGAGAAGAACACGGAGTTTCCTCTCACTAAGCTCATGGGCTTAACTAAACCTTCAGCTACTAGCTACCATCACCTTTCTCCTCCCAAATGTAAGGTTCTGTCCTATCCTACCTGCTAATGAAAAGCACCCTACCTTCTCCTCTGCCTGTTCTCCCTCCTCTCCTGTTCTCCAGCTCCTCCTGGGCATGAACTGTAATCTCCATAAGCAACCCGGATAGAGTGACACACAGCTTTGCAGTCTCTAAAGCACATGAGCAGTGAGAAATGGGCTGTTTCACAGACATCATCCTGCTGATGTCCTGGTGAGGAGGATTTGTGGGTCTCCACAGATGTGATTATATCACCCTGCACCTCAGGGAAAGCCCAGAGTCCTGGACAGTAGCCATGATTTCTGTCAAGGGACTTGAGGAACCCCTCTCAAGTTTGACAGCCCCACAACATCCTCTAGCAGCTGGACATCCACAAAGAAAAGTCTTTCTGTTCTGTGAAGCACTCTTGGCTGTAGGGACACAAAAACAGTGCTGACACATTTTATTTGTTGGTCTCCACGTCTCTTAAAGTTACTACAAGAAGTTGCAAAGGAGGAGCTGAGTGTCATCAAAGAATTATTCATCTCACTGATTTTTCACAGGTGCACCGCTAATAATAAAGTTCCAGGAGTTCCAGGAGTATGGCAGCAATGGAGCTCTGCCCCTGTCAGCCTTCTCAGATGAGTTCAGATGAAACTCGAGTAAGTATAGGGCTGTGCAAGAGGCTGTCACAGGCAAGAAGTGTTGACTTTAGAAAGGCTATTTATCACGCAATATGATAAAGCAGAAGTTTCATTGTAGAGGCCTTGGAGGCTTTTCCTTTGGTGTTTTTTCAGCAAGTCTGAGAGTTTGTACATGCTTCTTTTAAGGCATAAAATCTTTGTTGAAGTGGGCTTCATCATCTTCCCAGCTGAATTCATTTAATATAGCAAATGGAAGTGTATCAGGCAGAAAATAGGCCAGAGCAAGTCTGACACAATGAAGTACAGCGAGCAAGACACACATGATAGTGCGATACACCATCAACAGAAACCTAAAGGCATAGAAAAGCATTCTAGAAGAATTGTCACCCATCAGAACTGGTTTTCCCCTTTACATCACCACTGCAATGGTCTCATTTCACAAGCTTTTCCTTGTGGAGCCTAGTCCAACAGTCAGTGACCCTGTTGATGAAATTAAGGAGGTGAATCACACTAGGGACAAACTGCAGACTTTCTGAGTGAAAGAACAATTAAAAATCCAACAGGTTAAAAAAAGTCCCATACCCTGTGTATGTCTTCGAGCTTTTCCGGGCAATCCTGAGTGGCCTGGTTTGATCTCTTCCTCCTGCCATCAGTAACATAGATGGTTTCTTCAGAAAACTTTCAAACTTTCGCACACCTACTGTGAGTCCTCAGAACTGAATGTGCTATGTACTCATTATCCAAGTTAAAACAAACAAACAATTCCCCCAAACCGCTGGAGAAATATAAGTGAGGGGTGCTCCAGGGAGGCCATGCAGAGTGCTCTGCAGCCTCTGGCTCCTCCACATATCCCTCTGAAGGCTATGGAAAGGATTTTTAATTGTTTGGTGCCAAGAGAAGGTGTGGCCTGCAGCTGGTTTTAGTCCTGGAGTGAGGAAGTTAAGGGAATCAAGGAATTAGCAGCAGCTCTTTCACATAGGTGATTAGTGCAAAGGAATGTGGGATTCGGTGAAGAAAGTTTGCTTATCAAGCTGCAGATTTATTAAATATGTTCCAGACCTGCATTGCTTCATTCAAGTTTAACAGAGCTGTAATACTTAATATGCCCTTTAGCAATTTAATACTCTCTTGTACAAATCATTGGAAAATTTAAAATAGAAAAATATGTCCAGGCTTAACTGTAAGAAGAAAGGGAACTCTGTACAAAAACAGAGGAGAAAGAATGCTTGGGTAAAGCTGAATGTTACTGAATATCTTGCCACATGTATTATTCTGCTGAGTTATTAGTACGTGCTTTCTCATCTGCAGACTAAAGTTGGAGCTGCTAGTAACATGTTACAGAAGCATCAGGGCTTGAGACTGGCATCACATCATGCCCATAAATTCTTCCTCATAAAACGCATTTTATACATTATTTTTGCCTTCAGGAAGTATAAAAATAAGGGTTTTTTCTTTAAGGAAATTAAAATCAGTTGTTGTTGCTGTTTATAACAGACAGGAAATATTGCTGTCAAACATCTTACTTTTACTTTCTGAATAGAACTGGATTTAAACATTGAACTGGCACATCACTGAAACATTAAAGACAATCTTTGTCAGAGACAGGAGGACAAGGCTGTAAAGTGCCTCACTGCTGCATAATTACACGTGACTATAAATACATTCATATAGATACATGTCTGCATGTCCCATACCCTGTGTAAGAAAGTTCCTTTGAGGCTCTGTGTGACCAGGATGTGCAAGGTTCTATCCCACTTTGAACAAGAGGTTATTATTTAATATTAGGCAGGCACATAGGAAAGATGGGAAGGGCTTTGTTTCATGGTAGTCAGTTGGACTGCTCGACTTTTGACTTTTTTAAAGGAGTAAAGGCTCTTAAAGCAGCTTTCCCAACCAACTAGCTGCATTATACTCCTGACTCTGCAATTGCCCTGCAGAGAGTTGGACCAGAATATGCAATGGTGCCTGTAGAATCTGAGAAGTAAACTTTCCAAGGATAGAAATGGAGTGCAGTTATGTATATGGTAAGTACATTAATCTCCATCAAGGTGCTACCAATACAAAACCGTATGTAGCACAACACTAAACTGGCAACTTCTACTGACTCTGAGTCATTCTGTCAGTCAGTCAGTATAGTGCTGCTGACCCAGACTGGCTGCCAGTAGCCAGCATGAGTCAATGACACATCATAGGACCTCAAAGAGGCTGGGAACAGCCATAACTCCCAGGGACATAAGGTCTCTCGGATCATGAAGGACAACAAGATTAAAGATTTGCCAAAACTCACAAGTTAAGCTGAGCAACATCTGGGGCCAAACTCTTCCGTCTCCTGCCCTGGCCACACACTACCAGTCCCTCAGCCCTTTTTAACAGTTATCACTGCCTTCTGCTAGAGACCTCAGACTAACTCTTTCCATACTATTTAAGGGCTGCAGTCCTGGAATTGACCTCCTGAATCACTGATCCCAGTGCCTCCTAATTGGAGTCAACCACATCATATGAGCCTAGTCAGAAATGCCTCAAAGCAAGCAGTGTGGTGGAACATGTGATGATTTCATCCTTCCAAATTCCAGAGGCAATACCCAAGTGGTTGTGGCAGTGATTGTCTTTTGCTCAGACATTACAGGAAGACTACTAGAAATTCTAAAGAATTTGTGTCTTGTTTTGCTGCGCAATTTTCCCGATGTGGCTATGGAAATGCAAGCAAGGTGCAATCTGGGTAGAGCAGTTACTGGTTTCTCCCACTATGCTAAATAGCAATAGCATTGAGTACTAAAAAGCAACTTGTCAGCATCTGAGACATCAGGGGAGTTTCCTAGACCTCAGAAAGCCCTATTGAAGCAGAAGTTGATGCAATATCTTGAGTATCCAACATATATGGTTTATAGTAGTGGGGCCTAATTTAGGCATGGACATATTAGCAATGTTTACCATTGAAAGGCACAGAGTTCATACTCAGAATCTGTTTCCTGAGCAGATGGAGAGGGCTTCCACCTCCCACTCCTCTGCTCTGGCTTTGGTGTCCTTTGACAGCCTGTCTCTATTCCTATAAGAATGACAAGTGGGTAGGACCTGAGCAGCTGGTGATTCTGTCTCTGCGGAGTACAGGTCTTAGAGGGAATTATGTTATTTTCTCTCTTTCTTGTAATCTGGTTCACTTGGTGGAAGGGATGATCTGTAGGATGAGCTCTCTTTCACTGAGAAACATAATACAAACCAGTTCTCCTACCAGTCCTTTCAGATGCAATGATTTCAGGAGCAGCATGGAAGCAGCATGATGTCCCTGAGATGGGGATAAAAATCTCCATAGGATTATCTGCAGAAACAAAGTGAGAGTAACAAGCAAAAGAGATTCTGTTCCCAGGAGCAGGAAAGGGGAATTACATAGCTCAGATGTACTGAGGCAAATGATGCAAGTAGCTCTGTTGTTTGTTTTTTTTTTAGTCTCATCTTCAATAAATACCTCACAGAAGAATTTACTAAAGTGGCTTTCTCCGGAAGAGGGAGGCAGATTTGTGCATGCACTCAGTCACATACCAAGTATAGTATGGCTAGTATAGCTGTAACTGAGGTACAGCTTATTTCTTTTGAATTTAAAACTAACACTCTTGTGAGTCCTGTTCCTTAGGATACAATAAATTAATATAGACTAGGAGTCAAAATGTGAGATCTGGGGTGGAAAGAAGAAGTAGTTTTAACCATTGTAGGAAAACAATGCTGTCTTCACATAAAGGCTCAAAATGTCACTTATTCACAGTAAGTGGGACATAATTGATCAGCACAGAGAAATTCAGCAAACATTTTCAAGAAGTTAAAGCCATCATCTATGGCAAGGAGCTGCAGTAGGCAAGGGCTTGGACATTCTTCTTGCCCAAGGTGTGCCCAAGGGCAGCCACCATGTTTTGAGCTTTAATCTCTTTCCGTAACATGCTGTCATACCTCTGGGCATTAAGGTCAAAATATACAAAAGTAGCTATTTCGCTTGAGTTTTATCTGGTTATTCTCTATGTGGTTGCATGAAATTTCTTGGCAAAGTTCAGCTTCTAAGAAGGATATTATTGAGATTATGCTGAATCAGCACTGTGTGAAGAGATATTAAAAACAGACGCAAATTGACATAAATGGATGTCTTTCTCAGACTTCAGTTTGACGAGCACATCTCTGCCAAGCAGTAGGTTTGGTGCACTGTAGCCCTCTCCTTCTTCCCCCAGTCTCCCCAGGACAAAAGTTCTGCTAGCACTGGGACAAGACGAGCTTTCACCTGTGCCTAGGAAACTCTCATCTGGTGGTATCATTTCACCAGACTGTAGAAAGGCTATCCAAGGTAAAGGTGGATTGCAAGACTCCAGTCTCCAGGATGTCAGAGAAAGATTTTCCAAATTTTTAACGAGGAATTCTTCACTAATGTAAGTAAAATATTGAGCCTATACCTCAAGAAAATACTTGCAGTCCAGAAAGACCTTCACTCACTGACTGTTAGAGGTATCAGAAGGTGACTGTAGACTGCCAGTTTCCTGAGAAATGCTTTCCTTTATTGCAGTTTTTGAACTGTGGAATTCTGAGATAATGACTTGTGGGTTGTTTAAGAGGATAGGATGCAATCTCTTCTGCCCTTTTGCTAGTAAGATAGCTAATATCTTCTGAAATGGGGCTCTGGTGCACGTTGCCAAAAGTCAATCTGTACATTTGTTCCCTTGAGTCAGAGATGTTGAGTGATGAAAACCAAATTGCCATGTCAGCTGGGTAAAACCAAGTAGCACTCTGCAGGCTGGAGTAAAGTTCCTGTATGTACATTCTCCCTAGGTGCAGTTCACAGGCATTTCAAATACCCATTGAGGGAATACTTAGGGGTTTGGAGGTCAGCAGTGATTAAACCAGAAGTTCTTGAAGGCTGCTTTGCAGAACATGCTATTTGACTGGATAAAATTAGTACAAACTAGCAGTTTTCCCAAGGCACAAGAGAGAGAGGATTACTAAAGAGCTTGAACAGCTTGCCTTCAGTTAAAATTGATGCAGCTTTCTTAGGTGGTTCAGTGGCCAGGATTCAGCAGGATGTCTGAGTCAGTGAGATCCCAAGCACAGAAGAAAACAGAGGTCTTCATCTTTTGTGCAGTGAACCTCACAGTGGCAAAACTGTTGCAATAGAGAAAGAGCTAATGACAGGATAACTGATCTTTACTAGTAGGTTAGTCATGCAAAGCAGACGGAGGTTCTATTGGCATTCTGTTCCACTGATCTCCACTCTTAGATTTTGCTGACAGTGACAAGACTGTCATTCAGACCAGAATGCTCCCTGGCCTCCTAAGTGGTGAACAGGCAAATGCACTTGGATTGTTGGACAGTGCATGGATTAGAATCATAGAATCAT
>VZTY01029376.1:1792-15833 GCA_013400935.1 Turnix velox
GGCTGCCCCAGCCCTGGAAGGGTTCAAAGCCAGGTTGGACAAAGCTTGGGGTGATCAGGGCTGGTGGAAGGTGTCCCAGGGAGGGATGAACCTGAGATGTGCTGAGGTAATAACTGTGGAGGCTCCTTCAATGCTGCTGAGTATCAGAGAAATTCTTTGCTGTGAGAGGAATGAGCCCCTTCCCAGGTTATCCAGACTAGATGTGACTGCCCCAGCCCTGGAAGGGATCAAGGCCAGATTGGAGTGGCCAGGACTGGTGGAAAGTGTCCCAAGAAGGGATGACTACATGAGCTTTGAAGTCTCTTCCAAACCATTCTATAAATCTGCATCTTGAGTGCTACCTGAGAAGCCTTAATGCTGCATTAGTGAGCCCAGCGTTTCATTATTACATCTGATAAATGTTATCATGTTCATCAGTTGTAGAAATTTATCCGGTTTACACAGTGGCTGAGAAACATTAGTTCTTTAAACTCCAGTAATCTTTCTTCAGAAAACAACCACCCAATTACTACCATCACTTATTGGATTGGTGGCTCCCTCCATTAAAAGGGACACGGTGCCAATCAAATCAGATAATTCAGCCACAAAATCAATGGCTCCACATTTACTCAATCAAATCCATTGCTTAGTAAATTATATCCATATGAAATTAAATAGATGAATGTACTGGCTGCTCAGTAGAACTGGGGCCCATAACTTTGGCAGCAGCAGGTTAAAAATAAAGAAATCGATGAGCGAGAGAGAATGGATTTGACATCACTCACTACTTTTAATACATTAATTTCTTCAGTAGATTAATCAACTATTGATCATTCTTCAGCTTTCCCAGAAGCCAAGCATGTGATTGCTGCCTGCTGAGCTCTCCCCAGCAAACACTGATGGGATGGGGATTAAAGACCCTTCCTAGTCCCTATCAGGGGACCACATGGAGCAAGGTGGTGCCTCTGGAGCAAAGTATCCCCATCCCACCACTCTGTCTCCTGGAGTTGTGCCCAGGAAAAGCCAGCTTTGTTTGACCAAGCCCTTTCTTGGACCTTCAGGTGGAGCTGGAAGCCTGCATGGAGCTCTCTACAGCACCAACCATCAAACACTGCTGGGATGGGGAGTAAAGACCCTTTCCTGCCCATACCAGGGCTCATGATGCTACATGGAGCAAGGTGGTACCACATGGAGCAAGGATGGTGCCTCTGGAGCAGAGTAGCCCCATCCCACCTCCCTGTGTCCTGGAGTTGTGCCCAGACAAAGCCAGCTTTGTTTGACCAAGCCCTTTCTTGGCCCCTCAGGTGGAGCTGGAAGCCTGCATGGAGCTCTCTGCAGCACCAACCATCACACACTGCTGGGATGGGGATTAAAGACCTTGTCCAGCCCCTACCAGGGCTCATGATGCTACATGGAGCAAGGTGGAGCAGAGTAGCCCCATCCCATCACCCTGTGTCCTGGATTTGTGCCCAGACAAACCTGATTGGTTTGACCAAGCCCTTTCTTGGCCCCTCAGGTGGAGCTGGCAGCCTGCATGGAGCTCTCTGCAGCACCAACCATCACACACTGCTGGGATGGGGATTAAAGATCTTGTCCAGCCCCTGTCAGAGCTTGTGATGCCACATAGAGCAAGATGGTAGCACATGGAGCAAGGATGGTGTCACTGGAGCAGAGTAGCCCCATCCCATCACCCTGTGTCCTGGATTTGTGCCCAGACAAACCAGCTTGGTTTGACCAAGCCCTTTCTTGGCCCCTCAGGTGGAGCTGGCAGCCTGCACAGGGCTCTCTGTTGCACAAAGTGTGTGTTTTATGGCAAAGACACCATTTCCCTTGTTCTGTTGCACAAAGTGTGTGTTTTATGGCAAAGACACCATTTCCCTTGTCCTGCTGGGTGACCCACCCCTGGACTTAGCTCAGCTCCTGCCTGGAGCCCTCTAGTAGCCAGCACAGAGATGGTGGGGCCAGATTTGCTGCTTAAATCTGCCCTTTGCTTCTGTGGTGGCATCACAGCAGGGTTTTTCCATATGGTGTGTGAGTAGTGAGAGCAGAATGTGTTCAGTCCCTCCACAGTGTGAATGGGGACTTGATCCTTGCCTTTCCCACTCCAAAGGGAAGTGTTCAGAATGCATTTGAATGGGAAATGAAAGTGCCTCACACATTGGAGAGGGCAAGAAATCATCATTTATTTGTAGACAAGAGACGATTTGTAATCTCAGCCTTGCGAAGGATCTGATTTACACCAGAGCTGCTTATCTTTATGCCATTGCTAACCCCCAGCTTCTCTTTCTGAGAGCTGTGCCAATAACACAGCTGGTGTTTGTCTCCAATAAAAGGAAAAAAAAAAAAAAAAAAAAAGGAAGGGAGAGGAAGGAAAAAAAAAATTATAAAAATACATCGTAGGACACCAAAATAGAAATCATCCCAGTGCTGTGTCCTACTTTAGAACACGCTGATGCAAGTCAGCAAAGAGCAAGGGCTTGAGGTTTGTCCCTCACTTGTAAGGAGCACAGATCACTCCTTTGCCCTGAAATCAATCCTACAAGGCTGAGGATTGCCCGGGTTTGAGTGGAAGATGACAAGGGTGATAAAATTAATTAGCAAAGCAAGAGACAATCCTCAAGCTGGTTTGACTGGGCGGGTGTTTTACACCTCCTCAATGGCTTTATCTGAGCATCCTGCTGGAGGTTATCGCTGCCAGGTGACAGCTACGATTGTTTCCATCTCCACATTCAGCATGACAAAGCCAGACAGGTTATTGAAACTGTGGTTTTCCTGTTAATACGTGCCTGCCAGTCAGGGGAATTAGTAAATGCAGGGCTCTGGTCACATCCTGAACCTTTATTAAAACCACAGACCATGCAGAGCAGCCCAGTGCAGCTACAGGGCTCTCTCTCTTCCCCCAGCTCCTCATCCATCTGTGCTCCATGCTGAGCCAAATTTTGGGGGAAAAAAATTAGTGTCCAAGAAGATGTTGCTCAACTCCAGCTCAGCCACACAGACACAGTTCCTGGAAGAGGGGAATTTATTTACAGCAGCCCCATAATTCCTGCCATGACTGGTACCTGTCAGTACAACTCATGGGAGCTCATAGGACACCAGTAAAAGCTGGCAGATGGGCTGTAAACTCTGACAATCCCAAATATTCCAGCTCACAGGCATCTGGCATGGCTGGCTGAGCCTTGGGTCAGTGACATGACTCAATGAAGACTCTGCAGCAGGTGCAGGGCCCAGCCTGTAACTCCCCTTCATTCATCTGCAGCAGCCCTGCATTGATTTGCCATCAGAGCCTCATCAGTAACCTGGTCACAGAGAGCCTGTGTGAGGAGACCATTAAAATTAACCCAGACAGATCTCTGATAATCACAGATACTCTTGGAAGAAACAAAGCATCTTTCTTTCCAGATGCAGAGACAATAAACCAGGAGAATCATTCACTTGATTTCAATTTTCTCCTAGATTTGATTTGAGAAGAGCTCCCAGACGCAGCTTTTCAGGCAGATCCCAAGTGAGAGAGCTCGACCCTGTGCTGTGACCTGGGGAGGGAGCTGCTGGGGGGGGAAGATTGACTCTTTAGACGTGTTTCTCATCAGGAAAAGATCTCCCACACTGGAGATAATCTGATACATACATGTGGTGGGAACATCTCGATGAAATATAATCTTTTTCTGAGCAGGTGAATCCCTTTTTGCTTTCTCTGTGTCTGTAAGAAGAGCCAAAAATTTGTGTTTGGGAGGTTGAGCTGACACAGAGTTCCCTGGCACTGAGATCCATCCCAAAACACATCCCAACAGCCAGGAAAATGGGGTTTAAAAAGTGCAGCCACCTCATTCTCTCCTCCCTGCAGCAGCTCCCTGCCATGTGTCTCCCTCCTCTCCCTCCTCATTGACTAACTGTCCCCTTGTGTTAGCCATGAGCAGCCTTCCCTTCCCTTACAGGTCACTTTACATCTTCCAGGACTGTTTGCTCATTTGTGCCTTATTGACATGTGAGTCATAAAATTTAATGGGCAAAGGGACAGGATCTAAAAAGCAAAAGCTCCAGAGTGGGGTTGCTGGTGTGCAGCCAGGGCAGGGCTGTCACAGGGGCTAACTGGAGCAGCATCCTGAAGATGAGAAGTGCTCTCCAGGGACTTCAGAGGGCTTTGAGTAAGGTCCTTGGGGTCCTGACATGGCCAGTCAAGCCTTTCATTAGCTGCAGAGCCAGGGAGCAGATGTGATTAATGCTGAGGGCTGTGCCCTGCTCCTCTGAGCTCATACCTGCCCCCAGCTCTCTCTTCCTTCCTTTCTCCATGCTTTTCTCTCACCATTCCAAAGAGGAATGAAGACAGAAGGGCTTCCCCAGAGCACAGAGATGGTGTCTGTGCCTGGCAGGGCTGAGAATGAACCTCGTGCAGGTGTTTGTGTGTGTGTGCACAGGGATTAGTAGGTACATCCTCGCTCCAGCAGCCTCCTCTGTAAAGCTGGGCAGAGCTCAAGGAGCACAGTTCTGCAGAGAGAACCTCACTAATTGCCACAGTTTTGTTCAATTGACTCTTTGGCAAAATTCCCTGTGCTGATCAAACAATTAAAAGCCCCAATACTCACTCTTTGTATGTGGATTGACAAGATGAGGGACAGCTCATGGGGCTTTGAATAGCCTGGTCTGGCCAGATGTCCCTGCCCAGGGCAGGGGGTGACATTGGATAAGCTTTAAGGTCAACTCAAACCCTTTTGTGCTTCTATCATTCTATACATTGGGGTAAAAATACGTGCAGGTGGCTTTTTCTGAGTGTTTTCCCTCTTTCCTGGTGAAACACCTGAGCTACTGCTACGAGACAACCATTGCAGCAATTTTGAGCACCACTGCTGGAAAAAAACCCCACCAGCATGTTAATAAACAGTGTCTCTTGAGGGAAAAAGGTGCTCTGTTTGTTTTAACTCCTCCTGTTGCCAGCTCCTGGGGGATCCCCCACTTCCCCAGGTTGTGAAGAGCAGCAGGGAGCCATAACCTGTGATGGACAACCCCCACTGCACCTCCCCACCAGATTCTGCAGCACTTAACAAGGTAAACTAATTGTAAATTGCAGCAATATGGGAAGCTTAATGACACTTCAGCTCTGGAAGGGAATTTAAACACTGAAGAATCTGCTAATATTTCTTGGTGGTGGGAAGGAGCAGGGAAGCCTCAGTGTCAGGGCAGATGGGCTTCCCATGCTCCTGTCTGCCAAAGGCACAGGCTCAGGTCCTGCTGGAAACCTGTCACAGGAGACATTTTCTCTTTATTTTTTTAATTCCAGAGCTCTGAGGCTGTAGGGCAGGACAGAGAGCAGCCTGTGACAGGGTTAGGAGCCCCCCAGTTCAGCCTGGCTATCTGTGATTTGGACTAGAAGCAATGGATATAAATTGGAGGGGGATAGATTTAGACATAAGAAATAAATCCTTTACAGTGAGGGTGGTGAAATACTGGAACAGGTTGCCCAGAGAGGTTGTGGATTCCCCCTCTCTGGAGGTGTTCAAGACCAGGCTGGACAAGGCACTGAGCAGCCTGATGTAGTGGGAGGTGTCCCTCTTATGGCAGGGGGGTTGGAACTCGATGATCTTTAAGGTCCCTTCCAACCCAAACTATTCTATGATTCTATGATTCCCCTTTTCCTGGCACAATGGTCTAGACATGGGACCAGGAGAAGAATCTTGGCATCTGGACAATTCCAAGAAACAGGAGCCTTTTCTCACTTTCTTTCTCATGTTGAAATTTCACTGGCTGCCTGTCAAACCTCCCAAAGAAAATGAAATTACAGCTCAAAATCCTGAAATCCTGGAACAAACTTGTGTCATATGTTCCCAGTGAGAGGCTGTTACCCCTCAGTGACACATCACCACGCTCCTGGTCTGTGAGACACGTGCAAACTTCCCTCATTGTGTGTGGTATGAAATATTCATGCTGGCTTTGCCACAGATGTCAATGGCTGCACCAGCTCCTCCACTCCTGGGCTCCTTCCTCTGCTCTAGTGACACTTCTTGCTTTTTCCACAAACTCCATGAAAGCTGCAGGCTCTGGGATCCTGCAAACATGCAGTAACATTTAGATCCAGAGACAGATTTGGTTTCTAGCTCCACTTGCTGTACAAAGGAGAGAGGGATGAGAGGGATTTTGGGCACACTGAGTCAGGACCCTTTTACCTCCAGCAGGAGGGTGGTTTGGTGAGACCTGTGGGTGCAGATTGGTAGAGCTGAGCAGACCCAGCATCAGCAGGGCCACAGGGAGTTTTTTTCCCAGCTGCTGTCCCCTCTGAGTGGGAATTCAGGTTGATTTTTCAGTGAGCAGATGTAGAATCTCTCTCTCCATCCCCTGACAGACTTAGTAAGTTTTGCACATTCAAATATTGACCTTTCATAAATCCTTCCCAGCCTTCCACCAAGGCTGTGGCTGCTGGGAGGGAAAGCAGGAGCTGGCAGGACATGAGCAAAGCTGAATATCATCCTTCTTAAACAGCTCAGAGATCTTTAGGGGCATAAAACCTTAAAGAGCTCCAAATGGCATTTTCCACCGTGCCCGCCTCCCTCCAGAAAGGTCAGGTGGGAGTTAAACTGGAGGCTCCTCTTCTCTCCATCTTAATCAGCCATCACACACACTTATCAAATCTCATTCTTGCCCCAAAGGAAATGATAACCTGATCTGAATTCTCCCAGAGCTTCACCCATGGAAGATGAGTGTGAGACAGACTGTGCCAGGGATTGCAGCATGAAGGAGGGGGGGTGTCCTTAGAGAAAGCAGCTGAGGGTCCACAGCATCCAGAGGGGAATTCACACCCCATAGAATCATAGAGTAGTTCAGGGGAACCTTAAAGATCATGAAGTTCAAATCCCCCTGCCATAAGCAGGGACACCTCCCACTACATCAGGCTGCTCAGTGCCTTGTCCAGCCTTGCCTTAAACCCCTCCAGAGAGGGAGCATCCACAACCTCTCTGGGCAACCTCTTCCAGTGTTTCACTACCCTCACGGTAAAGAATTTGCCCAGGAAATGCTTCTGATGCCTCCTGGCACAGAGAAGTCCTTGGGATTTGCTCTGAGCTCCATTTCCACCCCAAATACAGCCTCTCTCCATCAGCAGGGGACAGGATGTGGGGACCACTCCCAGCCATATGTGCCTGGTGATGCACAGGAAAGGACAAAGCTGCCTGGTTTAGCCACATGTTCCTGACCTCACCAGGTGGGGAGAGCATTTGTTGTGCCTCCCAATGCTCCCACCTCTGCAGAAAAGCCTTTCCAACCCACCAGTGCCTTGGGCAGAGGGTGAAGGTCCTGTCTCTATTTCTGGGGCAGGATGTGTTGGGCTGTTTCCCCTGCTTGGTGCCAATCTGCTCCACTCCCCGGGTGCAGCTCCACATGCCCAAAGCAGATGCCAAGCCCAGATTCCTTCTGCTGCTGAATCTCAGCTGCAGTTTGGCAGTTCCACATTGATTTAGTGTTTTTCTCTCTCCCTCTGTCATCCCCTCCCTCCTCCAAGGTGAGCTTGCCACGTTTTTCATCTGCTGCTAATTCACCCTGATGTTTGCATTGCCATCTCCTTCCAAAGCCCCACAGATCCTACTGCTTCTCCTTCATGCAAATCCAGCCTCCCAAAGTGGGGAGGGGGAGTGGGAAAGATGCAGAGAAACATCCTGGAGAAGGAGTTGGAGTTCTCTGCAGAAGGAAACAACTTAAAAATGGGGAAAATCTACTCATGATGTTAATCAGTTCTTTCAATATTTGCTGTACTTGAAGCACTGATGTGCTTTTTAGATTCTAGAGGGCAGGAGATATCACAGGGCTGAGGAAAGGCACACACACATACAACCTCACACACACCCCAGGAACCCAAAATCCTTGTGATTTCAGTGCTCTCAGCCCCCTCAGCCCCCTCAGCATCCTCAGCATCTTCAGCATCCTCAGCATCCCACACCCCAGGCCTTGCCACCTTTAGAACAATCCTCACCCTGGCAAGTGATTGCCATATTTTAAAAGTCAGGGAGCTGCATTACATGTCACAAGTGGCCAAATTAAGTTAATTTGACCTTTAAACTCCCCTTTTTTTAATCCTTTTCTTTGGCATCTAGGATGATTTGCATTCCGCTGTACTGACACTCAGCCTAACAAATGACTTTCTTCCCCAACTGCCTTTGAAGTATCTGAACTTAATGGACTATAACATTTATGAACATCTGAGTTCTTCTCTCAGCAGCTCCACTGGGTTATTGATGATCTCATTGAAATGCTGGCAAATCCACCCCAGCAGTGGATGGGGAGCAGCAGAGGACTCGGCAGGACCCAAGAGTCTCAGGAGCTTATGTTTCTCATGTTATTCATTAGAGGCAGGCAGTATATTTTCAGCCATGGAAAAACAACAACAAAGAGCAGAGCAAAGACACCAGAAATGAAATTTAAAAAATTCCCCATGCAAGAAAAAGGTGAGGATTTGTTTTTCCTCCCTTGATCCCCTGCCAGGTGGTGGGATGGGGAGATCGGGACCAGCCCTTACAGGTGCCTCTTGGAACCTGTGATTTTATTACAGCAAGTCACCAGGGGTAGTTTGGGTCCCTTAGGTTACACCCTGCCTGCACAGCTGGAAAATATATGGACAAGCTGAAAACAAGGCAACTGGGTACCAGAAAGTGGGTTTTCTTGTTCTTCTGTCCATCACTCTCTCTCTTCCAAGTCCCGTGGGGGAGAATCTAAGCTGGAAATGTCCTAATTTGACATGAAAAGCCAAAAACTGTCCCTGTAGCTCCACAGATATGTGGCTGAGATACATTTCCACTCAGGGTTAAATAACCCAAGGTTGGGAAGTGCCCATTCTCTGGGTGATGTCTGCAGTTTGTCTGGCAGGCAGCTGATAGCACTGCTTTGCTCTGCACTGATTGGCACGTAATTAAGCAAAGGGAAGAAAGTCCTAATGTTTAGCAGCAGCACACGACAATAACAGGGGAGATATGAACAGAGCAAGGCTAAAAATAAATAGGGAATGTCTTCTTAGGAGGTGTATTTAGTCCCCGTGCAGTGAATAGCTCCAGGCACTCCATTCCCTTCCCTTTCATTTTGTTTGATAGTATCCGAGTTACACCGAGGGGATGAAAGAGGAAGGAAAAAAAAAACCCAGATATTGAAAAAGAGGAGAAAATTTTGGACATGAAAACAAAAGCGAGGTGAAATCAAATTTTGTATCTCAGAGCAGATGGAGGCTGAGACATTCCTGGCATCATCCAGGCAGCTGGATCCATTTCCCCCCCAGCCTGGGCTTGGCGAAAAGGCACTGATAAAAATGAGAAATGCAGATGAGTTCTCTCCACCTTTAGTGGACATCCCAGAAATAGAGTGCCACTCAAAAGGCAATCTCTCCAAAACGTTTAAAAACACTGTGCAATTTATATCTTGTGCTTGATGGAGCATCCAAAAGTAATTTCCACACGGTGCCGGGGTGCCACAGAGCTGTGCCGAGGTGCCAGTCATGGCTGCAGCACCACTGGGGTAATTTCCCTCCCCTCTCCAGGCTGCAGAAGCTTTCAAATGTGACAGGACTTGGCTGCTGGCCTCCCATTGCTGCTGGAAAACCAGGCTGTGCCAGCAAGTGTAAGGTCAACGGCACAAAGCCTGCTTATTCACTGGAAATTTGGGGGATCTGCTGCCAGAAAACAACTCTCAGCCTTTGTGAGGAGGAATAAAGAGGTTTCAGGGTTTTGGGTCTGCCACACATTCCACTGGCCACCCCTCACCCATCTTCTGGAGGGGTGGGGTTTGCATCTTCTCCTACCAGGGTGCTCAATTAAGGCTTTTTAATCCATACATGGCATGGCAAGACATGGCACTGAGCAGCCTGATGTAGCGGGAGGTGTCCCTGCCTATGGCAGGGGGGTTGGAACTTGATGATCTTGAAGGTCCCTTCCAACCCAAATTATTCTGATTCTATGATTCTATGCATAAAGCTTTTATAAATTACACTACTCATCACTTACACAGAGCTCTGGGAATTGGAATCTGTGGGCTAACTCCAGTCATCTTGGGGTTCAACACCTTCCTGTGACACAGGAGAAATTCCCAGCATCTTTCAGAAAACAATTCTAGATGTGGTTTGGCCAGCACAGACCTTCCCACCCCCTGCCAGGGTCCTGGTTTTTTTATCAGAGCTCTGCCCGTGAAAAGGACAGCAGCTCCCAAGATGAATTTCTCCCTCTGCCAGCAGAGGTTGAAGGGTTTTGCACTTTTGACACTATAGAAAAAAGAATTACAGCAGCAGCACCCCACTAATCTCACAAATAGGTTTGGGAAAGATTAACATTCCTACTCCTGGTTAATGTGTCATGTAAACTCCAACAACAAGGCTGCTTCCCCCCCTTCTCTCGAGTTGGTAAAGGATTTCCTGAGGCTCTCAGCAGAAAATGCTTCATTTCCATCCCCTCTCTCCTCTCTTGCAAGGAACAGCAGATTCTTTTCTGTTGATTTTTGCTGCTTAAAATTTCTATTAAGTAAAAAAGGAATTTTATGCTAAAAAATAGGAGATTTTGGGGCCACTTAGCACGAGATCTGAGGGTTCTTCCTGAGTTCTGTTGCCACACTTAGACAGTGGCTGAGACTTTGAGCATCATCAGTTTTTCTTTGGAAGAACAGAGGAAAAACAGCCCCCTCTGATGTGGGATTTTGCTAATTTTGGGCTGGGGAGGGAGCACACTGGGGAAAGAAGGAAGTTTCAGTACAGGAGGGATTTCTTCAGCTCCCCATCTCATTGCAAAGGGGGTTTGTGGGCTCAAATTTTATCCTGATTCCAAGTTATGCAAAAAAATGGATGGTATAAATCACAGCATAAATCAGCCCCTGGGGCTGTGTCTGGGTCAGAGCCGGGGGGGGGAGCCAGGGAGCCTGGTTTCTCTCCAAACACATAAATCATCCTAAAGTGGTTCCAAACTCACCGGGAGGCTTCATGGAGCTTGGGAATGTTTCCAGCAGACCTGGCCTTAGTCCCGGTGCGGCAGAAAAGTTCCTTAAAATCAGATTAATTTCACCTGAAGTGTCACCAGTCTCCAAAGTTTTAGCTGCAGACTGGGTGACAGGCTGTGGATGATACCATGTTTGAGGAGAAAAAGTAAAAATATCCAACAAGGTTCCCATTTTCTGGCCAGGAAAAGGTGGAGGGTTTCTCATCAGGGTGCTGACAAATCTCTGCTGCAACAGGGAGATGTTAAACAGAGATTACTGATGCCAAAAATAAGGTCAAATCCTACAGATTTGGATCACCTGCTGTTAAGAGCTGCCCAAAGTGGTCTCTAGATCATTAATATTGATTTTATTTTTTCTCCTCATAATTATTAAAATGTTGAATAAAAGTGCTGGGGATGTGCAGGAGGAGGTGAGATGTGGTGGGACAGGAGTAGGGTGTTATGGAGGATCCCCATGGGGTGATGTTCCAGGGCAAGGGGTGCCAGGGACAGGAAAGTGAGGGGTGTCCCAGCTACCCAGCACCTTCCTCAGCCATGAGGAACCTCCATGAGAACAGCAGAACCTTCAGCAGCTTCTCCAAAACCCATGGCAGCTCTTCTCAAGCTTCCCTGCAGCTGCTGCTGGGGGTGACATTACAGCTTCGTGTACTGGAATATCAGACAATTATATTTTTTTTTTCTTTTTTTTCATAACACTTTTTCTCTCCTAAGTGAACACAGCATGTTTTCTGATCTGCATTTGCCTGCTTTGATCATCTGTTCTGCAGATCAGTTTTCATGTTTAGAGGTACAGCAGGGTCTGTAATGAATGCAAATGGGATGCGTTGGGAGATAAATGTCTAGACTTCAGAGACTAATCCTCACAAATCTTACACCCCGATACAATGTTTTCATATTTAATACATTCTGAGGGATTTTAGTTTTATAAATAATGAACTAATCTCATCTTGAAGGCATCACTTTGCAGTTTAGGCATTAGGAAAAAAAAAAATCAGCAATACTCTGTGCTCAGGAAAAAAAAAAAAAAATCTATTTTAACCAATATTAACTGATACATCCCTCTAGAAAAAGGTTTCCATGGGGTGAGCAGGTGATTCTGTTGTGAGAAAAATGTGCTGGAAAATCACACTGCACAGGGCAGGGCAGGAGATGGGATAAGAAAACCCTGAGGAGGGCACAAAAGGCTTAATCCTCATCTCCCAGCCCTGGATTTGGGGGCAAACCTGGAGGCTGAGGGGTTGCTGGTGGGCAAGAGGTGGGATTTTATCATTTGTTGAAAATGTCAGAGAGTGGAGAAGAGCTGAGAGAGCACAGCAAGGCCTTGCAGCCCACAGCCTGGAGCAAAAGGCAGCAAAAAAAAAAAAAAAATGCATCTTTTGGAAGAAAAATGTCTCATTTAGTATTTGTCATCTAAGTGGCAGCAACACGTGCCTCCCTTCAACACCACAGTCCCCAGCCCAGCCCCAGGGGTGGAAGGTTTGTGGAGAAAACTGCTGACAGCACACAAGGGCTGCATTTCCATCCCAGCACAGAAATCCCACCTAATGGCATCCCCAGAGCCCAGGGACAGACAGACACAGCTCCTGCTCTCACCACTCCTTGAGCACAGCACAGCCTGTGGAGAAGGTTTAACATAATTGACCGTGGCAAGAGAATGTTTTAAATTGGGAGCAGAAGCAAATCTGGATGGTTTCCAGGTCAGAGAGAGAAAAACAGGTTTCTCCTAGTTTCTCTGACTCTCTGACATGGTTTTTTTCTTGCTGCTGCCACAGGAGGGGTGAGGTTACCCCAACCCATCCTCTTCCTCTTGGGATGTGTTGTTTCCCTGTCAGGAGATGGGGTGAGGGTGAAATTGAGAGGGACAAGCCTGTTCCCCACTCAGCCTCCCCCTCTCCTGCTGCTCACTGCCTGGAGATATAGTGGACAGGCTCTTGGAAATAACCTTTTTCATCTCAAAAGATCCGGCTGAATTTTAGATTAAAAAAAAAAAAACCAACCCAGAAGTTTTTCTTTCAATAATGTATTTCCCCCTTGGCTCTCTGGCTATCAAGTAACTTTCCCTGAACAGAAAGCTCAAAAGATGAAGCTTTCCCCAAATTCAGATTCATGAACTGAATCCTCTCCCCTCCCCAAAGCCTGGCTGGAGAGAGGAAAGGCAACCAGGGCATGAATTTGGTATTAAGAGGAATAAATAAAGCAAAACCTCTTTTATTTTATCCCTTTCTGCCCTTGCAGGTGAGATGGGGTTATTAACCATCACTTTAAATTAGCTCATCTGGAAGGGGAGGGCCACCAGCCCCAGCTCTTGGAGCCTCCAGCAAGGAGAAGGCTCAGCCCCTGAATTTCAGCTCTTTGGCCTTGGAGGGAGCTTGAAATGTGGCTTTGGAGTGTGGGCAAAGGGAAAATAATCTGTGAAATCCTTTAGCAGTGCCCTCCCCAGGCTTTTAGATATGTGAGGAGCATCATCCAGAGCAATGGGGGGGTTCAGAGCAGACCCCACTGGGGGTTTGTATCCAAGGAGCAGACCCAACACCCCATCAACACACCCAGGCTGATCCTCAGAAGCAGGGCAGGTGTCCAGGAAAGAGAGAACTGGGGTGAAGTTTTCCAGAAGCTGCTTTTTTTTTTTCTTTAGAGAGGAAATTACTGACTTTTCTGGGCAATCCCAGGCAGTGTCCCCACTGGCAGGAGCTCCAGCTGGGATCCCTGGAAAGGCTGTCATAAAATGGACCTTCAGGTCACTTTGGCAACTGCCAAAATCCCCCCCAAAGCCCACACCAGACCTTTCCTGAAACACCAGGGTTTTTTTTTTGTTATATTTCTGAGTGCAACTGCTGTTTCACTGAAGCTGCCTCTGAGCCCTGCACCTGTGGAACCCCTTAGGGTCAGTTTTTGGGGCACTAATAGAATATTCCTGGTGTGAGCTCAGACTGTGTTAACATGTGAGCCTGCTGATTGCTTTGCTTTTACAAAAGGCAAGGGAAAAAAAATGAGAAAGGGCTTAAATTCCTTTTGCTTTCCACATAGATTCACCCCAAAAGGTCTGAGCTTCATCTTCTGGGGGCAGGTGATGGGAACAAGGAGCAGCTTTCATCCTGGGCACATCCTATTCCATG